>JAAGEH010000092.1:2054378-2113300 GCA_011751065.1 Lasiurus cinereus | reverse complement strand
CACAGCACACATCCTCACTCACACAGCACACATCCTCACTCACACAATACACATCTTGCTCACACAGCACACATCCTCACTCATATAGTACACATTCTCCAGGGCGTTTGGAGAAGGAGAATGAGTACGTGACCTCTGTCCTGTGACCAGGTTCCATGGAATCTTAGGGAGCCAACAGCCACTTATGGTTGTTGTTGTTTTGGGGTATAGAGGAGGATTCTGAGGCTCCCTAAGGATAAATGGTTGTACCAAAGTCAGCCTGAGAGAGGTGAGCCCCAACTGTGGTTCAAGAAACTTTTAACCTAAGCGAAATAAACCAAATTGGAGAAAGATAAAAACCACATGATCTCACTCATATGTGGGATATAGTGATCAACATGATTTGATGAACAAGACTAGATCCAGAGACAAATGGTAGAGGGGTGGTTGGGAGCAATCAAAGAATTTGTATGCATGCATATTAGCATAGCCAATGGACACAGGCCATTGAGGCATGGGGGCTTACCTGTGGTGGGAATGGCTGGGGCGGGGGGGGGGGCAATTGGGGAAAAAGAAGACAAATGTAAAATTTAGACAATAAAAAAGAAACTTTTAACCAATTTTTTTAAAACTAAAAATTTTCAAGTCAGTTAAAGGAAAGGTCCTCCTGGCCAGTCACCAGAGGGGAGGCTACCCTCATGTTCTAGCAGACAGGAGGCAATGGAGGCGATGAGTGGTGGGGGGTTGGGGAAATTCACAGGCCCTTTGATCACTCCCTGAAGGAAGGGCACCTTACTTGTCAATGAATTTGCTGAATCCATACTCAAGCATATTGGCCAGGCATGTTGCATCTGTGGGCTTTATTTCACAGCCAACAAGCTCACTAATCTGCAAAAAGAGATGAGAGTCCATGTGTATGGTTCATGCCAGTGCTGCCCAGTGGATGTGAGAGGAGGGAAGCACTTTTGCCCATTGGCCCTTCATGCAGACACAAGCACTGCCTAGCGGGAAGTGTGCCTGGGTGGCCTAGATGGATTTTCTCATTTAATGTCATGTGTGTTTAAATAGCTGCTCAGAGCCAGTGGCTATAGAATGGGTAATGCAGTCTAAGGATCTGGGCAGCCAGGGCCCACCTTGTGGTCCATCTGCTTTCCTGGGTGCTTGTCTGGCACCAGCACTGAGTGCCTGGCAGCCCTCTGAGTATCTTGGGGGTTGGGACTGTGCAATTCCATGGCCTAGTGCAGACCTTGGCCTGTAACAGAAACCGGTGTTTACTGAACTAAAGGAGTAAGTCCTGAGACCAGGGGACAGGCAACCCACAGAGGTGAGGATGTGGGAAGAAGGCAGATTCCACTGTGGCGAACCCCCTGCCCCGCCCCTCGCTCCCCTTGCCAAGTGTGAAGCTGCAGGAGGTAGCATAGCAGTGCTGCTCCTTTTCTGTGGTAGACACTGCTCCCGAGCTGTTAATGATAGCACCCCCAGGGAAGCTGTTCAACAAAGTCTCAACGGAGTGGAGCACCTTTTCAGAGAGTACAAGACATGGGCAGTCCTGGGGTTCAGAGCAGCACTGGGTGGAGGAGGGAGACTCCGGGGAACTCCCCCCAGCCTATCCCCTCTTCCCCCCGGCTTTGTCGCTGTCTAGCCCCTTCCTGGGGCTACAAATGTCAGAACAGAAAGGGGCACAAAGCTGTACCATGTTCTGTTGTATTTTGCCTGCACCCCTGGGCCTGGCATGCGTGGGCATCCATGAACAGCTATGGGTGAAGGCATGCATGCCAGCTCATTCAAATGGCTCCCACCTGGGCTCTGAGGACACGAAAGGCCACTACGGTGAATAAGGAACGCAATTAACATTTATTGAGCATTTACTCTGTATGGGACCGTTTTAAGACTTTTATGTGCTTATTTCATTCTCCCAAAACAAAGAGAAAGGCTCTAATATATTAATATCCCCATTTTACATATCTGGAAACTATGTCAAAGAATAAGTATCTTGTCCAAGACCATCAGCTCATAAATGGTGGAACTGGGACCTGGATCCAGTTCCAAAGCTCTTACCCATATCTCTTGGGTCTTCTGTGTACTGTGATGCAGGTTACATGCCACAGAAGGGCGGCAAGCACAGCCCACAGGGCAGGTGCAAATGTAGCATGGCTGAGGTGCAGGCCCTGCTGGCCCTCCAAATGTGCCTTAGAGCACGCTATTCCAGGACTAAATGACAGACCTGTGCAAAGCACTTGGCATAGTGAGTGGCCCCAGGAAACCCTCAGAGATTGGTCATTTTATTACTTAAATTGCATTAACTATGGCAATGAATCAAGCGTCCAGCGTGCTAGTCCAAGAACCTAGAACTGTGCTGTCCCATCCAGAGCCATAGCCCTGTGTGGGCTAGTCCGAATGGATGTGCTGTGAGCGAGGAGCACACCACGTTTCAGACTCAGCATGGAAAAAGTCCTGTGAAATATCTTATTAATTTTTATGTTGATTACCTGTTGAAATGACAATATTTTGGTTATGTTTGGTGAAATTAGATTTATTCATAAAATTTATTTCACCTGTTTTTGCTTTTAAAAATGTGGCTACTTCCCTAGCTGGTTTGGCTCAATGGATAGAGAATTAACCTACAGTCCAAAGAGTCCCAGGTTTGATTCCAGTCAAGGACACATACCCGGGTTTTGGGCTGGATCCCGAGTAGGGGGCATTCAGGAGGCAGCCAATCAATAATTCTCTCTCATCATTGATGTTTCTCTCTTTCTCCCTCTCTCTTCCTCACTGAAATCAATTAAAAAATGCATTTAAAAAATAAATAAAAATATGGCTATTAGAGACTCTAAAAATTACACAAATGTTTCCATTCTATTTCTATGGTAGCACTGCCCATAGGGCCAACCCTATTGCTCTTCAGTGGGGTTTCTTCCCAGGACCAAGTGTGGCCCATCCCATCTTTTTTTAAACTGTCGAAGAAACCACTGTGCTGATAGCAGCAAAGTCTGGGCCCCAAACATAGAATCAGCCTTTCCTGCCCAAGTCTTGTGAAATCTCCACCCCAGAACCCAGCCTGAGAACTACAGTTTATCTGTCCCCTGTACCAAACCTGGCAGATGGGTCTTCTGAGTTAGGCACTAGGGTAAGAAGGGTCTTCCCAGCCTGGGCTGTCAGGGGCAATTCAGGATATGATCAACAATGCAGGCAGGAAGGGGCTGGGCCTGGGGCAGCCTGAGTCTACCTGGTGGCCTGTGTTCTTTCTGAGCTTGCCCACTGGGTCTTTCCTCTGCAGTCACTCTCCTGGTTTCATGCCACTGTCACTCCCTCTCATCTGCTACTTCTTGCTCCCTTTTCACTTGTCTAGGCTGAGCTATGGTCCACATTCCAATTCTCCCCTCCTAACTTACTAGCCACTTGACAACTTAATCTCTCTAAGACCTAGTTTTCTTATCTGGGAAGTGGAGATAATCATAGTCCCTATGTCAAAGGGTTGCTGGGAGGGTGACATGAGAGGGTCCACATGAAGTATGCAACACAGAACCCACTACATACCTGGCATTCAATATGGCTTAGCTATTGTTGTGCTATTTTAATTCTAAAGAGCATTTTTTCTAATCTGTCCATCTAGGTGGTCTACAAATGAGGATTAGGATTGTCTGGGAATGGTGTGGATTTCAATGTGTGAGAGCAGCATCCTCATAGGTGGAGCACCAGTGGAGGGGTGGATTTCCAAAGGCCCTGAGTGTTATCCAACCACCACTGACATTGATGAGGGTACTTTCTATGGTGCCATCTCACAAAAAGACCTAGCCCTGCTCACCCTCGAGGCCCTCCAGTGGTCAGTTCTGGTCAGACTAGGTTCACAGGGAGAGGTACCTTCAGAGCACCCAAGGATGGCAGCTGCCCTCTGTAGACCCTACTGCTGGGCAGCTCAAGACCAGGACCTACTCAGATGGCCTCTCCTCTGGCCCTCCTTATATCCTTGCCTTAGATCATCTTGAGCTTAAAGGGTCCCTGGGAAATGGAAAGCAGCTCCCTCCACAGAAAACTTCTGAATCTTTCATGCATTCAGACCTCTGTTTCCCAGGGAGACCAAACTGCTCCTAGCAACTGTGCTAGGGCTTCATTGTCTGGAAGTCATGGTGTGCCCTCAAAGTGGGACCTTCCGAGGACGATGTCCTCTGTTTTGTGTGTGGTCCTGAGAGGGGGAATTACAGGCCAAGTCAGAGAGCAGTCTGCTTATGGGCACCCATCTTCACCTCCACACAGAGAAACTCCAGGGCTGAGTCTGCTCAGGGCCATTGCTAGCCTTGGATATGATCATTATTACAGGAACAGTGCACTTTTCTCTGCTCACACTTACCCTCACACTTGGTTGCTTATAAAAATCTCAACTATTTTTAGGGAGGACATTTATTATTCTCATTTATAGGCACAAAGGACTGAAAGAGGAGTGAAAACTTATTTCTGAGCATAGCCTATTGGATGCTGGAACTCCAGCACGGTCAGTCCAAGCAGGAGTCAGGCACTGTTTGGAGACCCAGGAAGGGATGTGGATTTCTCTTCTGTGTAGCCTGGGTTGAGGAGCAAAGCAAGGCCTCTGCCACTGCTCTTAATGCTCTGTCACCTGTAGAACCTTGAATAGCTCTTTGCAAAGAAAGGAGATAAGGGGAGCCTGCATGGCCACTGGCTGAAATAATACTCAATTACAGCAATGGGGCTCCCCAGCAAAGGGAGACCTGCTCATGCAGAAGGCAGTGCATCCCTTATCCTGCCCATTCCCTATAGCAAGAGACTCTTACTCCCATTACGACCCCCTTGGCTTCTAGTAGATTCTACTTTCAGAAAAAACTTGACCTAGGAATGGTTCCTGCCTTCTTGAGGCTACCAGGACCAGAGATGGGCTGGGCAGGGGGTGGGCAGTTTCAGGACCTGTTGCCAGTGCCGCTCCTTCATCCCTGGGTTGCAGGAAATGTTGAGAATAGGGATGTGCTGCTTGAACTTGTCAATCTTCATTTTCACGTTCTCTGCCAAGCGCCTGGGTGCAGGCATGTCAGCTAAGGTCTTGGTCAATTTATACATTGTCCTCCACATATTCCCTATTTCCTCTGCAATTTCTTCAGCGTTCAGCAAAAAGAGGGGTCCTGGAATAAAAAAGATAAATGGAGGAAAGGTCAGACCCCCAAGCAGATGTCAGCCACATGCACCTTTTATTCCCTTAACTCAGAACTGGGACTGAGGTGTGGTTACTGGAACAAGCAGAGGCCTGGAGTTGGGTCTGTGTCTGAAACGTTGCCTTTGCCAATGACCAAGCAGGTTTTCTGAACTTTCTGAAGCCTTGAAAGCATCACCTGTGACATAGGGTGACCGTGGAAGGGAAGTGAGGTAAGCACAGTGGCTAACCTGTCCCTGCCACACTGTGCAATGCAGACAGGCAACCGGTGTTAGCACTGATTTTAGATGCTCCGCAAATGCTGAGAAACAGTAGCCACTGGAGTATATGGGTGAATTAGAGCGGGAGTTCTCTGTACAGTTTTAGCAACTTCTATGTAAGCATGAAATTCTTTAAAAATAGATTATTTTAAAAGAACAAAACTACCTCCTCCTCCTTCTTCTCCTCCTCCTCCTCCTCCTTCTTCTTCTTTTTAAAAAGTACCCCCCAAACATTAATTTTCTTCTCTGCTTTTTCTTTAATGGGGACCTTTTAGCATAGTGGTTCTCAACCTTGCTAATGCCCAACCATTTAATACAGTTCCTCATGTTGTGGTGACCCTCAACCATAAGATTATTTTCGTTGCTACTTCATAACTGTAATTTTGTTATTGTTATGAATTGTAATATAAATACCTGATATGCAGGATGTCTTAGGCAACCCCTATGAAAGGAACATTTGATCCAAAGGGGCTACGACCCATAGGTTGAGAATCGCTGCTTTATTGGTTACATAAACAGTCATAATCTTTCATGCTGAAGCTTCCTTCCCCTTCAATATTTGACATTAGTATGAATTCTTGCATCATGATGTTGCAAATTTACTCAAAAATTTTTCTTTGAAGGTTGTTCAGACTAAACATAGCTTTGTGGATATAGCTCCATTAATTGCTAAAATGCTTCATCAACCAAATATTTTTTATAACTAATCAAAAATTAAAATAAAAAAAACATAAAAAATGTACATGACTTCCATGTAATATGTAAAAAGAATAATACATCATGTCTAAGTGGGCTTTATTGTGGGAATGCAAGGCAGGTTTCATATTTGAAAAGCAAACAATGTAATATGCCATATTAATAGTCTAAACAAGGAAAATCACATAACATCAATCGATACAGAAAAAGTATTTGATAAAATTCAATATCATTTATGATAAAAACCTCTAAATAGACTAGGAATAGAAGGTAACTTCCTCAAGCTGATAAAGGGCAACTGTAAAAAACTACACTAATGTTATACTTTTGTATTCATTAAATATATACAGTTTTTTACATGTCAATCATATTATAATCAAGTGGTTTTAAAAAGTAAAACAAAACAACCCATTTTACTTAATGGTAAAAGATGGAATACTTTTTCCCTCAGATCAGGAAGAAGGCAAAGATTTTCACTCTCATAACACAATAACAGAAAGATAGTTGGTAAAATCCCCAAATACTTGGAAATTAAACAACATAATTATAAGTAACATGGATCAAAGACAAAATCTTAAGAGATGTTAAAAAATATTTTTAGCTAAAAAAAAAGAAAATATAACATCAAAAGTTGTGGTATACAGAAGTGAAAATTAAACCCAAAGTAATCAGAAAAATAAAAATTAATAAAACCAAAAGCTAGTTCTTTAAAAATATTAATAAAATTAATAACCTACAGCCAGGCTAACCTAGAAAAAGATGCAAATTACTGATATTAGAAATGAAAGAAGGGACATCAATGCACACCTCAGGAATATTAAAAGAATAATTAAGGAATATCCTGAACACCTTCATGACCACACATTTCATAACCTAGATGAAATGGACTAATTCCTTGAAAGATACAATTTACCAAAACTCACACAAGAAGAAATAGAAAATCTGAATAGACCTGTGACTATTTAAGAAATTGAACAATAGTCAGTAACTTTCCAAAATAGAAAACACCAAGCCCAGATGGGTTCACTGGTGAATTCTACCAACCATTTTAGAAAGAAATGATGCCAATTTTCTACAATCTCTTCCAGAACAGAAACAGAAGAAATAATTCCTAATTTCTTCTATGACACCAACATTACTCTAAGACCAAAACAAAGACATTAAAATGAAAGGAAATTAAAGACCAATATCTTTCATTAATATAGATGCAAAATCCTCAACAAAATATTAGCAAATTGAATCTAACATTATATGAAATAGAATTATATGCCACAATCAGTTGGGATTTATTATTCCAGATATGTAAAACTGTTTCAACATTTAAAAACTCAATTAATGTAATCCATCACATCAACAGGCTAAAGAAGAAAAATCACATGATTATATCAATAGATTCAGAAAAAGTATTAATCAAAACCCAACCCCCATTCATGATAATCATTCTTAGCAAATGAGAAACAGAGGGTGATTTCTTTGACTCGATATAAAGAACATATACAAAAATACCTACAGCTAAAATCATACTTAATGGTAAGACACTACACTTTTTCCTACTACAATCAGGAACAATGCAATAATGTCCCCTTTAACCATCCTTTTCAACATCATTTAATGCAGTGGTTCTCAACCTTCCTAAGGCCGCGACCCTTGCATACAGTTCCTCATGTGGTGGTGACCCCCAACCATGAAATTTTGCTACTGTTATGCATCGTGATGTAAATATCTGCATTTTCCGATGGTCTTAGGCAACCCCTGTGAAAGGGTCGTTCAACCCCCAAAGGGGTCGCGACCCACAGGTTGAGAACCACTGGTTTAATGGAAAACCTAGTCAGTGCAAAGACAAGAATAGGAGATATAAGGTATGCAGTTTGAGAAGGAAGATATACAACTGTTTTCCACTGACAGGATCTTTTATATAGAAAATCTGAAAGAATTAAAAAAAAAAAACCACCCTGGGAACTAATTCATAGTTATAGCAGGCTGCAGTATACAAGGTTAATATATAAAACTCAATTGCTTCCCTTTTTATTTTTAATTTATTATTTTTTAAGGGGGTAAGAGAAAAAGAGGGAGAGAGGGAAAGAAGGAGGGAGAACGTTGGTTTATTGCTCCTGTTAGGTACAACACTAATTCATTGGTTGATTTCTATATGTGCCCTGATTGTGGATCAAACCCTCAAACTTGGCATATAAGGATCATGCTCCAACCAACTTAGCTACCCATCCAGAGCTGCTTTCTTATATGCCATTAGTGAACAAATGGAACTTGAAATTAAAAGCACACATCCATTTACATTAGCACTCCTAATATTGAAATACAAAATATGTATAGTATCTATATAATTAAAACTACAAAACTATGATGACAGAAGTCAGAGAGAATAAATGGAGAGATAGTCCATGTTCATGGATAGAAACATTCAACAATGTTAAAAATGTTAGTTCTCCCCAACTTGAGTATAGATACAACACAATGCCAATTTATTTATTTTTTGGATATTGAAAAATTGGTTCTAAAGTTTATTTGAAGACATGAAAGAACCCAAATAGTCAATATAATATTAAAGTTGGGGGATTTACATTTTCCAGTAACTTTAAGACTTACTATAAAGCTACAATAATCAAGTGTGGTATTGATGAAAGGGAAGATAAATAGGTCAATGGAACAGAATAGAGAGCCCAGAAATAGACCCACATACAGTCAGCTGATATTTCATAAAGGATAAAAGGTAATATAATGTAGAACTAATAATTTTTTAACAAATGATGTTAGAACAACTGGATATTCACAAGCAAAATAATGAATCTAGATACAGACCTTATACCCTTCACAAAAATTAACTCAAAATGGATCACTGACTTAAATGTAAAGTGTAAAACTATAAAAATTCCAGGAGATAACATAAAAGGAAAATCTAGATGACTGTGGTTTTGGTGATAACCTGTTAGGTACAATACTAAAGGCATGATATATGAAAGAAATGATAAGCTAGACTTCATTAAAATTAAAAATTTTTGTTCTGTGAAAGACACTGTCAAAAGAACAAAAAGATAAGCCAAAGATAAGGACACTGATAGCAATATCCACCAACTTGCCTAAGCTAATAGTATAGAAGTCATCCTGGCCCTTCACTTTCCCTCCCTGCCTCCTTGCCCCATATCAGATCAGTCATCAATTTCTGTTGACTCTACTGCCTCAGTATCTCTCCTAGGATCTAGAGTAAAAGGAAGAGTTTATAGATGCCTATGGCACTTCGGCCTTTTTTGTTTGCAACAGCACACGAATGGAGCCACTATTGTATTTTCCTACCATCTGCCTCTCTGAGTCACTACCCAATTCATGTCTCTGGATGGCTGCCTGTTTGGATTTACCCTGGCAATAGGTCTGGCTCTTTGATCCTCATCTTGCATTGTTAGCATATCAGAAAAATTGGACTGTGACTGCCTTAATCCAGAGTATCAGAATATGTTGCAAAGGCCAGCCAGAATTAGAAGATCAAACTTTTTTTCAGAACTGGCTAGGGTGGATCCATTACTCCATCCCCACTGCCCCAACATAGGGGGACTGCAGCATACCATTCATCCACTCCTCTGACTTGATGCTGAACTCATAAGTCGTTGCCCACAGCTGTTCGTAGGGTACTTTGTTGGTCATCACGGTTTGCAGAAGAGGGAAGGTACTCTTCTCCTTTCCCAATAGCTCCTCTTCCTTATTGATCAACTGCAAGCCAAGGAGATACTGTCTATTAGGTTGGTGGTTTTCCTGGATTTTAGAAGCCACCCTGGCAAATTCCTCAACATTTTGAACACCAAGTTGAGGAAGATACTTGCTAGCAAGAGAGGAAAATAAGGTGTGGACTCAATCAAGAAGATCTCTCTCTACCTGTGAGGCCCATGGAAGCTAAGATCTAGTTGGGTGAATCTCGAAAAGAGCAGTTCTCAACCTGTGGGTTGCGGCCCCTTTGGCGGTTGAATGACCCTTTCACAGGGGTCGCCTAAGACATCCTGCATATCAGATATTTACAATTCATAGCAGTAGCAAAATTACAGTTATGAAGTAGCAACAAAAATAATTTTATGGTTGGAGGTCACCTCAACATGAGGAACTGTATTAAAGGGTCACAGCATTAGGAAGGTTGAGAACCCCTGCTCTATGACAATTTGCTACTTGCTTCATCAGCTTTGTTCCTATTGTAATATATTTATAGCTCCATTTCCACAGTTTCTATGTATACATTTACTGTTTACAGGATGCTGCCTTCTTGGGTCATCTTGCCTCAAAAGTAAGAACTTTAATAGTGAAAGAACTTACTAGTGGAGCCCAGCCAGCATGGGTCAGTGATTGAGAATCGAACAGGTCAAGGTTCAATTCTCAGTCAGGGCACATGCTCGGGTTGTGGGCTTGATCCCCAGTAGGGGGTGTGCAGGAGGCAGCTGATCAATGTCTTTTTCATCATTGATTGTTCTATCTCTCTCTCAATAAAATATTAAAAGAACTTACTAATTGACCTTCAGGAGAAATTACTTAGCTTCTCCAAGTTTTAGTTCTCTCATTTTAAATTAGGATAAATGGAGGTAATAACAGTACCTACCCCAGAGGTTTATTATGGGCATTAAGTGATATAGTTCCATTGAAGCCCTTTGTACATTGTTGAGCACATACATATGAGCAATTATTCTATTATAAACAACTAGTATAATGTAGGAGTGTAGAAAAGGTAGCTGAAAGTACCAATGAAAGAAATGGTCAATCAATCAGTATTATCCAACTGACAGGTGATGTTAGGAAAATACAAAACCAAGGACCAGAACCAACCGAATAGTACAGAATCATAAGTCCCCATTCCAAGGCCTCAAACCTCAAACTCCACCAGCGCCTGATCTAGGTTCTTGGAAAGCTCATTAAGCTTTTCAACATTGTTCTTCATTTCTTCCGTAGACATCACTTCACGTTTTCTAAACCCTTCTAGTTCCTTGCTGTAGCCCTCAAGTTTCAATTCAAATTCTGAGCACCTGAAAGTAAAGATAGACCACTCATATTTGGATTTTCCATTTTGTGGTTTTCAAAGTCGCAGCATTATTCACCTAAAATCCAATCTCCTGATGCAAGAACATATACTATACTACTTATAATCCCACCTCCCTAAGACAGCTGATGAAAACTGTTTTGGTGGTTAAATACTTTTAGAAGTTTTCCTGTACCGGTAAATGTATGTGTATGTATGTATGAGTACATGTAACTTATTATATATGTATGTAAATATATATATGTATATAGGTATATATCAACTTTATATATATCAAATATATATATATAGGTATATATCAACTACACATCATTCATTCATTCATTACTTATATATATAAGTATATACACATCATTCATTCATTCATTACATACTTATTGAGTGCCTACTACATTCCAAGAATTGCTCCAGGCATCAGGCTATATTTGTGAAGTACACTGTTATACTCCCTACCTTCATGGAATTTGTATTTTAGTTGGAGAAAACATAGAGAACAAACATACATGGATGGATGGATAGATGGAAGGATGAGTGGTTAAAACCATACATAGGAAAAGATGAAATATTTCTGATAGGGATAAATGATCTGAAGAAAATAAAAGAGGACAGAGTGACTATGGAATGGGAATGAAAGGCTACTTTAAATGGAGTGACCAGGGAAAACCTGTCCAGAGGTTTGTCTCTTTCATCTATATCATTGAAAGCAGATGTTAACTTTACTTCTCCCTTTTCCTAATGAGGTAGAATAATACAGAGTTCAGTGAACAGATTCCAGAGTGAGACAGGCTAGGTTCAAATCCCAACTATGCCACTTAATAGCCATGTGATCTTGAGTAGGTGACTTAACTTCTGTGTACTCAGATATATAAAATGGGAACAGAAAAGTACCATTTTAATATTTAATAAGATAATATATACAAAATGTTAATAATTGAGCCTGGTCTATAATCATCGCTATACAACTATTTGTGTTACTCACTAAAATATAAACTCTATCAATGCAGGTTTATCCCCTTAATTTTTGTTTGTATCTCCAGTATTTAGAAGAGTGTCTGGCACACAGAAAACAATCAATATGAATGGAATGAATAAGAGATGGACCACTGAGAACAGCTGTAGTGACATCCCATACATTTGGCTATTATCTTAAGAACATTTAATTCTGTTATGACAATTTTAATGTTTATGTCTTACAAGTAATTTATGAAAGTTAATTTGAGTTTTATTTCTAATTGAACTGTGTGGTAAGCAGCCTCTGATAAGGGCCCCATAGATTCCCCAAGACTTCCTGGTATTTATCCCTGGGCAATTGTTTTCTCTTGAATTTGGGCTCAAGTAACTCACTTCTAACAAATAATATGGCAGAAGAGATGAGATGTCACTTCCAAGTAGGTGACAAAAAGACTATGATCTCTCTCTCTCTCTCTCTCTCTCTCTCTCTCTCTCTCTCTCTCTCTTTCCCTCAACCCCCCTCCTCCCATTTTCCCCTCCCTCCATGGGAAGCCAGCTGCCATGTGAGCTGCTCTATGTAGAGGCCATGTAGCAAGGAACAGAGGGCCATTTCTGGCCAATAGCCATGAGGAACTGAATCCACTCAGGCATGTGAGTGTGCCTGGAAGTGGATCCTCACCCAGTTGAGCCCCCAGCTGGGAAGGAAGTTTGGTTGACCTTCTGACTGCAACCTCATGATAGACCTTGGAGCCAGAGGCAGACACCCAAGCTGCATCTGGGTGTCTGAATCACAGAACCTGTGAGATGATAAAGGTTTGTGTTTTAAACTGCTAGTTTGGGGATGATTCTTCATGTAGCAATAGATCACTGATCCACATTACCATAACAGAATGTGGCCTATATAATTCCAGTTTCTTTAAAGTTTTTCTCAAGTTCTAAAATATGGTCAATTAAAAAAAAAAGTCCTATGGACAGTTAACAAGATTGTTCTGTTTTCATTGTAAGGTAGAAAGTTTGGTATGTATCAAAAAATCAGTTATTGTTTACTTCTATTTATGTCCTTATTCAAGTTTCACTCTATTCATTTATTTTTAACTAGTGGCCCAGTGCATGAATTCATGCACCTTGAAAGCAACTGTGGGCTGCAAGGCTGTGGTAGGCACAGGGACAGGTCTCAGCCCATCCTTTGTGCCCCTGCCCAGCTCCTCCTGCCACAGTCCCTGGTCCCCTGTGTGCCTGCAGCCCTGCCGCCGCCACTGCTCCCACACACTGATGATGATGCTGGCCCCGCTCACACCTGCTGATAGTGTGGGATGATTGTGGCTGGCGCCAGCAGCAGGTGTAAGCAGCAGCTGCTGCCCCGATCTCCCCTCAGGAGAAGGGGGAGGTGGAGAAGTCCTCAGGGGCTAGCGGGGCTGGCAGTCGCTGCTTGCACCTGCTGATAGCGCCGAGCAATTGGGGCTGGCACCGGGTGCTGGCAGTGAGTGTGAGCAGCAGCTCTGGCACCAGCAGCAGGTATGAGTGCTGGGGGAGACTATGGCATGGGAGAGCAAAGAATTTTCAGTAACCTCCAGAGGCTTGCCCCGATGACAGTGAATAGCACCCTGTCTTGGTCTGGCGCTCCTGCTCAACTGCTTCACCATCCTGCTGTGGCTGATGCCTATCATGTTCTGTGTGCACCCCTGGTGATCAGCACACATCATAGTGACCTGTTGTTTGGTTGTTGAGTTATTTCACTGTTTGATCTATTTGCATATTAGTGTTTTATGTATATAGGTTATTTATTTAGGATATTTGATATATAAGAGTTGATAATGCTTTAACTTTCTTTTATCCACCCAAGTAACCATCTTGGAACATGAATGTTTTGCCTTGATATTAATATCACTGACTCTCCTGATTTTTTGTTGTATTTGCATCCTATACTGCAGTTCATAGAAAAACACAAGTTTTCTCTGTTATCCATCAGAACAGAGCAGGAACAAAGATTAGATCAGTATTAAGATTAAATCAGTATTAAGTTATTTAAAATTTACAGGAAATAAAGAGGACAGAGGAACATGTTAAATAACACCACAGAGATGCAATGAGCAAATTCTAGATTTGGAGACAAATGACCCAATTTCTTCAATAGGTGAATTTCAAGGAAAAATACAGAGAAGGCTGAAGGGATATCCACAGAGAAAAAGAAATGCAAGAGACAATTGCAATTATGTAGACATTTTTGGATTCTGATTCAAGTAAGCAAATCATAACAAGAAAAAAAAAACACATGAATTAGCTCATTTTGACCCCCCAGATTTTAAAACTTTAATTACTTTCTATTGGATTTAAAAAGGAATTCAGATTTAAGATGGTGGTAGAGTAGGCAGGGATCTTTCTCTCAATACCTCATAGAACCAAACTGGAAGTTATACCTAAATTGGGGAACAATATTAACTAAAGACTATCCGAAGAGAAGACCTAAAAAATGTTTTTATTGATGTTAGAGAGAGAGGAAGGGAGAGAGAGATAAAAACATTGATGGGAAACATTGATTGGCTACTTCCTGTACTATTGTCCATTTTGTCTTTTAGTTGTAGTTTTGAAGTGGTTGTGTGAGACCATCTTGTTTTTTCTCTATTCTTAAGCAGCCATTTTCTTGGGAGAAACAATCCACTGCAAAGGGAAAAGCAACTACCCCACCCTCTGGCATCAACTTCCCCAGCCCTTTGGAATCCTCCTCACCTCACTCTGAATTTTAAGCCCCACTGAGGAGTCAGTGGCATAAACTGGGTCTTAATAAGCTGGCAGTCTTCAAGCATTGTCAGTGAATTGCTTTGGAATGAGGCTATTTTCCCCTCACATTCCAGGGAATCTCATGGGAGATACAAGGGAGACACCAACCACCCTCAGCCTCCAGTAGACCCAATCTCTAGGTTTCTGCACTGCTGAGGTCAGGTAAAAAATCCAGGGCAAAGTTGGACATGTGACTAGGGGTGGGGAGACACACCTACTATCTTGCCTGAGGAGAGTCTGGGGTGCTGGCACTGGGGAGAGGTGTGGGGAAACAGCCACCAGGAGTCCTTGTACTAGATCATTTTCTGAACGGCACTTCCCCTTCATGGGAAATTCAGTGACCTCATTCTCTTGATTCCGTAATAGGCTCTTTTGGAATAAAGAGCTTCCAGATTAAAAAGTCTCAAGGAGTTATTACCATCAAGTCAGCATTGCAGTAAATATTAAAGAGACTGCTTTAAGAAGAAGATATTGAGAGATAAGGAACATAAGTATAAAGTGGCAATATATAAGTATAAATCAATAATAACCTTCAAGGTAAATTAATTAAATGTTCCAATCAAAAGACGTAGGATAAGTTGAATGGACAAAAAGCATAATTCATATATATGCTGTCTATAAGAGACCCACCTCAGAACAAATGATTCACAAAGACTGAAAGTGAAGTGATAGGGGAAAATTTCATGCAAATGTAAATGAAAAATAAAAAGCTGGAGTACTAATACTCATATCTAACAAAATAAACTCAAAAACAAAGGCCATGAAAGAGCCAAAGAGGGTCACTCTATAATACTACAGGGATCAATGCAATAGGAAAATATAACCTTTGTAAACCCAATATAGGAGCACTGATATATATATATATATATCACTTAGTGGACATTAAGGGAGAGATTGACAGCAATACAGGCATAGTAAAGGACTTTAGCACTCCCCCCTACCCGATATCATTGAATATATCTTTCAGACAGAAAATCAACAAGGAAACTGAGACCCTAAATGACCCACAAGCTCAGGAGAATTTAATTGATATTTACAGAACATTTCATCCCAAAGCAGCAGAATATACATTCCTCTCAAGTGAACATAGAACATTCTCAAAGACAGACCACATGTTAGGACATAAAATAAGTCTCTACAAGTTCAAGAAGATTGAAATTATAACAAGCATTTTCTTGGATCATAAAGACATAAAACTAGAAATCAACTACAATAAAAAAAACACATAAAAAACATTCAGACACATGGTGGCTAAATAGCATGGCATTAAACAGTGAATGGGTAACCAATGAGATCAAGCAAGAAATAAAAAACTTCCTGGAAACAAATTAAAATGAACACACAACCCAAAATCTATGGGACACAGTAAAAGTAGTCCTGAGAAGGAAGTTCATAGCACTACAGATCTAACTCAAAAAAGCAAGAAAAATTTTCAGTAAACTATCTAACCCTACAACTTAAAAAATTAGAAAGAGAAAAACAAGAAAAGTCCAGAGGAAGTAGAAACTAATAAATGTAAGAGTGGAAATAAATCACATAGAGACTCAAATAGCAATAAAACTGAAACCAAGAGATGGTTCTTTAATAAGATAAACAAGATTGATGAAACGTTAGCCAGACTCATCAAGAAATAAAGAGAGTTCAGAAAGACTTCCTTGAGTCCCAGCTCTGAGTGTCCATATCTCATATCCTCATATAGTGCTATGCCCAGGAGGGATTCCAGAGTCTGTGGCGGTTGCTGGGCTCCAAGGAGGCTCCAAACAGCGGGGTGCTACAGGAGTTGTGGGAGAAGGCGGAGAACTGCTGGAAGGGACTCTCCTGGCCAGGCAGCCCCACTGCCACAGGGTTTTTGTCGGCCAGAGCCACCAGCGCGAACGCAGAGACCACGCCATCTTTCGAGGGAGGTGAATGTCTGCGGCGGACTGAACACTGAGGCTGAATTACTCACCGAACAGTGGGGGACCCAGAACATCACTCTCCAATTGGCGCAGACACACGGGCGACAGATTCAGAGATCCACAAGGCACACAGAAAGTGCCTTGTGTGCTGTAGCAGGTCGTGTTGTAGTTTGTGCCTTTGAGTCAATGTAAGAGAGAGAACCACATAACCAAACACCCAGAGAAGAAAAACCATGGGCAGAAGAAGAAACAGCCCACATACAACAGATAGGCAGGTATCGCCAGAAAAGGAAGTAAACGAAATAGAAGCAGAAATAAGCCTGCCAGAGAAAGAGTTCAGAGAAATTATCATAAGGTGGATGAAAAGAATGGAAGACAAAATCGACAATCTGAGTAAGAGCCAAGAGGAAATGAAGAAGAAGCATGAAGAAATGCACAAAGAAATAAAAAATGACATCACTGCTTTAAAAAACTCAATAGAAAGCATCAAAAGCAGACTAGAAGAAGCAGAGGACCGCATCAGTGAGCTAGAAGACACGGTAGGAAAAAATACCCAAGTACAGCAGCTTCTAGAAAAAAAAATTAAAAAGCAAGAGGAGAGCCTAAGGGAACTTTGTGATAACATGAGAAAAAAAACAACATCTGCATAATTGGGGTTCCAGAAAGAGTGGAAACTGAACAAGGATTAGAGAATGTGTTTGAAGAAATAATGACAGAAAATTTCCCCAATATAGGAAAGGAAAAACCCACACAAATCCAAGAAGCTCACAGAGTCCCAAGCAAAATGAACCCCATAAAACCGACACCAAGGCACATTATAATTAAATTGGCAAACAGCAATGACAAAGCAAGAATCTTAAATGCAGCCAGAGAGAAACAGAAAGTTACCTACAAAGGAACCCCCATAAGACTAGCTACTGATTTTTCAACAGAAACTCATCAGGCCAGAAGAGAATGGAATGAAGTATACAAAGTCATGCAAAGGAAGGGTCTGAATCCAAGAATACAGTACCCTGCAAGGCTTTCAATCAAAATTGAAGGTGAAATCAGAAGCTTCACAGACAAAAAAGGACTAAGGGAATATATTTCCACCAAACCAGCAATGCAAGAAATATTAAAGGGTCTGCTGTAATAAAAAGAAAGAGGAAGCAAAGAAGGAACTCGGGTGTAAGGACTAAAAATGGCAACAGATAAGTACTTATCAATAATAACTTTAAATGTAAACAGATTAAATGCTCCAATCAAAAGACATAGGGTAACAAATTGGATAAGAAAACATGATCCATATATCTGCTGTCTGCAAGAAACCCACCTCAGGAAAAGATATGCACACAGACTGAGAGTGAAGGGATGGAAGATGGTATTTCAGGCAAATGGAAATGAAAAAAAAGCTGGGGTTGCAATACTTATATCTGACAAATTAGATCTCAAAGTGAAGGACATAACAGGAGATAAAGAAGGCCACTTCATAATACTAAAGGGAACAATCCAACAAGAAGAAATAACTCTGGTAAACATATATGCACGCAATATAGGAGCACCTAAATACATAAAAAAAACTCTTGGAGGATATTAAGGGAGAGATTGACAGCAATACAATCATAGTAGGAGACTTTAATACCCCACTGTCACCATTGGACAAATCCTCTAAACAAAAAATTAGCAAAGAAACATCAATCCTAAATGACTCACTAGACCAGATGGAATTAATTGACATCTTCAGAACATTTCACCCCAAAGCCACAGAATATACATTCTTCTCCAGTGCACATGGGTCATTTTCAAAGATAGATCATATGTTGGGTCATAAGAAAAGTCTCTTCAAATTCAAGAAGATAGAAATCATATCAAGCATTTTCTCAGACCACAGTGGCATAAAACTGGAAATCAACTATAATAAAAACAATAGAAAGAAATCAAACACATGGAGACTAAACAGCATGCTATTAAACAATGACTGGGTAACCAGAGAGATCAAGAAGAAATAAAAAACATCATGGCAACAAATGACAATGACAACACAACAATACAAAATTTATGGGACACAGTGAAAGCAGTCTTGAGAGGGAAGTTCATAGCCCTACAAGCCTACTGCAAAAAACAGGAAACAGTGGTCATAAATTACCTAACCCTACAACTCAAAGAGCTAGAACGAGAGCAACAAGAAAAGGCCAGTGTACTCAGAAGGAAGGAAATAGTGAAGATCAGAGCCGAGATAAACAACTTGGAGACCAAAGAAACAATTCAAAAGATCAACAAAACCAAGAGCTGGTTCTTTGAAAGGATAAAAAGATTGATGGACCTCTAGCCAGGCTCACCAAGAAGCAAAGAGAGAAGACCCAAATAAACAAAATCAGAAATGAAAGAGGAGAAATAACAACAGACCCTGTGGAAATACAAAGGATTGTTAAAAAATACTATGAACAACTCCATTCCAACAAACTGGACAACCTGCAAGAAATGGACATTTTCCTTGAAAAATAAAACCTTCCAAAACTCAATGAGGAGGAATCCAAACATCTCAATAGTCCAATAACTATGGAAGAAATTGAAGCAGTCATCAAAAAGCTTCCAGCAAATAAAAGCCCGGGACCAGATGGCTACACAGGAGAGTTTTACCAAACATTCAAGGAAGAATTAAAACCTATCCTCCTCAGACTATTCAAAAACATTCAAGAAGAAAGAACACTTCCAAACACCTTCTATGAAGCCAGCATCACCCGAATACCAAAACCAGATAAAGACAACACAATGAAAGAGAATTATAGGCCAATATCTCTCATGAACATAGATGCCAAAATCCTCAACAAAATTCTAGCAAATTGGATACAGCAGTACATCAGAAAGATCATACACCATTACCAAGTAGGATTCATCCCAGGAATGCAGGGATGGTACAATATCCACAAATCAATAAACGTGATACATCAAATAAACAAATTGAGAGATAAAAATCACATAGTCATATCAATTGATGCAGAAAAAGCATTTGACAAAATCCAACACCCTTTCTTGATAAAAACTCTCAGCAAAGTGGGAATAGAAGGAGCATACCTCAACATCATAAAAGCCATATATGATAAACCCACAGCTAACATCATACTCAATGGGCAAAAACTAAAACCATTTCCCCTAAGAACAGGAACAAGACAGGGATGCCCACTCTCACCTCTTCTGTTTGACATAGTACTGGAAGTATTAGCCATTGCAATTAGACAACAAGAAGAAATAAAAGGCATCCAAATTGGAAAAGAAGAAGTAAAGCTGTCCTTATTTGCAGATGACATGATATTGTACATAAAAACCCAAAGGACTCCATTCCAAAACTAATTGACTTAATTAATGAATTTGGCAATGTAGCAGGAAACAAAATTAATGCTAAGAAGTCTGTGGCATTTCTATACACTAATAGTGAAATTACAGAAAGAGAGACTCAAAAAGCAATCCCATTTACCATTGCACCAAAAAAATTAAGATACCTAGGAATAAACCTAACTAAAGAGGTAAAAGACTTATATGTAGAAAACTACAGGACACTGAAAAAAGAGACAGAGGAAGATGTTAACAGATGGAAGAGCATACCATGCTCATGGATTGGGAGAATCAACATCATTAAAATGTCCATACTACCCAAAGCAATCTATAGATTCAATGCACTACCCATTAAAATACCAATGACATATTTCACAGACCTAGAAAGAATTCTTCATAGATTCATCTGGAACAAAAAAAGACCACAAATAGCTACAGCAATTCTGAGAAACAAGAATAAAGTAGGTGGGATCTTAATACCAGATTTCAAGCTATACTACAAAGCAACTATTCTCAAAACAGCCTGGTACTGGCACAAGAACAGACTTATAGACCAATGGAATAGAATAGAGAACCCAGATATCCACCCAAACCACTATGCTCAACTAATATTTGACAAAGGAGGCATGAACATTCAATGGAGCCAAGATAGCCTCTTCAATAAATGGTGTTGGGAAAATTGGACAGATACATGCAAAAAAATGAAACTGGACCACCAACTTACACCATATACAAAAATAAATTCAAAATGGATACAGGACTTAAACATTAGAAGGGAAACCATAAAAATACTAGAGGAGTCCACAGGCAGCACAATCTCAGATATATGCCGAAAGAACTTCTTCACTGATACTGCTCCAAAGGCAATTGAAGCTAAAGAAAAAATAAACAAATGGGACTACATCAAAATAAAAAAACTTTTGCACAGCAAAAGAAACCATCAAGAAAACAACAAGAAAGATCACTGTATGGGAGAACATATTTGCAAATGATATCACTGATAAAGGTTTAATCTCCAAAATCTACAGCCAACTTATACAACTTAATAAAAGGAAGATAAACGATCCAATAAAAAAAATGGGCAACGGACCTAAATAGAACCTTTTTGAAAGAAGACAGAAGGAAGGCCAAGAGACACATGAAAACATGTTCAAAGTCACTAATCATCCGAGAGATGCAAATCAAAACGACAATGCGATACCATACACCGGTCAGAATGGCAATCATCAACAAATCAACAAATGACAAGTGTTGGCAAGGATGCGGAGAAAAAGGAACCTTTGTGCACTGTTGGTGTGAATGCAGATGATGCAGCCATTGTGGAGAACAGTATGGAGTTTTCTTAAAAAACTAAAAATGGATCTCCCATTTGATCCTGTAATCCCACTCTTAGGAATGTATCCTAAGAAATCACAAACACCAATCAGAAAGGATTTATGTACCCCTATGTTCATAGCAGCACAATTTACAATAGCCACAATTTGGAAACAGCCTAGGTGCCCGTCAGCAGAGAATGGATCAGAAAACTGTGGTACATCTACACAATGGAATTCTATGCTGCCATTAAAAGGAAAGAATTCTTACCATTTGCAGCAACCTGGTTGGAACTGGAGAACCTTATGCTTAGTGAAATAACCCAGTCAATGAGGGAGGGGCATCGCATGATCTCACTCATTTGTGGATAATAAAGAACATTATAAACTGATGAACAAAAGGATAGATACAGAGGTAGTAAAGCATCAGACTGTGAAATTACAGCAGGAAGATTAAAGTTAGGTGAGGTAGATAAGAGATCAATCAAAGGACTTGTGTGCATGCATATAAGCATAACCAATGAACATTGACACTGGGGGGTTGGGGTATGCCGGGGAGGGAGGGGGAGCAATGGGGAGATATGTACAAAAATTAATTTAAAAAAAGGATAAAAAAATAAAAAATAAATAAATAAATTTTGGAAAAGAAAAAGAAAAAAACAAGAAGACAACAACACTGGATACCTATAAGTGAATGTGAGAACCTGTCAGTAAGATAGCATAAAGCATATTAACACGAGATTAATGTGGTAAACCAAGTCACCTCTCTGGACTTTAGTTTTCTCTTGTGAAAAATGAGGGAATTAGATTGAACCTGATGATTTATAATGTTCTTTAAGGATTTAAAAACCTATGATTTATGGCTCTAAATTGAGTTTAATAATATATCTATTTATCTGCAACAAATTTATTTAAACTCAAAGGTGTTTTTTTGATTAAGGTATTACATACAGGTATGTATCCTTATCCCCCCTGCTCATGCCCTCACCCCCTAATGTCTGTGTCTGTTGGTTGTGCTTATGTGTATGCATACAAGTCCTCGGGTTGATCTTTCCCCTTTACCCCCACCCTACCCTATCTTCCCTCTGAGGTTTGATGGTCTGAACGATGCTTTTCTGTCTCTGGATCTGTTTTTGTGCATCAGTTTATGTTGTTCATTGTTTTCCACAAATGAGTAAGATCATGTGATATTTATCTTTCTCTGACTGACTTATTTTTAAGGCATTGTTTTTTTTATAAGATTAACAAAAATTTTGCTAAAGTTATGTCATATAACGAAAATAATCCATGATGGTAGTCTGAAGAGTGTTAAATGGAAAGATTGAGATGCAAAGAAAAGAAAATCCTGATTTCTCAGATGGTGGTAATGAAAGTCCATCTTGAGGTCATTTTATTGGAGAGTTATGTGCTAAATCAGTGCATCTCAAATGTATGTGCATAAATATCATGTAGGCTGGGGGAAAGTCAGTGGGGGGAAAAATGAGACATATGTACTACTATTTGTAATACCGTAAACAATTAAATTTAAAAAATACCATGTAGGGATATTGTCAAAATTCTGAATCAGTAAGTCTTAAAGATGGGGGTGGTGCTGAGCTTTTTATTTCTAACAAGCTCCCTTGAGATAGCAATAAGTACCCTTTTTTTTCATATCCAGGTACATATTATATTCTGATGATTTAAAGTGAAAGAAAAAAGCAAATCCATGTATTTCATATTTGTTCATAAGTCAGATTTTGGCAGTTTTCACAATGCCATCCATCCAGAACTAGTTCTATAGCTACCCTATAGCAAAGATGAGGAAATGCCAGAATTTAAGTAATGGAGAAAAAAAAAGAGTACACTATTTAGTTCCCTTTGTGGAAAATTTAGACTGCTGAATTTTAAGTCTCAGTTGTCTGACTTAGTTTATTTTAGTGGAAGACAGTTTAGAAGTAGCAAGGAAGCAAGGAAAAAACCATTAAACCAGACAAACTAAAGAAATGGTGGTTGGCAGTGATGAAGGAGGTTGAAGAATCAGAATTTAGAAAAACACAGCATCCGGAAGGCATATAATGGATGGTCCAACACACTCAGACAATGTGGTACTTCCTAGGGGATTCATTCTCTTGAATACAGGACAATAGTTTTGACCCTCATATCATCGATCATAGGATAAATTATGCCCAACATACTGCCAGTTTGATGGATAAATCAGCGGAGTGTTCAATGTAGTTTAGAAAAATTGCCATTCAAAATGTTAAACATGCTTTGTTAATATGGTGTAATTTTATAATTAAATGGGTCTGTTTCAAGCATATTGAGTATTTTATCTTATAGAACATGTTATTCCCAAGGAGAATACATAAAAGAGGTGTCAGTGTCAATATACACATTACTACTGCCTTTAGGCATAATTCAATGTATTTGATTGGACTGAAAATAAACTACATTCTCTGAAGACTATGTTGGCATAGAAAAAAGACTTACTACTATTAAAAAATGTATCTGGATACTTTTCCCCATACATTACTTAAACTAACTCTGCCAGGTCACCATTTAATAATTTTCACCTGTGTAATTTTTCACATTTCAGTCATTGTGCCAATAACACTCTAGAAATGAATTTAGTACAGCTGCTATCAGTCTCTATACTCAGATACGATTCCAAGGTACATTTTAAGATATTGTTTTTTCCTAGCAAGTAACTAAGGAGTTTGGAAAAGTAAGGCTCAAAAATATATTTTTCCTTGCTCTGCAAGTGGCCTCTTTTTTAAAATTTATCTTTATTGGGAGTTTCTAGGTTGCAAGTGCCTTCAATATTTAGGCATTGGAGTCAAGTTGTTATTATCTCACATTTTCTAAATACTAAATGTTTGAGACTCTTTTGTCCCTACCCTTTCACAAACATTCAGTGATGCCTTAAAGTAGAAGAGTGATGTCAAGTGACCATGCGGGATAAAATTATTTTAACACTTAATGAAAGAATTCAGTAAATAAATATATCCGTTCAGGTTTACTTTGTGATACTGAATCCCCTTAGCCTGTAGTACCTTTGAAAAAGGAGTAAAAGTATTGTTCTTTCTAAAGTACACACTTGTATCCTGTGATTCATTATTTCCTGTTTTTTTTGTTATTATTATTTTTTTTATTTTTTTATTTTTTTTTTAATTTTTATTAATTTTTTATACATATCTCCCCATTGCCCCCCCTCCCTCCCAGGCATACCCCGACCCCCCAGTGTCTGTGATCATTGGTTATGTTTATAAGCATGCATACAAGTCCTTTGATTGATCACTTATTTACCTCACCTAACTTTAATCTTTCTGCTATAATTTCACAGTCTGTTTGATGCTTTATGATTTTTGTCCTCCTGAGAATTATCAGTCTACTCCCTTTCTGTGCTCCTGATTCTATTATATTCACCAGTTTATTCTGTTGATCAGATTTTTAATTCACTTAATTTTTAGATTCACTTGTTGACAGATGTATATTTGTTGTTCATAATTTTTTGTCTTTTACCCTTTTCTTCTTCCTCTTCTAAAAGAGTACCTTTCAGCATTTCATATAATACTGGTTTGGAGTTGATGAACTCCTTTAGCTTTTTCTTCTCTGTGAAGGTCTTTATCTGCCCTTCAATTCTGAATGATAGCTTTGCTGGATAGATTATGCTTGGTTGTAGGTTCTTGTTGTTCATCACGTTGAATATTTCTTGCCACTCCCGTCTGGCCTGCATCGTTTCTGTTGAGAAATCAGCTGACAGTCGTATGGGTGCTCCCTTGTAGGTAATAAACTGTTTTTCTCTTGCTGCTTTTAATATTCTCTCTTTCTCTTTTGCTCTTGGCATTTTAATTATGATGTGTCTTGGTGTAGTCCTCTTTGGGTTCCTTTTCTTTGGGGTTCTGTGTGCTTCCTGGACTTGTAAGTCTATTTCTTTTACCAGATGTGGGAAGTTTTCAGTCATTATTTCTTTAAACAGGTTTTCAGTATCTTGCTCTCTCTCTTCTTCTGGCACCCCCACAATTCTGATGTTGGTACGCTTGAAGCTGTCCCAGAGGCTCCTTACATTATGTTCACATTTTTGGATTCTTTTCTCTTCTTGCTTTTCCAGTTGAATGTTTTCTGCTTCTTTATATTTCAAATTTTTGACTTGATCCTTGCCTTTCTCTAGTCTGCTGTTAGTACTCTGCGTAATAGTATTCATTTCAGTCAGTGTATTTATTATCTTCTCTTGGGTCTCACTAAATTTATCCATCTTTTCTAGCATATTCTTGCAAAACCTTATAAGCGTGGTTTTGAACTCTATATCCAGTCGTTTTTTTTCCTCCATTTCTTTTGCTTGTAATCCCTTCCCTTGTCTCGGCATTTTCACTGTGCCGGGGAAACTTCTGTGCTGGATTCAGCCGCAGAAGCCTCTGCTGAGCTTGGGAGGGTGGAGTCTCAGGGCTTAAGGGACCGCCTTGCCTTCCAGTTGGCCCCGCCCTCCACGGCCCCTGAGTCTCACGTGACTGGGTAATGGCTGGAGCGGTCCTTGTGCTCGCGCACCCGAAGCGCCTCCAACCGCTGCCTTTCCGGCTCCCCTGCGAACCAGGACCACACGAGTCTAGGTCCCCAGGGTTTCGCCCAAAACAGGGGCCCAGTGGACTCAGAAGTGGCGCAGTTGGGAGGGTCTGTCTTCCGCCACTCGCGAAAGCCAGCGGCACAATCAGCAATGCGTCCTCCGCGTGGTGCCGTGCGAGACCAGACCTCCGATCCTTTGCAACTCCCCTAAATTTCCGTGCACTTCTCCCTTTTCACAGTCCAAACTCCCCCCATATGAGTTTCGGCTGGATCTGGGGTTTAGTGTCGTAAGATAAGGGGTTCAATGCCGTTGGGTGTCTCCGTTTCCCTCCCGCCAGAGAAAGCCAGCCAGGTACTCCGGCACCCGCTCTCTCAGCAAGCGCGTCTCCGTACCTCAGCTTTTTGCAGCTCCTCTGGGTCTCCGTGAGCCCCTCTCTTTCCCTCTAGTTGTAGAACTTCCACTCAGCCAGCTTTCCTGTGGTTCTGGATGATGTCCGTTCTGTCTTTTAGTTGTAGTTTTGAAATTGTTGTGCGAGGCAGCAGTATAGGTATTTACCTATGCCGCCATCTTGGATTCTTCTGTTATTATTATTAATAATAATTAAATAATAATTAATTATTATTTTTAATTAATATCTCTCCCTCCCTACTTAGGTTGGGAAGAATGGTTAAGATGAAAGAAGGATATATATTAGGATTTAGATTGTGGTTTCTAAATGTTCTTTTCATGTAAAATTAAAAATATACTTCTATTGGATTTTATTTTCATCATTTATTGAACTGGACTTGATAAATCTTGAATGTTCTTTTTTTTAATCTAATAAATATTTATTGTTCAGATTAAAAAAAAAAGAAATAAAGAGAGGCTAGAGCCATGCGGGCTCAGCCACCTGGTGTGTGGATGATCGAATAAATTCGTAATCCCTCACCACTCTGGCTGCCTGCATTCCTCCTTCCATGACCTAACACCTTCCTCTGCACTTCCACCCTACAATTTACTGGTGATAGAGGCCCTTTACTTCAGTTTGTAAAAAAAATGCAGTATCTGTGAAACACTGTAAAGCAAAGCACAATGAATGGAGGAAATTAAAATTAATAACACCAGAAAAAAATGGCGGGAGAATAGACAGACATGTCCCAAGCTTTGTCCCGGAGCAGACAGAAAGAACAGCTGAGGGTTACATGAGGAGTGTTTGTTGGTGAGTTAAGGGACAACTATACTCCAGGAGAAGGTGGGGGACTGCTGGACAGGGCTCTCTTGACTAGGCAGCCTCATTGCTGCTGGGTTCCCTCTCGGAGCCACCAGCTCAGATGTGGAGACCGTGCCATCTTGAGAAGGACAGTGGATGTTATCAGAAGCCTGAAAATCTACAACTATGGAACCCACCAAAACAGCTGCAAACCCCAGAACACTGGTCCCCAATTGGCACAAACATGCAGATTCAGAGGAGCTCTACATTCTACCATGGAAAGGTTGGATTTCACCTGAGATAAGGTGAGCTCTCTGGTCCTGGCAGGACAGAGAAATGTGTGCACTCTGGTAGCTGGAGAACAGGAGGAAGTCTGCACCTAGAGAAATCTGTGGTTGTTGGGGCTGGTTTGATCCATGAATGTGGAAAGGGGTCCTCAGAGCTGCTAACAGAAGCGATCTTAAAAAAGCATCCCATTTTGATCTGACGCAAAAGGACAGTCTGGGAATTTTAAAAGTGTGCCGGCTGCTTGGACACAAGGCAGAAAGGGGGACTGTGCAGACTTGTGCACAGCTCCGGAGTCTGTGCACTTGCACTTTTTCCTCTTCAGAACCTTGCTTCTGATTGCTAAGTCCAATACATAGGATCATCCAGTTGGGGACACCCTAAGAGACTGCAGGGGAAAGTTGTTTTTCTGTAACCTGGGGATCAGAAAAGGGAATGACCATCGGAGAGCCAGCACTGGGGCAGCCCACACCCACAAACTGG
Organism: Lasiurus cinereus; assembly: GCA_011751065.1. Taxonomy (NCBI): domain Eukaryota; kingdom Metazoa; phylum Chordata; class Mammalia; order Chiroptera; family Vespertilionidae; genus Lasiurus; species Lasiurus cinereus. The sequence goes on along the minus strand of JAAGEH010000092.1, from coordinate 2,085,432 downwards.
TATTGAGTGCCACAGGAAAGCAAGATCTAAACATAGGATAGAGAGGACCTATAGTCTCGGAGGTCAATCCAGAAATATTGCCATCCATGGGTTGAATCACAAATTGACACTTGTGTAATCACAAATAAAGAAATTAAGACACACTGCCTGCTTAAAATTCAGGACTGGTTTACAACACTGAGGAGCAGTGGAACACAGGGAACTGCACTACTGTCCTGACAAGGAAACAGGTGTGCCAAATAGAAAAATTTGACCTATTTTTTTAGTTTTTATTTTTTTCATCTTTTACTTAAGAAACTATTTTTTTTCATTTTTTCCTCACTTAATTTTACCTTTTTAATTATTATACTTTTCTTTTTTTTGATTGCATAAATCTTTATTGTTGAGATTATTGTATTTGTTCCTCTTTTTTTCCTTCATAGCTCCTCTCCACCCAGCTCCCACCGCTCCCTATGCCCTTATTCCCCCCACCTTGTCCTGATCCATAGGAGTATGATTTTTGTCCAGTCTCTCCCTGGATTCCCTTACTTCTTTCCCCCTGAGAATTGTCAGTCCACTCCTTTCTATGCCCTGATTCTATTATATTCACCAGTTTATTCTGTTAATCACATTTTTAATTCACTTGATTTTTAGATTCACTTGATAGTTATGTATTTATTGTTTCTAATTTTTATCTTTACCTTTTTCTTCATCTTCCTCTTCTTAAAGAGTACCTTTCAGCATTTCATATAATACTGATTTGGTGCTGATGAACACCTATAGTTTTTTCTTATCTGTGAAGCTCTTTATCTGACCTTCAATTCTGAATGATAGCTTTGCTGGGTAGAGTAATCTTGGTTGTAGGTTCTTGCTATTCATCACGTTGAATATTTCTTGCCACTCCCATCTGGCCTGCATAGTTTCTGTTGAGAAATCAGCTGACAATCGTATGGGTGCTCCCTTTTAGGTAATTAACTGTTTTTCTTTTGCTGCTTTTAATATTCTCTCTGTCTTTTGATATTGGCATTTTAATTATGATGTGTTTTGGTGTGGTCTTCTTTGGATTCCTTTTGTTTGAGGTTCTGTGCGCTTCCTGGACTTGTAAATCTATTTCTTTCACCAGGTGGGGGAAGTTTTCTGTCATTATTTCTTCAAATAGGTTTTCAGTATCTTGCTCTCTCTCTTCTTCTGGCACCCCTATAATTCTGATGTTGATATGCTTGAGGTTGTCCCAGGGCTCCTTATACTATCTTCTAATTTTTGAATTCCTTTTTCTTTTTGCTTTTCCAGTTGAGTTTCTGCTTCTTTTTATTTCAAATCGTTGATTTGATTCTTGTGGTCCTCTAGTCTGCTGTTAGTTCTCTGTGTAATATTTTCCATTTCAGTCAGTGTATGTTTAATTTCTAGTTGGTCCTTTTTCATCTCTAGTTTTTCCTTTTTCATCTCCTCTTAGGTTTTGCTAAATTTATCCATCTTTTCTAGGAAATTCTTGAAAAGCCTTATAACCGTGATTTTTGAACTCTATATACAGTTGTTCCCCTTCATTTCTTTCGTTTGTTATCTGTTCCTTTTTCTCTGCATTTTCACTGAATATCTGAGTTGGCAGAGTAGCTTTGTGTGGTAGGGGTCCTATATGGCCCAGTAGCTCCACCTCCCGAGTAACCTGAAGTGGACTCTCTTGGTGCACCCCTTTATGGACTGTGTGTACAGCCTTGTTGTAGTTAAGTCTTGATTGTTGTTGGTATCACTGGGGGGAAATAACCTCCAAGCCAATTGGTTGTGAGGATCAGCTGTGTCTTAGCAGGAAGAACTTCAAGTGCTGGAGTCAGTCTTTTGATACAAGGCTTGCAAAATTGCAAAAGCTTCTGTGTTCAGCCTGAATGGGGCAGACTCTCAGAGCTGAGCAGACAGACTTGGTTTCCCATCAGCCCTATCCTATGTGGCCCCTGGGTCTCAGTGTCCCTTGGTCATCGCTACAGCCTTCACTGCACACTTGTGCTCATGTGCCTCCAGACCTCTGTCTTTCTAGCTCCTCTGAGTTTCCGTGTGCTCCAGGGACCGTATAGTTCTGGGTCCCCAGGATCTCACCCAAAACTGGGGTTAAGTGCAGTCAGAAGTGGATTTCAGCACAGTTGGGAAGTTCTGTCTTCCTCTTGCTAGAGAAATCCAATGGCACATTTAGCAGTCAGCCCTCTGTGTGCTCACTCACACTAATGTGCCTCCAGACTTCTGCCTTTCATGGCTCCCCTAAGTTTTCATGCACTCCTCCCTTTTCACAACAGTCCAGACTCCTCCCTTATGAGTCTTGCCCAGAATTGGGGTTCAGTGCAGTCGGAATTGGGGTTCAGTGCAGTTAGGAGTTTCTGTCTCCCTCCCACTAGAGAAATCCAGCCAGGCACTCTACCACCCATCCTTTCCATGCAGGTGTCTTCATACCTCAGCTTTTTGCAGCTCCTCGGAGTCTCCGTGGGCCCTTCTCTTTCTCTTTAGTTGTAGAATTTCCACTCAGCCAGCTTTCCTGTGGTTCTGGATGATGTTCATTCTGTATTTTGGCTGTAGTTTTGAAATTGTTGTGAGAGGCAGCAGTTTAGGTGTTCACCTGTGCCATCATCTTGGTTTCTCTCTACATTTTTATTTACAATCAGTATTATTACTACTACTACTTTACCTTTTTGTTAAAAAATGTGTCATTTTATTTTCTCTTTATTTTACTTTGGGATTAGTGTTCTACATTCTATTAGTGTTCATTCCTTTAGCATAATTTTACCTATCTCCACTCTACCTTTATGCCATCACTCTCTTCCTAACGTTTCCCCTTTTGTTATGCTGTTTCTCTTATCCTTTTCCTACTTCAGATTTTCCCTATTCTTTGTTTTTATTCCCTGTTAAAATTTAACCCTACTTATATATCTAATTTCTAAAACCCTGCTCCAAGTCCAAATACACCTTTTTCTTCTCTGTCTTCACTATCCAAAAAATTGTTTTCTCTCTGTCCTTTTGTTGTTTGCCAGAATGTGAATTAATCGGTTTTTTGATAATTTTTGTGAGATTGTTTTGCTTTTGCTTTTTGTTTTATTCTGTTTTTGTTTCTTGTTTTGTTTTCTTTGTTTCTGTTTTTTTTTTGCTTCAGTTTTCCTCACCTCACTTGATATTAGTTGTTGTTTGTAGTTTGTATTAATCTCCAAGTACTTATTGCTGGCATTTGTTGGGATTAGTATCTGTTCTATTGGAGTTTTCTCCCTATATATATAGTTTGTCCCTTTCTCTTTCTTATTCTCTTGCTTTTCTCCTTTACTGTTTTTTCTTTCTCCCAATTTCATTTTGGCACTCCTTTCTTTCTTTTCTTTTCTCTCATCTTCTTTCTCTCCTATCCCCTAATATGCCTCTCTCTGGTGATGACCTTTATTTGTGGTTAATAATATCATGAAGACATTTCTGTTCAGTGCCTTGTGCATTGTACCTAGTTGTGTTGTATTTTGTGCCCTTAAATCAAAGCAGGAGAGAGAGAGTGAGAACTACATAATCAGACACCCAGAGATGAGAGATCCTGGGGGACAAAAAACAGCCTGCATATGAAAGAAAAGCAGGCATCACCAGAAAAGAAAGTAAAGGAAATGGAGGCAAGCAACCTGGCAATTAAAGAATTCAGGAAAATGGTCACAAGGTGGCTGAAAAGAATGGAGACAAATTTGACAATATGAGTAAGAACCAAGAGGAAATGAAGAAGAACCAAAAAGAATTGAAAAATGACTTCACTGCTATAAAGCACTCAATAGAAAGCATCAAGATTACACTAGCAGAAGCAGAGACCTCATCAGTGAGCTATAAGACAAGGTAGAAAAAAGAACCCAAGTAGAGCAGCTTCTAGAAAATAAATTAAGAAGCAGGAGGAGAACCTAAGGGAACTTTCGGACAACACGAAACAAAACAACATCTGCATAATAAGGGTTCCAGAAGGAGAGGAAATTGAGAAAGAAATAGAAAACTTGTTTGAAGAAATAATGACAGACAACTTCCCTGTTATAGGGAAGAAAAACCCCACACAGATTGAAGAAGCTCATAGAGACCAAGCAAGATGAACCCCAAAAGACCAACTCCAAGGCACATTATAATTAAATTGGAAAACACCAATGCCAAAGTAAGAATCTTAAAAGCAGCCAGAGAGAGACAGAAAGTTACCTACAAAGAAAATCCCATCAGATTAGTGACTGATTTTCAAATAGAAACTCATGAGGCCACAAGGGAATGGAATGAAATATACAAAGTCATGCAAAAAAAAGGGTCTAAGTCCAAGAATACTGTACTCAGCAAGGCTATCAATCAAAATTGAAGGTGAAATCAGGAGCTTCCCAGACAATAAAGGACTGAGGGAATTTATTACCACCAAACCAGCAATGCAAGAAATGCTAAAGTGTCTGCTGTAAAAAAAAAAAAAAAAAAAAAGAAAAAGAAAAAGAAAAAGGAAGCAAAGAAGGAACACAGAGGTAAAGAATAAAAATGGTGACAAATAAGAACCTACCAATAATAACTTTAAATATAAATGGATTAAATGCCCCCATCACAAGCCATAGGGTAACAGATTGGATAAAACACGACCCATATATCTGCTGTCTATAAGAAACCCTCCTCAGAAAAAAAGACAAACACACACTGAGGGTGAAGGAATGGAAAACGTTTTTCCAGGTGAATGGAAATTTTAAAAAAATTGGGTAGCAATACTTTATCAGACAAATTAGATCTCAAAGTTAAGAACATAACAAGAGATAAGGAAGGCTACTTCATAATACTAAAGGGAGCAATCCAACAAAAAGAAATAACTCTGGTTAGCATATATGTACCCAACACAGGAGCACCCAAATACATACAAACACTCCTGGAGTATATCGAGGGAGAGATTGACAGCAATACAATCATAGTAGGAGACTTTAATGCCCCACTATCACCACTGGACAAACCCTCTAAACAAAATATCAGCAAAGAAACATCAATCCTAAATGACTGAATAGACCAGATGGAATTAGTTGATATCTTCAGAATATCTAACCCAAAGCCACAAAATATACATTCTTCTCAAGTGTACATGGGTCATTTTCAAAGATAGACCATATTTTGGGACATAGGCAAAGTCTCTTCAAATTCAAGAAGATAGAAATCATATCAAGAATCTTCTCAGATCACAGTGGCATAAAAACTGGAAATCAACTACAAAAAAAAAAATCCAAAGAAATCAAACAAATGGAGACTAAACAGCATGCTATTAAATAATGACTGGGTTACTAGAGAGATCAAGGGGAAAAAACATCATAGCAACAAATGACAATGAAAACACAACAATCCAAAATTTATGGGACACAGCAAAAGCAGTCTTGAGAGGGAAGTTCATAGCTCTACAAGCCTACTGCAAAAAAAACCCACAAAAAAAAAACAAGAAACAAGGTGTAATAAATCACCTAAACCTACAACTCAAAGAGTTAGAAAGAGAGAAAGAAGAAAGCCCAATGTAAGCAGAAGGAGGGAAACAATAAAGATCAGAGTGGAGGTAAATGACATAGAGACCAAAGAAACAAGAGAAAAGATCAACAAAACCAAGAGCTGGTTCTTTGAAAGGATAAACAAAAAACCTTTAGCCAGACTTACCAAGAAGCAAAGACAGAGGATCCAAATAAACAAAATCAGAAATGAAAAGAGGTGAAATAACAACAGACCTCACTGAAATACAAAGAATTGTTAAAGAAAATACTATGAACAACTCTATTCCAACCAACTGGACAACCTGGAGAAAATGGATGTATTCCTAAAAAAATATAACCTTCCCAAACTCAATCAGGAAGAGTAAATATCTCAATAGGCCAATAACTATGGAAGAAATTCAGCAGTCATCAAAAAGCTTCTAGCAAACAAAAGCCCAGGCCAGACAGCTTCATAGGGGAGTTTTATCAAACATTTAAGGAAGAATTAAAATCTATACTCTGCAGACTATTCCAAAAAATTCAAGAAGGAACACTTGCAAGCTCCTTCTATGAAGCCAGCATCACTCTAATACCAAAACCAGATAAAGACAAAATGATGAAAGAGAATTTCAGGTTTATATACTTCATGAACATAGATGCCAAAATCCTCAACAACATTCTAGCAAATTGGATTCAGCAGTAATATCATACACCATGATCAAGTAGGATTTATCCCAGGAATGCAAGGATGGTACAATATCTGCAAATCAATAAATATGATACATCATATAAACAAATTGAGAGATAAAAATCACATAGTCATATCAATTGATGCAGTAAAAGCATTTGACAAAATCCAACACCTTTTCTTGATAAAAATTCTCCACAAGATGGGAATGAAGGATCATATCTCAACATAATAAAAGCTATATATGATAAACCCACAGATAACATCATTCTCAATGGGCAACAACTAAAAGCATTTTCTCTAAGAACAGGAACAATACAGGGATGCCCACTCTCACCACTCCTGTTCGACATAGTACTGGAAGTATTAGCCATTACAATTAGACAAGAAGAAGAAATAAAAGGCATCCAAATTGAAAAAGAAGTAATGTTGTCCTATTTGCAAATGACATGATATTGTACATAAAAAACCCAAAGGACTCTCCATCAAATGAATTTGGCAATGTAGCAGGATACAAAGTTAATGCCAAGAAATCTATGGCATTTCTATACACCAATAGTGAATTTACAGAAAGAGACTAAAAAAGCCATCCCATTTACCATCACACCAAAAAAAATTAAGATACTTAGGAATAAACTTAACTACGGAGGTAAAAGACCTGTACACGAAAAACTAGAGGACACTGAAAAAGAGAGAGAGGAAGACATAAACAGATGGAAGAACATATCATGTTCATGGATTGGGAGAATCAACATCATTGAAATGTCCATACTACCCAAAGCAGTCTACAGATTCAATGCACTCCCCATCAAAATTCCAATGACATATTTTACAGACCTAGAAAGAACTCTCCAAAAATTCTTCTGAGAAAGAAGAATAAAGTAGGTGGGATCTCAATACCAGACTTCAAGCTGTTATTACAAAGCCACTGTTCTCAAAACAGCCTAGTATTGGCACAAGAACAGACATATAGACCACTGGAATAGAATAGAGAATCCAGATATCGACCCAAACCACTATGCTCAACTAATATTTGACAAAGAAGGCATGAACATACAATGGAGTCAAGACAGTCTCTTCAAGAAATGATGTTGGGAAAATTGGACAGATATATGCAAAAAATGAAACTAGATCACCAACTTACACCATACACAAAAATAAACTCAAAATGGATAAAGGACTTATACATAAGACAGGAAACCATAAAAATACTAGAGGAATCCACAGGCAGCACAATCTCAGACATATGCCGAAGGAACTTCTTCACTGATACTACTCCTAGGGCAATGGAAGCTAAAGAGAAAATAAAAAAATGGGACTATATCAAAATAAAAATATTTGGCACAGCAAAGGAAACCATCAATGAAACAACAAGAAAGCCCACTTCATGGGAGAACAAATTTACCAATGATATCAATGATAAGGGTTTAATCTCCAACATTTACAGAGAACTCATACTACTTCACAAAAAGAAGATAAACAATCCAATAAAAAAATTAGCAGTTGATCTAAATAGAATCTTTTCGAAAGAAGACAGAAGGCCAAGAGTCACATGAAAACATGCTCAAAGTCACTAATTATCTGAGATGCAAATCAAAACGACAATGCGATACCACCTCACACCTGTCAGAGTGGCTATTATCAAGTCAACAAATGACAAGTGTTGGCCAGGATGCGAAGAAAAAGGAACTCTCGTGCACTGCTGGTGGGAATGCAGACTGGTGCAGCCACTGTGGAGGACAGTATGGAGTTTCCTCAAAAAACTAAAAATGGAATTCCCATTTGACCCAGTAATCCCACTCCTAGGAATATATTCTAAGGAACTAGAAACACCAATCAGAAAGGATATATGCACCCTTATGTTCATAGCAGCACAATTTACAATAGGTAAGATTTGGAAATAGCCTAGGTGCCTGTCAGCAGATGACTGCATCAGAAAACTATGGTACATCTATACAATTTGATACTCTGCTGCCATAAAAAAGAAGGAATTCTTACCATTTGCAGCAACCTGGAGAGCATTATGCTAAGTGAAATAAGCCAGTCAATGAAAGATATATACCATATGATCTCACTCATTTGTGGATAATAAAGAATATTATAAACTGATGAACAAAAAGATAGATACAGCTGACACCAGTTTGGCTCAGTGGATAGGGCGTTGGCCTATGGACTGAAAGGTCCCAGGTTCAATTCCGGTCAAGGGCATGTACCTTGGTTGCGGGCACATCTCCAGTAGGAGATGTGCAGGAGGCGGCTGGTCAATGTCTCTCTCTCTCATCGATGTTTCTAACTCTCTATCCCTCTCTCTTCCACTCTGTAAAAAAATCAATAAAATATATTTTTTAAAAAAGATAGATACAGAGTTAGTAAAGCATCAAAAAAGACTGAAATTACAGCGGTAAGGTTAGGGAGAGGTGGGGTAGATAAGCGACCAGATGAAAGGTTTGTATGCATGTATATAAGCATAATAAATGGACGCAAGACATTGGAGGGGGGTGAGGGTATGTATAGGAGTGGGACTGAGGTGGGTAATAGGAAGATATGTATACATGTAATATATTAAAAAATTGGGAAAAAATGAAGAGAGAGGACCCAAAGAAATAAAATCAGAAATGAAAGTGGTGAAATAACTACTGACCTCCCAGAAATATAAAGGATTGCAAGAAAATATTATAAACAACTATATTCCAATCAATTGGGCAACCTGGGGAAATGGAAAAATTCCTAGAGACATACAATCTTTCAAAATTGTATAAGAAAAAATCAGAAAAACCTGAATAGGCTGACAACAACGAATGAAATTGAAGCAGTAATTAAAAGGGGGGAAAAAAGCTCACAGCAAACAAAAGTCCTGGAACTGATGGTTTCAGAAGTGAGTTGTAATAAACATTCAAAGAACTAAAACCTATCCTTCTTGAACTGTTTTAAAAATTCAACAGTAGGGAAGACTTTCAAACTTCTTTGTGAAGCCAGCATTATCTTAATTCCAAAACCAGAAAAAGACACTACAAAGAAAGAAAATTATAGTCCAATATTCCTGATGAACATATATGCTAAAATTCTCAACAAAATATTAGCAAATTGGATCCAGCAATACATTAAAAAATCATACACCATAACAAAGTGGTATTTATTCTGGGGCTGCAAGCTTGGTATAACATTGACAAATCAATAAATGTGATACATCATATAAGCAGACTGAAAGATAAAAATCACATGATCATATGAATTGATGCAGAAAAGCATTTGATAAAATCCAGCAGCCCCCCTTTTTTATATAAAACCTCTCAGTAAAGTGGGACTAGAGGGTTCATACCTAAATATAAGGTTATATATGACAAACTGACAGCCAACATTATTCTCAATGGACAAAACTAAAAGTATTTTCCTTTCCCTTCTGCCCACTAATGTTCTGGTCAATGAAGATGGTGATGCAGAAGTTGGCTGCCCAGCTCTCCATGACCCTGAAGGTGCAAGAGTATCCAGCCCTCAAGGTCTCTTATGAAACAATGACCAAATGCTTTCAAGCTGCTCAGAAAAACATCAACTGTGAGACAAAGTGGGAAAATATACCAAGCAGAGCAGCAGCTAGAAAATAAAGAAACTTAGAAAACAAGAGAAGAGCCTAAGAGAACATTGGGATAACATGAAACAAAACAATATCCACATAATAGGGGTCAGAGAAGGAGAGGAAACTGAACAAGAAATAGAAAACCTGTTTGAAGAAATAATGACAGAAAACTTCCCTGATATTGGGAAGAAAAACTCACATAAGTCCAAAAAGCTCACAGAGTCCCAAACAAGATAAACCCCAAAAGACTCACACCAAGACACATTATAATTAAACTAGAGGCCTGGTGCACAAATTTGTGCATTGTTGGGGTCCCTCGAGGTGGCCTGCAGGGATCTGGCTGAACCCCGCAGTACAATGCTGCCTACAGCCCTACCTTCCACTCCTGCTCATCCCAGCCCCATTGTGTCTGCCACAGGCTCACATCTGATCAGTCCTAATCAGGAGAGCTTGTGCTGCCATAGCAGCACTCACCAACAATGACCCCTGTATTTGGTGCCCTCCCTGCAGGATTGGGCTGAAACTACTTCTCTGACATCCCCTGAAGGGTCCTGGATTGTGAGAGGGTACAGGCCAAGCTGAAGGACCCCACCAGTGCATAATTGGGCCAGAAACGGACCGTGAAAGGGCTCCAGAGTGTGTCTGGCCCATCTTACTAAATCCCAATTGGCCAGATCCCAGCAGAAAACTAACCTACTGGTTGGAGCATCTGCCCCCTGGTGGTCAGTACACATCATATCATTAGCATGTTATGCTTTGATTGGTTGTTCAGTTGTTCTGCCATTCAGTCTATTTGCATATTACCCTTTTATTATCTAACACCACCAACAAAATAAGAATCTTAAAAGCTACCAAAGAGAGACAGAAAGTTACCTACAAGGGATTTCCCATCAGATTGATTTCTCAACAGAAACACATCAGGCCACAATGGAATCAAGTGAAATATACAAAGTCATGCAAAGCAAGGGTCCGAGTCCAAGAATACTGTATCTAGCAAGGCTATCAATCAAAGTTGAGGATGAAATCAGGAGCTTCACAAATAAAAAAGGACTAAGAGGGGGAAAAATCAATAAAATAGGAGAATCCAAGATAACGGCATGAGTGAACACCTAAGCTGCTGCCTCGCACAACAATTTCAAAACTACAACTAAAAGACAGAATACATATCATCCAGAACCACAGGAAAGCTGGCTGAGTGAAAATTCTGCAATTATAAGTAAAGAGAGGGATTCACAAAGGAGGAACTGTAAAAAGCTGAGGTAAGGAGACATGGTCATGGAGAAGACAGGTGGAGGAGGGTCTGGCTGGCTTCTTCTAGCGAAAGGGAGACGAAAAATCCCAACTGCACTGAACACCACTTCTGACTGCACTGAATCCCAGCTCCAGGTGAGACTCATAGAGGGAGTCTGGACTGTTGTGAAAAGGAAGGATTGCATGGAAACTTAAGGGAGCCGTGAAAGACAGAAGTCTGGGAGCTCATGAAAGTATGCTCAAAAGTGCACACAGAACGCTGACTGCTGATTCTGCCTGGCTTCCTCTAGCGGGAGGAAAACAGAACCTCACAACAGCACTGAAATCCAGGTCCAACTGCACTGAACCCCAATTTTGGGCAAGACCCTGGGGACTCAGACTCATATGGGTCCCTTGAGCACATGGGAACTCAGGGGAACCAAAAAGCAGAGTTCCGGAATTTCACGCATATTGGAACTCAGGCATTGTTTCTTCAAATTCAAGAAGATAGAAATCATATCAAGCATCTTCTCAGATTACAATGGCATAACATTAGAAATCAACTACAATAAATACAATAAAAAATATCAAACACCTGGAGGCTAAATAGCATGCTATTAAACAATTATTGGGTTACCAAAGAGATCAAAGAAGAAATAAAAAGCATCATGGCAACAAATGACAATGAAAACATATCAATCCAAATCTATAAGACACAGTGAAAGCAGTCTTGAAAGGGAAGTTTATAGCTCTACAGAAAAAAATACAAACAAATAAGAAAAAATGATAATAAATTATCTAACCATACAATTCAAAGAGTTTGAAAGAGAGCAACAAGAAAACTCCAACATAAGCAAAAGGAAATAATAAAGATCAAAGTGGAAATAAACAACATAGAGACAAAAAACACACAACAAAACCAAGAGCTGGTTCTTTGAAAGGATAAACAAGATTGATGAACCTCTAGCTAGGCTCACCAAGAAGCAAAGAGAGAGGACCTAAATAAACAAAATCAAAAATGAAAGAAGTGAAGTAACAACTGATCCCACAGAAATACAATTGATTATGAAAAAATACTATGAACAACTCTACACAAACAAAATAGATAACCTAGATGAAATGGACATATTGTTAGAAAAATACAAGCTATCCAAACTCAATCAGAAAGAATAAAAAACCTGAATAGGCCAATAACTACCAAAGAAAATGAAAAAGCAAATCTTCCAGCAAACAAAAGCCCAGGTGTGAACGGCTTTACAGGAGAGTTCTACCAAGCATTCAAAGAACTAAAACCTATCCTCCTCAGACTATTCAAAAAAGTTCAAGAGGAAGGCACACTTCCAAGCTCTTTCTATGAAGCCAGCATTACCCTAATCCCCAAATCAGATAAAGACACCACAAAAAAAAAGAGAGAACTACAGGCCAATATCCTTGATGAACATAAATGCTAAAATCCTCAACAAAATTCTATCAAGTCAGATTCAGCATTACCTTAGAAAGATCATACACCATGACCAAATGGGATCTATTGCAAGGATGGTACAATATTTATAAATCAATAAATGTAATCCATCACATAAACAGAATGAGAGACAAAAATCACATAATCATATCAATTGATGCAGAAAAAGTATTTGACAAAATCCAACACCCTTTCTTGATAAAAACTGGCAGCAAAGTGGGAATAGAGGGACCATACCTCAACATAATATGAAAAACCTACAGCCAACATCATATTCAATGGGCTAAAACTAAACTCATTTATCCTAAGAACAGGAACAAGACAGGTATGCCTACTGTCCACACTTCATTTAATATAGTACCGGAAGGGCTAACCATAGTGATTAGGAAACAAGTAATAAAAGGCATCAAATTGCAAAAGTAGAAGTAAAACTGTCCTTATTTTCAGATGACATAATACTATACATAGAAAATCCCAAAGACTCCATCAAAAAACTACTAGACCTAATAAATGAATTTGGCAATATAGCAGGATACAAAATTAACACCCATAAATCTATGACCTTTTTATACACCAATAATGAACTCACAGAAAGAGAAACAAACAAACAAAAAATCCCATTTATATTGCACCCCAAAAATTAAGATACCTAGGAATAAACTTAACTAAGGAAGTAAAAGACCTGTCCTTGGAAAACTAAAGGACATTGAAAAAAGAGTTAGAAGAAGACATAAACAAATGGAAGAATATACCGTGTTCATGGATTGGTAGAATCAACATCATTAAAATGTCCATACTACCTAAAGCAATCTATAGATTCAATGTAATCCCCATTAAAAAATACCAACAGCATATTTCAATGATCTAGAACAAACTCTCCAAAAATTCATCTGGAATAAAAAAAGACCCCAAATAGCCACAGCAATCTTGAGAAAGAAGAACAACGTTGGAAGGATCATAATACCAGATATCAAGCTACATTACCAAGCCATGGTTTTCAAAACTGCCTGGTACTGGTGCAAGAACAGGCATATAAATCTAAGGAACAGAACTCAGAACCCAGAAATCGACCTAAGCCATTATGCTCAATTAATATTTGACAAAGGAGGCAAGAGCATACAATGGAGTCAAATAGTCTCTTTAATAAATGGTGCTGGAAAATTTGGACAGTTACATGCAAAAAAAAAAAAAAGAAACTAGATCCACAACTTAAAACATACACAAAAACAAACTCAAAATGGCTAAAGGACTTGAATGATAGATAGGAAACCATAAAAATCCTATAAGACTCCAAAGGCAGCAAAATAGCAGGAATATATCGTAGCAATATCTTTACAGACAGAGCTCCTAGGGCAATGGAGACGAAGGAGAAAATAAACAAATGGGACTACATCAAAATAAAAAAGCTTCTGCACAGCAAAAGAAATCATCAAAAAACAACAAGAAAGTCCACTGCATGGGAGAACATATTTGCCCATGGCAGTGGTCGGCAAACTCATTAGTCCGCAGAGCCAAATATCAACAGTATAATGACTGAAATTTCTTTTTGATAGCCAAATTTTTTAAACTTAAACTATATAGGTAAATACATTGTTATTAACTTAATTAGGGTACTCCTAAGCTGGCCTTTGCTAAAAACTCAAGGGACCAAAGAGCCACATGTGGCTCATGAGTCGTAGTTTGCTGACCACTGGTCTATGGTATTTTTGATAATGGTTTAATCTCCAAAATTTACAGAGAACTCATATGACTTAACAAAAGAAAGATAAATGATCTGATAAAAAAAAATGGACAAAGGATCTAAATAGGCACTTTTTAAAGGAGGACATACTGAAGGCCTAGAAACATATGAAAACATGCTCAAACTCACTTATCATCTGAGAGATGCAAATCAAAACAACAACAGGTATGATACCATCTCATACCTGTCAGAATAGCTATCATCGACAAATCAACAAATGACAAGTGCTGACGAGGATGTGAAGAAAAAGGAACACTCCTGCACTGCTGGGGGGAATGCAGACTGATGCAGCCACTGTGGAAGACGGTATAAGGTTTCCTCAAAATGTTAAAAATGGGACTCTCATTTGACCCAGTAATCCAACTTCTATGAATATATGCTAAGAAACCAGAAATGCTAATCAGAAAGGATATAAGCACCCCTATGTTCATAGTGGCACAATTTAGAATAGCTAAATTGTGAAATTTGGAAACAGCTTAAGTGCCCATCAGCAGATGAGTGGATTAAAAATCTTTGGTACATCTACACAATGGAATACTATGCTGCTATAAAAAAGAATGAACTTTTACAATTTTCAATAGCATGGATGGAACTGGAGATCATTATGCTAAGTGAAATAAGCCAGCTGAAGAAAGATAAACATCACATGATTTCACTCATATGTGGAATAATCAACAAAATTTGATGAACAAGAATAGACCCAGAGACAAACAGCAGGAGAAGGGGGGTTAAAGAGCAACTAAAAGACTTGCATGCATGCATATTAGCGTAACCAATGGACACAGACACTGGGGCAGTGGAGGATTGCCTGAGGTGGGAATGGCTGGAGGAGGGAGGTCACTGGGGAAAAAAGAGGCTTATGTAAAACTTTAGACAATTAAAAAAAATGTTGGTATATATACACAATGGAATACTACACTGCTATAAAAAAGAATAAATTCTTCCCATTTGCAACAGCATGGATGGAACTGGAGAGCATTATGCTAAATGAAATAAGCCAATCGGAAAAAGATGAATATCACATGATCTTACTCATTTGTGGAATATAATGAACAACATAAACTGATGAACAAAAATAGAGTCAGTGACCTAGAAGCATTGAACAGACTGTCCAACCTAAGAGGGAAGGTGCAGGGAGGAGGTTAGAGATCAACCAAAAGACTTGTATGAATGCATATGAGCATAACCAATGGACACAGACAATAGGGGGAGGGGTGAGGGCATGTCCTGTGAGGTGAGAGTGGCCAGGGAGAGGTCAATGAGGGAAAAAGGAGACTTATATAATACTTTACACAATAAAGAATTTAAATTAAAAAAAAGAAATAAAAGGCATCCAAATTGAAAGGGAGGAGGTAAAACTGTTATTATTTGTAGATGACATGATATTATTCATAGAAAACCCTAAGAACTCCACTAGGGAACTACTAGACTTAATAAATCAATTTTGCAATGTAGCAGGATATCAAATGAACATCCAAAAATCAATGGCTTCTTTATATACCAATAATGAACTCTCAAAAGAGAAACTAAAACTAAAGAAAAAAAAATTTAATTTACCATTCCAACAAAAAATTAAGACACCTAGGAATAAACTTAACCATGGAGTAAAAGATCTGTACTTGAAAAAACTATAGGTCATTGAAAAAGGATATAAAGGTAGATGCAAAAAATATGGAAACATATATCATGTTCATGGATTAGAAGCAATCTATAGATTCAATGCAATTCCTATTAAAATACCAATGGCATACTTCACAGAACTAGAACAAATACTCCAAAATTTATATGGAGCCATAAAAGACTCTGAATAGCTGCAGCAATCTTGACAAAGAAGTACAAAGTTGGAGGGATCAGAATATTGGATATAGAACTATATTACAAAGCCATTATAACCCAAACAGCCTGGTACTGGCACAAGAACTGGCTGATAGACCAAATGGATCAGAACAGAGATCCCAGAAATTGGCCCTGATAATTATGGTCGATTAATATTTGGCAAAGGATGCAAGAACATACACTGGACTAAAGATAGTTTCTTCAACAAATGGTTTTGGGAAAACTAAACAAACACATGAAAAATGATGAAACTAGACCACCAACTAATACCATACACATGAATAATCTCAAAATGGATAAAAGACTTAAATGTAATACATGAAACCATAAAAATCTTAAAAGAAAACATAGGCAGCAAAATCTTAGGCATCTCACATAGCAGAATTTTCGCTGATACATCTCTAGAGAAAGGAAACTAAGGAGAAAATAAACAAATGGGACTACATCAAAATAAAAAGTTTCTTCACAGTAAAAGAAACCGTCATCAAAATGAAAAGGGAACCCACTATATGGGAGAACATATTTGCCAATGATACATCTGATAAAGAGTTAATATCTAAAATATATAAAGTACTCATACAACTCAACAAAAGGAAGACAAACAATCCAAATAAGAAATGGGCAGAAGACCTGAATAGACATTTCTCCAAAGAGGACATATAGATGACCAAGAGACATATGAAAATATGCTCAAAGTCACTAATCATCTGAGAGATGCAAATTAAAACCACAATGAGGTATCACCTCAGCCCTGTCAGAATGGCTATCATCAAAAAAATCAAATGCTGGTGAGGATTTAGAGGAAAGGAAGAATTTAGTACACTGCTGGTGGGAATGCAGACTGGTGTACCCACTATTGAAAATAGTATGGAGTTTTTTCAAAAAAGTGAAAAAATGGAACTGCCTTATGAGCCAGTGATCTCATTTTTGGGAATATATCCTAAGAATCCAAAAACACCAATTAGAAAGAGTATATGCACCCCTATGTTCATAGCAGTGTTATTTGCAATAGCTAAGATGTGAAGATACCCTAAGTGCTCATCAGCAAATGAGAGGATAAAAAAAGCTGTAGTACATTTACACAGTGGAATACTAAAAAAGAAGAATCTCTTATACTTTGTGACAACATGGAAGGACCTGGAGGGTATCATGCTAAGTTAAATAAGCCAGTCAGAAAAAGACAAGTGTTACATGGTCTTACTCATATGTGGAATCTAATGAAAAACATAAACATAATGACAAACAAAATAGGTCCAGAGGCATGGATGCCTGGAACAGACCGACAGATCTCAGAGGGGAAGGCAATGGAAGGGATGGGAAGGGATTAACCAAATAATTTATATGCATGTGTGCACAGCCCATGGTCACAGATAATGTGTGGGAAGGCCTGGAATGGGGCAGGGGTGGGTGGAGGGAGTAAATGGGGATATGGGGGACATTCTGTAATACTGTCAACAATAAAAAAATAAATAAATGGAACTGAAACTCATTACTATAACCTTAAAAACCTGCTTCTCTAACTCTCCAAACTCATCCAGTAGCCACTCTCCTTCTTAGGCACAGGTCTTTGTGAGCCTCCAAATCCAGGTCCCACATACAAAGATAAATCTCTGAGAAAAGCAGTTTTGAATTCTTCCCAGAAAGCAATGGTATATAAACCCAGTGATCATCTTAACATATTATTATTACTATTATTATTATTTAAATTTATTATAATTGCTTAGCACATTATAGTTTCTAAAATACTTTCAGGTCTATAACACTTTATTATAGTTTCTATAATACTTTCAGGTTTAACGATAATAATAAAAACATAACATGCAAATTGACTGAATGAATGAACAGCAGAATGACCATCCTGGTGATCTTCTGGACGACCGTGCTATGACACGCACTGGCGCCAGGCCAGCCAAGATGGATGTGATGTGACTGGTTGGGGGACCCACCATTGCCCCATGATCTCCCTGCAGAGGGAAGCCCAGGCCACCAGCTAGCAGGGCAATCAATTGGGAACTCCGCAATTGCCCCACAGAGGAGGCCCAGGTCACGAGGGGGAGAGGGGGTGGCAATGGATGGGAGGGGCGGCTCCGTGATTGCCCCAAAGAGGAAGGCCCAGGCTACCCTCTGTGGGGCGATCAACCAGGGGGCTCCACAGAACTGGGGAACCTGGGATGTGTGGCAGTGGACATGGGCAGTGCTAGGTTAAGGTGGGTGTGGGTGGGAGGCAGGGCCATGAGGTAGCTAGGAACACGAGGGCCCCAGCAGCCAAGGCTGTGAAGGCCTACCCTTATACGAATTTCATGCTTCGGGCCTCTAGTATCTATACTAATAAAAGGGTAATATGCTAATTAGAGCAGATGTTTTCTGAATGACCATCCAGACATCCTCCTGGACAAAGCTGTGGCAGCTGCTATAAGAGCTGGGCCGAGGCTCAGGCAAGCTGCAGGTGTCTGCAAAGGGCATGGAGTGGCAGCAGCAGGCAACATCTTCCTCTGATCTGTCAGGTTGCCTCCTGCAGTGGGAACCCAGACTGTGGCTTAGGCCGGGGAGTGAGGGGAGTGAGGCGGAGGCAGTTAGGGTTGATCAGGCTGGCAGGCAGAGGGGTTAGGAGCCAGTGGTCCCGGATTGTGAGAGGACTGTGGCCTAAACCAACAGTTGGACATTACCTGAGCTGTCCTAGATTGGAAAGGATACAGGCCGAGCAGAGGGACCCCCACCTCATTGTGCACAAATTTCATGTACCGGGCCTCTAGTGTGTGTGTGTGTGTGTGTGTGTGTGTGTGTGTGTGTGTGTGTGTGTGTGTGTAATCACTAGTGGGCATTTCAGAAATTAGATTAAGTAAATGAGCTACTTGGAGGATCCCCTGGGGTCTAAGGGAAGACAGTGGAGGGATTTAAAGACAGTGGACAGGTCAGAATTCTAGCAAGAAATATTCACTCTGATGTTCAAAGAAACAAAGGTATGAGGGGACTGCTTCTCAGGTGAGATGTGGGCAGGTTAAAGGAGCAAATAGGAGATAGAGAGGCACCAGATCATCTCTGAGGGAAGCCACCAATGAGAATAAACTGCGGGACAATGAGAATGGAAATCGTGGGAGAGAAAATGTTTGTTATGGTGCGGGGGGGGGCGCGGGGGAGGGGTGCAGCTACTGCCAGAGACCCAGGGCCAAAAGGGAAGGTGAGGAGAAACCCTGCAGCACACGCCAGCCTGAGTCCTCTGCATTGAGCCTGCCTGCATCCAGCTCACCGGGGAGCCAATGGCCACTACATGCCTGTTTAGGCATCCAGAACCCACACCCAAGGGGAAGATGTGTGTCAGGATGGGTGAGTTTCTGGAAATTCTGTACTTTTGCTCAGTTTTGTTGTGAACTTAATACTATTTTAAAAAAGTAAAGTACATTAATTTAAAAAGTCAGTCCCACACATTGGGCTAAGCTGTAGGTTCTGGGGACAGTATCCATTTAGGTTGAGAGAGGGTTAAGCTGCTGGAAGAAAAAAATTCATGTGCACATACACATCCTCTGTTTTTTTTGTTGTTGTTGTTGTTTTGTTTGTTTGTTTGTTTTGGGGGGAGGTGGCAGATCTAGAATATATTTTGAAGAAAGAGACTAAATGGTTTTACTCTTTAGCCCAAACTCCCATTCTCCTAGACATGCCTGCTTTTATCTCCTTCTGCCCTTTCTTCTATTTGCAGGAATGATGGACCTGAGTGGGGCAGTGGGAGATTTGCATGCAGAGGGAAGAGTAATTGGCATAAACGTTTGTTCATAACCAAGGTGGGGCGTGTGTGCCCCTGTGTGTGTGTGTGTGTGTGTGTGTGTGTGTGTGTACCTCCCGCATGGCCCTTGGCGCCTGTGCTTCCTGTCCCTGGTTAAAGCCTTCACTTGGCTTTAACCAGGGCATGGTTAGCACAGAGCACGGTGCACAGTGAGACTCCATCGTGAGGAAGGAGAGCACACAGGGCCACTGCCGCCTCAGTCCTGAGCAGGAGAGCTGCGCCTGTCACTCCGTCCTGACGCCTCCAAAGCGGGACCCATGCTTCTGCTGTTATTGCCAGCCTATTCTTAAGGCCGCTATTTTTATCTTCTCTCTCTGAACCGCCAAGTTTCAATTGTTTGAGACAGGGAGGGAAGGCGTTGGCAGGGGTCATAGGGAAGGAGGCTTAGCATCCCTCAGGGGAAACACGAGGAACTTCCTTCTCTGTCTGCAGCCCTTGCCCACACTCCGCTGGGCGGGGCCAGTGTCCAGAAGAACCGGGGAACTGCAGGGTGTCATGAAGCAGCTGTCATTTGTCAAACACGCTCCCGGTACCTTTTAACGAGGTCCAGCTCCGCCTGGTCCCTCTTGCTCAGGAGCAGGTTTCGGCTGTTTTCAAAGACATCTTCAATCTGGTCCGGCCAGAGGAAGAGGGTGCTGTTCAGCTTGATGTCCTCGTCTGCAAAACACACCCCCTGCTCAGGTCTGCTTGGCTCAACATCAAGAGGACAGAAGCGCGACAGACCTGGCGGGCCATGCAGGGGGCCCGCTGTGGGGGTGACAGCCCACATCACTCAGCGCTCACCAGGGCCCAGCCCGTGGAAGGCAGACCACGTGATCTCCTTGGTTTCACAGATGGGAAGCAGTTGAGGAAGGGGCTGAAGTCATCCTTCGAGAATTAGGGGCGCAAACTGGAAGCCCAGGTCTAATGGCCTCGCAAGCCACACCCTAACGTCTGGCCTGACCGCCTTCCCAGGCGGCGGAGTGGACTCAAAGCCCGGAGTGATGTTCAGGTTCTAATCTTTAAACAGCTTCATCTCACTGAGACTCAGTCTTCCTTTTGGTTAAATGCAGGTAATGATATTAATGTCAGATGTCCTACTTTCACATGCTCCAGGCGGTTAAAAGGCCTGGCTCTTCCCTGCACCATGGGCTAAGGAGGCAGAGCGCACTGAGAGGGCCTGCTAACCCAGCCGAGGCCCAGCCCAGGAAACATGTGAGGCACTAGAGAGCTACTTCTCACTCCCAGGCTCCTCGCTCCTCCCTCAGCCCACCCTGTGCACAGAGGGCACCACAGGTATTCCCGGATGAAAGCAGCTCTGAGACCTGACGGATGAAGGACGAGCACATCAGCTTCTTCTGCAGAATTTGGTCCTTACAAGCTCCACCTTGGCCAGGTACGCTATGAAGGGCCCCACCACATCTTTCCTTCTGTGACTTGCAGGAGTGTGGAGGGAGAGCTCTGGCCTCCTCCAAGGGAGGCTGGTATCAAGGCTATCGCTGAATAAAATCTACCCATTTACAAAACAACTATGTTGGGAAGTGACTTTCCCAGAAATGCCAGGGACAAGATGCCAAGACAGGCATCTACATGCTAGTCAAATCCCCGGATCTTTCTCCTGTTTCTCTGACAATCAGATTCCCCTTGTTTGACTCCAGCTCCTGTGTGGTGAGTGCCTCTGACACATGTGGATACCTGAGGTAGCTCTCCCATCTCGACGTTCAGTGCTGGGATTGTAAACTCGTTCCCCCAACTCCTTCCCTGGAAATACACACACATGCTTGCATGTGGGTGCATGGCCTTGGCTTACAGGTCAGGTCTGCGTAGTCCATCAGGAACTCCAGCCGCTCGGCTGCATCCCTCAGCTGCCTCCTGAGTTTGAACACAGTGACATCACTGGATTTCTTGAGGAACCCAATGAGGGACACCAGCTCCTCGGTGTTGGCAGGGATCTCACTGACTTTCTCTGCGATGCTGCCGTACTGGTGGCAAATGCTGTGGAACAGAAGCCAGCAATCAGCACCATCATCCTCCATCAGCCTTCCTACAAGACTCGAGGTGCTAAACAGACAGGATTCCTATCTGGAGACTAGGATGATGATCTCCAGCTGTTCTCTGCCTGCAGCCCTGGTGGATGATGCCCACATGCATACCACACTTCAGGAGAGATAGCAGTGTTATCTGGCAGGTACCAAACCTGTTACGAGGTGCCACGCCCCCACTGCAATCATATATCATCTTGTTTAAGCCTCACAACAATTCTACGAGGTCGCAACTGTTCTTACCAATATTTCGGAAGAAAGTGAGAGTGACTAACTTGATCCAAAGAAACATGGTGTGCAGGCATCCAATCCAGGATCTGAACCTTCAACTGATTCCAGAGCTTCACAAACATACTCTGAGCAGAATTCAGATTTAGACCTAAACAATAACAAGAATACCACCAGCACCAGCAACTCCTCAGATTTTATGCTGGAAAAGAGCCCTATAGTACAGTCACTGCTCCTACAGCACACCAGCAAGCTTATCCTCACGGCTGCCGGCGATTCAGAGACACTTACGTTCAACTCCTGTAACTATTGGATCTAACTGCGCACTTCTCCACAGTCACACTGAGAGAAAGCGTGGTATGGATAATTTGAATATGCTCTAATTTATACAAAACCCAACGAATCACAGTCTTCAGCATTTCAAGTATAATTAGGAACAAATGATCTCCAGTACCTCCCTGTCTAGCACAGAGTAGCCTTCAAGAAATGTTAATAATGACAGCTGTCATAATGTTTATTACTGATTACTACATTCTGATGGTCATCATGAGACAAAAACCACTCCTCTCAATGTTTTCAGTCTTCAATATCCCTTCTTAATATAATGGTACAGCTTCATAATAAAGTGAATTGTACCAAATGGAAGAGAAAATGCCCACAACACCTTTGCAGATGATGCTGAAACTTAGAAATGAATTTGATACAGTTCTATAAGGCGAAATGTCTGCTGCATGGACTATGCCCAGAACACCTTCCACACCTTGGACCCAGAGGTGGGTTATATTCTCCAGCCTCCTTCTTAGTTTTTTTTTAATTTAATAAATCTTTATTGTTCAGATTATTAAAATTGTTCCTCTTTTCCCCTCTCATAGCTACCCTCCACCCAGTTCCCAACCCTACCCCATGCCCTTACATCCCCCCACTGTTCTCATCCATAGGTGTATAATTTTTGTCCAATCTCTTCCTGCACCTCCCACACCCCATTTCCCCCCTGAAAATTTTCAGTCCACTCCCTTTTTATGCCCCTGATTCTATTATATTCACCAGTTTATTCTATTCATCAGATATTTTATTCACCTGATTTTTAAATATATTTTTATTGATTTTTTACAGAGAGGAAGGGAGAGAGATAAAGAGTTAGAAACATCGATGAGAGAGAGACATCGATTAGCTGCCTCTTGCACGCCCCCTACTGGGGATGTGCCCGCAACCAAGGTACATGCCCTTGACCGGAATTGAACCTGGGACCTTCCCATCTGCAGGCTGATGCTCTATCCACTGAGCCAAACCGGTTTCGGCTTTTTTTTAAAAATATATTTTTATTAAATTTCACCTGATTTTTAGATTCACTTAATAGATATGTGCTTGTTGTTCATAGTTTTTATCTTTACCTTTTTCTTCATCTTCTTCTTACAGAATACCTTTCAGCATTTCATATAATACTGGTTTGGTGCTGATGAACTCCTTTCACTTTTTATTATCTGTGAAGCTCTTTATCTGACCTTCAATTCTGAATCATAGCTTTGCTGGATAGAGTAATCTTGGTTGTAGGCTCTTGCTGTTCAAGACTTTGAATATTTCTTGCCACTCTTGTCTGTCTTGCATAGTTTCTGTTGAGAAATCAGCTGACAATTGCATGGGTGCTCCCTTGTAGGTAACTAACTGTTTTTCTCTTGCTGCTTTTAATATTCTCTCTTTGTCTTTTGCTCTTGGCATTTTAATTATGATGTGTCTTGGTGTGGTCTTCTTTAGATTCCTTTTGTTTGGAGTTCTGTGCACTTTCTGGATTTGTAAATCTATTTCTTTCACCAGGTGGGGGAAGTTTTCTGTCATTATTTCTTCAAATAGGTTTTCAGTATCTTGCTCTCTTTCTTCTTCTAACACCCCCATAATTCTGATGTTGGTATGCATGAAGTTGTCCTAGAGGCTCCTTACACTATCTTCATATTTTTGGATTATTTTTTCTTTTTGTTTTTCCAGTTGGGTGTTTTTTACTTCTTTGTATTTTATATCTTTGACCTGATTCTTGCGATCTTCTAATCTGCTGTTAGATCTCTGTATAATATTTTTTATTTCAGTCAGTTATGTTTAATTTCTAGTTGGTCCTTTTTTATATCCTTGAGGGTCTTGCTAAATTTATTAGCGATTTTTAGAAAATTCTTGAAAAACCTTATAATCATGGTTTTGAACTCTATATTCAGTCATTTATTTTGCTCCATTTCTTTTATTTATGATCTGTTCCTTTGTCTCCACATTTTGGCTGCTTCCCTGAGTTGATAGTGGCTTTGTCTGCTAGGTGTCCTATAGGTCCCAGTGGCTCAGCCTCCCCAGTTACCTGAGGTGGACATTCTTAGTGTACCCCTTTGTGGGCTGTGTGCACAGTCTTCTTGTAGTTAAGCCTTTATTGTTGTTGGTATCACTGGGAGGAATTGAGCTCCAGGCCAACTGGCTGTGAGAATCAGCTGGATCTATGCTGAGAGAATTTCTGTGCTGAAAACACCCTTATGAAACAAGACTTGCAGAAGCCTCTGTGCTCAAATTGGATGGGGCAGAGTCTCATGGTGGAGCAGACAGCATTGGCTTCCCATCAGCCTGCCCTAATAGACCCCTGGGTCTCATGTGCTGTGGTAATTGCTGCACGCACCTCTGAGAGAAAGCTGCTCTCAAGTTTTGCCTGCTGCTAGACAGTTCAGTTTCTACCCGAATGAGTCTGGGTCCCCAGAGTTTCACCCAGAACTGGAGTTCAGTGCAGTTGGGAGCTTTTGTCTCCCTCCCGCTTGAGAAAGCCAGTCATGTACTCAGTTACCAGTCCTCTCCATGTGTGTGTGTCCATACCTCAGCCTTTTGCAGGTCCTCTGAGTCTCAATATGCTTTTCTCTTTCCCTCTAGTTGTAGGATATCCACTCTGTCAGCTTTCCTCTGATTCTGAATGATGTCCATTGTGTCTTTTAGTTGTAGTTGTGAAATTGTTGTGCAAGGCAACAGTTTAGGTGTTTACCTATGCCACCATCTTGGTTTCTCCCTCCTTCTTAGTTTTAATTGGGTGTTTTACTAGTCAGCTTGGTTGTCATGTATAAGAATAAAAGCATAATATGCTAATTACACTGGACAGCCGAACAACCCTCTGGACATCCTTCTGGATGAAGATGGGGCTGCAAGGGCCAAGGCAAGCCACCGAGGCTGCAAGGGCTGAGCCCTTTGCACAGATTTCGTGCATTGGGCCTCTAGTAACAAAATGTTACTGGAAGGCTTAAACAAAAAGACTTGATTTTCTCACAGGCTGGAGGCTGGAAGTCAGAGTCAGTGTGCCAGCTGATTTGGTTCCTGGTGAGGACTGTCTTCCTGGCTTGCAGACAGACAAGACATTCTTCGCTGTGTCCTCATGTGGCAGAGAGGAAGAGAGCTTTGATGTCTTTATCTCTTCTTATAAGGATACAACCTATGACCTCATTTAACTTCATTGCCCTCTGCAGTCTGTTCGATGTTTCTCTACCTCTGAATTTATCCTTTTGTTCATCAAGTTATTATGTTCTTTATTATGCATAAATGAGTGAGATCATGTGGTATTTTTCTTTCTGCCTGGCTTATTTCACTTAGCATAATGCTCTCCAGTTCCATCCATGCTGCTGTAAATGGTAAGAATTCCTTCTTTTTTACAGTAGTGTAGTATTCCATTGTGTAGATGTACAACAGTTTTCTAATCCACTCATCTGCTGATGGGCATTTAGGCTGTTTCCAAATCTTAGCTATTGTAAATTATGGTGCTATGAACATAGGGAGCATATATCATTTCTTATTGGTGTTTCTGTTTTCTTGGGATATATTCCTAAAAGTGGTAGTACTGGGTCAAATGACAGTTCCAGTTTTAGTTTTTTGAGGAAACGCCATACTGTTCTCCATAGTGGCTGCACCAGTCTGTGCTCCCACCAGCAGTACATGAGGGTTCCTTTTTCTCTGCATCCTCGCCAGCACTTGTCATTTGTTGACCTTATTTTAGACAAGACCTCCCACCCTGAAGAAAACAAGCAGCTGGACCACCTAGATAAGATAATTTCTCATTTCTCTACTCAGGGCCCTGCAATTTGGTCAACACTTCAGGTCACCATTCTAGCAACTTTAGATGCAAATAGCCGTGCCCTACCTTTCTGCCCAGGGCGCCCTGTCCCGAACACACCTAGAACTGAAAACATGACGGCCCTCACAGCACTGACAGGACAGTGAGGGCGAAGGACAGGACCTGGGATCAGGATACTTAAACTCACTTTCTTGAGCAAGTTAGGTTTCCTTTCTGAGCCTCATTTCCCCTCTGCTCATTTCCCTTCTGTCTGCCTTCCCCACATCAGGGGCTTGTTGCAGGTCAAATCAGTCAGATTCTCCGGGTTAAGGCAGAAAGAAACTTCGGAACTCAGCCACCAGCCTGGGATTCTGCATCCTAAAGAACCCTTGGGCACATACTGGGACCCTTATTTTCATTTATATTACAAAGATGTAAGGGAGTTATACTTTTAGTTTAAGGAGGATGAATGTACTACTACTTAGGAAAAACTTTCTCAAAAGTTTTCCCATAGCATGAAGGCTCAAACCTTGTACAATCCGTCCTATCTTCATCCCACAGGCAGAGCGCTGGTCCTGAGAGGGGCCTCCAGGGGATGCATAGTCAGTAACACAAGGTTCAACCCAGCCTCTGGCTGCAGAGCTGGACCCCCAGTGTCACCAGCCCTGAGGGGCTATGAGTTGGGGGAGCATGGACTTCTGGGTCACAGGATAGGAGGCTGAGCCCTTCTCAGAGGCTCCTCTTTTTCTGCACATGGAGGTAACATGCACTGCCTCTCGGGCTCAATAGAGGTCTCACTGGACCGCAGTGCTCAGATGCTCAACAGCCTCTGGATGGGCTGCTGAGCTGGGAAAACAGTAGCTACGGTATCAACAACTTGTTAGTGAGTTTCTGACAGGTAGCTTGTAACCCTTAAAGCACTATAAAATGCTAAACTGACATACATTTACATTATATCGCCAGAGGCTGTAGTTCAGAGCTCCCTAAGGAACAGAGCTGGCATACAGGGATGAACTATTCTGTACCATATACTTGAGACACAGTGGCAGAAGTGCTGCCCAACCTCTTGCATCATTCTCTCTTCTGCCAACCACACCAAATGTTCTTGGGGAGCCCTTTCCCTCTCAGTCCACGTGGTCTAGTAGGGTGACATCCATCCCAGAGATGGGGACCCCACACAGATGGCAGCAGTCCTTTGCGGTGCGGGTCTGCTGCTGCCCAGGGGAGCTGCAGGCAATGTCACGCAAGCCAGGACGATGGTGAGGCCATTGGGACAGCAGAAACTTTTCCCTCTGAATGGAACCTGAGGGCATGAGCCCTGAGCTGCTGGGGTACACACATCAGAGCTTGTCTGGGGACAGGGCCAACACAGTGAGTAGTGGGGAGGTCTGACCGTTGAGTTGAGGGCTGAAGCCTGCAACCTCTGAACTTTCTAACATGTGGGCCCAGATTCCCTTTTTTACTTTCGCTAGCCTGTTTGGATTTCTTTTCCTTACAACCAACACCATTTGACTGCTGCATAGACACTCATCCATAAAGTGAAGGTACAACATCGGGCTGTCGGAGTGACAGACCCCAGGCAGAGGTCTGCACGGAGTGCTCTGGTGTATGCTGGGTGGTGGGCAAATAAGCGAAGGCTGAAGGATTCGAGGGGGCACTCACTCCCCTTCCCCGGCCCAGCTCCAAGTTCCACAGCGTCTTACTGCTGCTCACCTTCCAGCTGAACCTGAATTCACTGCCACCCTCATTTTGGGTTCAGCATGTTCATGGTTGGAAGTGCAAATTCTATCTACATTTCCCCCGTTTGTGCCAACTAGCAGTGTTCTTTCTCTGTACACCTGGCAGTACCTGGCATTGGTGTCCCGGTTCACATCCACTTGGAATTGAATCAGGCGGTCTTTCAGGTTCTGGGCTCGCTCACAGAGGTCATAATTGAGGGCCATGGTGTCAAGGCAGAACATGGCCAAGGGCACGGAAATGTGCATGGACGCAATTTCATTTTTCCGCTTTTTTATGCTATTGATCTTCTGTAAAAAGGAGCACATTCAGTAGTTAGTTCACCAGTGGCCTCTCCACGTTGCTGCAGTGTCAGCCCTGGCCACCCCGTCCAGCTGCAGCACAGCACCCATACAGCACCAGGGGGCCTCGGACCACCCGCTGCATATGTGCAGCACATGCCACCAAGACATGGGATGTCCGGTGGCCTCTCCTACCGTCACAAAGTCATCAATTTCATGATTTTCTTTCAGGAATGCAGTGATGCTCTGCTCTGCTGTGTTATCCAATAAGTCGTCATACTTTCTGTAGACATTTAAGTATCTTCACAATGAAGAGCATAAAATCAAACATACAAACATGGGCCACCAAATTAGCTTAGTCAGAGTGGCAAATGCAGAGACACACTTAAAATTAGCTCAAACCAAGACGGAGAAATAGAAGGTGACCGAGGGTATATGGAACTGGAAATTCAGAACTTTGGCTAAAAATTCCAATTTTGTTACCTCCTGGTGATATGAACTTAGACAAGATATTTCTCTTTTTCAAAGAGCAGTGTCTTTAACTAAAGTGGAAATAGTAAACCTTAGAGCAAGGCCTATAAAGTAATTAACAA
Source organism: Lasiurus cinereus (assembly GCA_011751065.1). NCBI lineage: Eukaryota > Metazoa > Chordata > Mammalia > Chiroptera > Vespertilionidae > Lasiurus > Lasiurus cinereus. Next base: position 2,056,780 of record JAAGEH010000092.1, on the reverse strand, counting down.
GGTCTATAAAGTAATTAACACAGAGCAGATATACAGCGGACGTGCAATAGCCATGACCCCCCTCCCTTCTTCCAGCTCTAAGATGAAAATTTGGAACGAATGAACCTAAAATCAATTTAATAAAATGAAGTTTCCCTCTGTCTGTTACAGATCATGCAGAAATGCTGGGCAGTTCCTCTCAGGTTGGAGGATGCTCCACCATGAGTTCACGTAAAAATGAGGATGCCCTGAGGAAGCAGAGTTAACTGAGTGGGCCAGTGCTCTCTTCCACGGGCTGGCCGACTTCAGAGACTCGGAGGCCAAGACAGCAGGGAAACCCCCGAGCTGCAAGTCCTGAGAGCGAACAGGGAGGGGCCTCCCTGAACAGGGCCAGCGGGCTTCACACTGAGGCTCTGAGCCACATGCATAGGCGGGAGTGCCCATCTGAGTCCCTGGCTTCCAGACCAGGTTAGCAATTCTCATTAGGGGTGGACTTGTTCCAGGGGACATTGGGCTATGCCTTGGGGCATTTATTGTCACCTTAATTACATCCCATTGGCATGTAATGAATAGGTAGAGGCCGAGGATGCTGCTACAAACTCTGCTATGCACAGGCAGCCCCACAGTGCAGTGCTCTGTTCTAAAATATCAATAGAGCTGCTGTCACGAAGCCCAGGTGAGGGTGAGCACATGTCCTGGCTGTGTGGGACAGTCCTGTGGTAACAGTTGATAATATCGTGTCCACTCTCAGGGTTTCCATGTAGAAGCTAGCAGTTGCATCTGCGATCACCCCAAACGCATGCTCGCTCATGTGAGCAGATGCCACGTGCTCACAGTGTCACCATTCAGGGCACACAGAGAACTTGACCTCAGTCCCTGTCCTCCCACCCCTAGATCCAGTGAGCTCTGAAAACTGCTTTAAAATTCGTTGGAGAGCAAAAGCTGCCCTGAACGATGTGGGTTGCTGCGGGGAATGTCCTCACTCACACTGCAGAAATACCAGTCTGTTCAGTCAAACAAAATGGTGCTGCCAGGCCTGTTGGCTCTCTGTCACCTTCCAAAAGTCCAGACATTTCTAAGCTGTCAGCCGGATGGTTTCAGATCATGGATGTGGACTGTATCGGAGTGTGAACCCTGGCTCTCCTGTTTGTTTTCTGGGTGGCAGTGGGAAACTCACAGTGCCCTCATGTGTGAAATGGGGACACGTGTAATATCCAGGTAAGTAGCTGTTGGCTGTGATTATGCATCATCTCAGCTGTGTGGGAGCAGTGATCATTCATCTGAAGGCAGGTAAGAACTCTAAACCAATGCCCAAAGGCTAAGTTACAGCTACACCAGCTTACTTGTGGGGGCCAACTTGGTTTTTCTGATAGACCTTGAAAGCCTGATCCATGTAATCAGAAACCAGCTTTTCTTCAGGGTTAACAGTTCCAAGAACCAGGTTATGTCCTTTTAGCTCTGGGAACAGGACAGATTCCACCTGAAGAACAGAAACCATAAGACATGAGGAGGGGAATAGTCCCAAAGGGCAAGGTGTGCAGTGGGTTCACTTCTGGGATACCAGCTACTTCCTGCTCTTGTTGTCCCTGAGTGAGGCTGGCTCGCTCCTCCCTCTTGTGGGTTACTCATTGCTCCAGTCCTTGTTCCTCTCAAGTCTCGTGTCCTTGGAAAGTACCCGGGGCCTGGTGGATATTAGGTGTCCCTGCTAAAAGCTCAGGTTCTGAACTTTCTCATCACAACTGTCACTAAATGAGCATGTAACGAGCTGTCCTAGGTTTGTCAGGGGATATCAGTGCCACAAGAGCCTGGGTCACATCTGAATTCTGCACACCTGTGAAGAGTGTGGCACATAGTAAGAGCCCAATAAATACCGAGGAGTCAAGGGAGATCATAGGGTGCCCACCACCCCATCAACTTCTCTCTAAGGAAAAGCTCCTAGATACTCTGGTTTTTCTCCAAACTATATAAATCTTTTCCTTTTACTAAAGTTTCCTGTGGAGAGGAACAGTTATAAAAAGAACAAGAGCCGAGACTGGTTTGGCTCAGTGGATAGAGCGTCGGCTTGCAGACTGAAAGGTCCCAGGTTTGATTCCGGTCCAGGGCATGTATCCTGGTTGCGGGCACATCTCCACTGTGGGGCGTGCAGGAGGCGGTTGATCGATGTCTCTCTCATCTATGTTTCTGACAATCTATCTCTCTCCCTTCCTCTCTGTAAAAAATCAATAAAATATATTTGAAGAAGAAGAAGAAGAAGAAGAAGGAGGAGGAGGAGGAGGAGGAGGAGGAGGAGGAGGAGGAGGAGAAGAGGAAGGAGAAGAAGAGGAAGAAGAGGAAGAAGAGGAAGAAGAGGAAGAAGAAGAAGAAGAAGAAGAAGAAGAAGAAGAAGAAGAAGAAGAAGAAGAAGAAGAAGAAGAAGAAGAAGA
>JAAGEH010000092.1:1939939-2054368 GCA_011751065.1 Lasiurus cinereus | reverse complement strand
GAAGAAGAAGAAGAAGAAGAAGAAGAAGAAGAAGAAGAAGAAGAAGAGCCGAGACCGGTTTGGCTCAGCTTGCGGACTGGAAGGTCCCAGGTTCGATTCCAGTTGGGGGCATGTACCTTGCTTGCGGGCACGTCTCCACTGTAGGGTGTGCAGGAGGCAGCTGATCGATGTCTCTCTCTCATCTATGTTTCTGACTTTCTATCTCTCTCCCTTCCTCTCTGTAAAAAATCAATAAAATATATTTTAAAAAAAGAAGAAGAAGAGAAAAAAACTCCTAGAGACATGAGTTCTAACCCTGACTCTGCCATGAGCTCCTATGTGGCAGAGACAAGCCACGTCTTTCTGTACTTCTGCTTTTTCACCTAAAGAAAAGGAGATACTAGGTTCTTCTCTCAGCTCAGGGGGGAAGCTATAGTTTGATGGTCATAAGGAATAAATAGTGTTATTCTGAAAATTCAGATGCTCCCACTTCTCAATGGCTGTGTATGTCTCTGACAAATGCTCTCTTTGTGTGGCTTGTGGAGGCTGAGAAGATCCTCTTGCTAAGGAAGCTGTCAGAGAGCCCTTACAGGGCTTCCCTGGGTCACAGCAGTGATGTGTGGGTGCGGGATATGGATTTAGAAAGGGGGAAGCAAGTGCTAGTGATCTGGTCACTGCAGAGGCTTTAGGCCAGTGGAAGGGCAACATCCTCACTGTGGCCGTGGCTGAAAGCAAGGAGCTGGAGGAGTGACTCTGGTCAGTGTGGGGATGAGTGGGTTGGGGCAGCACAACCGGTGCATCCAGGCCATGCAGCAGACACAAGTGGGCAGGCTAATGAGTAGTCTCGGAGAAGTTTTCAACGAAAAGACAAAGCAACACCCTTGTTGCCCTTTAAATGTGGCTGGTTCTCCCATGCCCTGTAGAACTATCTGTAAAACTGAGCCAAGAACAACAGCACCCTTTCCTGTCTTCTCTCCCTGGCCCTCTGAGCTCAGACTTCCTGGTTCAGCTATCACCATCGTGTGTATGTTGGCACACTTTTCCTGGCCCTATGAGTGAGAAAACTCTCCCACAGGAGAGAGACTGGCCGCAGCAGCTCTTGTCGTATATATCTGTTTAGGAGAGTAATTGCTGCTCATGTTGATTTAAATTCTGCTTACTTTTTGGTTTTGAGTTTTAGAAAACCTGTATTTTACCTCATCCAGCATCATTTTATTTATGCCTCTTATCCATTTCTTTTTATTTCAATTTGTATTAAATCAGAATACCTCCATGTCTTCCTCAATTATATTTTTTAATTTTTTTGACTTTAAATAATTTTTGGTTTTTCAGTTACAGTTGACATACAATATTATATTAGTTTCAGGTGTACAACCCTGGGATTAGACATTATATAACTTACTAAATGATCATCTCAATAAATCTAGTACCCATGTGACATCCTACATCATTATTATAATATTATCTATAATAATGAAAGGGTAATATGCTAATTAAACCGAAAATCCTGCTCACTGTGTGGAATGGGGTGGGTCTCAGAAAAGGAACAATGGCCTCTGTCAGCACTTCTGTCTGGGAGAAAGCTTCACCCCAATGCCACACTATTCAGTGCCTCTCCTTATGTCCCTGTTTCATTCTGAGTTGCTGACCCAGCACTGGAGTCCAGAGGGAGTGAGTCTGAATAAGTGTGTTGGTGTGCTCTTTAGGAAGAACTGATTGATTCTAGAAGCACTTAGTCTCTTTCAGCTTCAATCCCCACTAGTTTTTATAACAAGAAGGTATGGGGACTTCTCTTCCTGGCACTGGAACCCTAGGCTGAAGGACCTGTTGTGAGTTTGGGATCCCTTGCTCTTCAAAGGGACCTCTGTAGCCAAGATATCCCTCTTGATTTTTATCTACCCTACAGGGTATGGGAACAGCCTGTTCTGAATCTTTGCCTTTTGTACCAGTGTCAATGTGGCTTTCTCTTTATATCCTTAGTTATAGGATTTAACGTTTAGCTAGATTACAGGCAGTTCTGAATGATGGTTGTTCTCTAGTTTAGTTGTAACTCTGATGTGGTTGTGGGAGGATTCAAGTACCTCATTTACTATGCTACCATCTTTATCAGAACGCTCTCAATTTTATTTTTTATGAAAATAAATATTTTCTAAAATAGCTTTTGTTTCCTTTACTAAGCTAATCACAAATATGCTTTCCTTCTGCACCTTGAGAGCTATTATCAAACATCTCATGCTGACTTTTTCCAACTTCTAAAATTCATGTAAAACTATATGACTAGCCTTAGCCAGTTTGGCTCAGTAGATAGAGCATTGGCCTGTGGATGGAAGGTCTCAGGTTTGATTCCAGTCAAGGGCACATGCCTGGGGTGCTGGTTTGGTCCCCAGTGGGGGGTGTGCAGGAGGCAGCCAATCAATGATTCTCTTTCATCATTGATGTTTCTCTCTCTCCCTCTTCCTTCCTCTCTGAAATCAATAAAAAATATATGAAAAAACAACAACAAAAAACCATATGACTGATAGAGACTGGATGTACTGTTTATCTATTGCTGTTCTTATATGTTTTTTTTTTTACATATTCAACATAAAGAGCTATTCTTTTACATTTAACCAGTTCAAAGACAGAATAGTCTGAGTGTGTTGGCAGGAACCAGATGGAGAAATCTGGCCCTGTGCTGCCTTTTCTCACAGTTGAATAAAGTCATTGGCATTCACTTGGGCCTAGCTTTCAAACCTGGCACAAACTGTGACTGGCTCTTCTTGGCATTATAACCCCAGTGCCTCTCCTTCTGTCCCTATTGCATTTTGAGTTGCTGACCCAGCACTGGAGTTCAGAGGGAGTGAGTCTGAATAAGTGTTGGTATGCTCTTTAGGAGGAACTGACTGAGATTCTAGAAGCACTCTGTCTCCCTCAGCTTCATTCCCCACTTTTATAGCAAGAAGGTATGGGGACTTCGCTTCCTGGCACTGGAACCCTAGGCTGAAGGATCTGGTATGAGTTTGGGATCCCTTGCTCTTTAAAGAGACCTCTGCAACCAAGATATCTCTCCTGATTTTTACTGGCTCCTGCTGGGCTGTTTGTAGAAGCAGCCACATGAGCCCTGGGAGCTCCCAGCCCAGATGCTTTCAAACACTGCTACTCAACAGCAGTGAGGGAGAGCTCAGGCCGTGTACATTTTATCTGTTCCCAAGCCTCACACTCATCTTTCCAATTACAGGTCTGCTCTTTCATTTCCTTCCTCAGGATATTGATTGTAGGAGCACCCTGCATTTTTCTTCCCCCTTCACACACTCAGTCTTCTTATTAACCAGTCTTGGTTGAGTTCAAAACCTCAAATTTACATTGAAACCAACTGGAGCACTGGTTTCACATGTTTCCCTACAAACCCAACTTGAGTCTTGAGCTTGTAGTACCAACCCTCTCAGTAAGGAACTCAGAGAGTAGTGCTTCAGAGCATCCAAGTATCATTTACATACGTGGTTGGGAGAGAGGAAAGAGGAGTATCCCACAGGTCCTTTCCCTACGTGGGCTTACACCTGACACTGGCCCCCTTGCCCCACTAACCAAACAGAAGGAAAGAGAAGATGGTGCACAAAGAAGCCCAGCCCAAAGATTCTGTTCACCAGTGTCTGAGATCTGATTAGTAATGCCATCCCAGAAAGAAAGCTGAAAAGGGCTCAAGCAGGCAGGGAGCATTCACTCCCTCTTCTAGCCACCTACAATGGCTGAACAAATAAAATAAACATGGAATCTCAAGAACTAAATTAGATAAAGTTTTGTATAGATTCTTGGCAAGTTCATGGCAACTGCTCCATTGTGAATTATCAGCCCAAGTTGCATACAGCTTGGGATACATTTGCCTTTTCGAGATGGTATCTTGGGGGACTCTACTCTCCCACAAGATAACTCTTAATACTCTTTTTAGAAGCACAGTCTGGGATGCATGGTCATGTCTTTATGATCCAAATTCTCCTCCTGGGATCAAGAGGCTATACTCAGGATAGAACTCCCAAACTGAAACTTCCCTGACTTAATATCTTGTATAAATAGCTATTTTAAATATACTTTATGCCATAAGAAAAAAAAGTACAAGCATATGATTCTACCTTGGGGATCCTCTTAGAGCTTTCAATAATTTCCAAGAAAGAGTTGCGTATTAACTCCCAGCAATCATCAAAAGATGGATTAAAGGTAATGATGGGTTCATTGACTTCAAGTTTGATCATGATTAGCTGAGGAATAAAGAACTCCATCTCTTGGTAGGGCTCTTCAAAGTCATTCCCGTCCTTCAAGAGATATAAGACATGGCAACTGTCACAAAATGGGGCCTTCTAGAATTAAGGTTGTGGACTGTACCATTCATTGCTAGTACCACAAGCATCAGACAAGGGAGTGAAGGGCATCATGCACTGCTCATACTTAAAGTGAGGGGAAGGGCTTACTCCACCCTGAGCTCATCCTCTTCCCTTCCCCATAGCTTTTACTCAGTATGTTTACTTTGCTTGAAAATTCCTGCATCAATATTTCCAAACCCTCCTCATTCTTCAAAATTCACCTCAAAATCCCCTACACTTCTGAACTTCCATATTTCTACTTCCTCAGGGTATTTCATCTTTCTTTCTTGTAGAGATTTATAAGTACATGTTATCTTTTCTCTTCTATTCTAACCTGAGGACAGGACCTGTGTCTGAACCACCTACCTCTTCCAAAATATCCAAGACTATGTTTAGCACATAGTAGGTGCTCAATAGTAATTTGCTGACTGAATCCAAACATATAATTATTATCTGCATACTGCAAATAAATGACATTGCTAATGAGCCTGTAGTCTATTTTAGAACTCAAAATGCCAAGCTCCCCCACAAAATATTGATGTGGAGATTACACAGGCTAGTAATACAAGATGCCTTTCATAAAAGACAGGGCCTAATGAAACTGCCATAAGGCAGCTGTGAAGTACTTGTCTGACTAATTGCTTTTAGACATTTTTAGATCAATTTAAGAATGATTAATAAACATTTGTTGACACCTACTATGTACCAAATATCCATAAATTTTCCTTTTCCTTCAGACCTATGAAGATTTTCTTTTTCCCTCTGTGTGCAACTTTAGAGTGAGATCTGTTTTCACAGCTGAGTCTCTTCTGCTTAGTAGAGTAGAAGCTTACAATGACACCTATTAATTGGTCTCATTAGAGTGCTAATCCTGCAGTCTAAATTCAACAGCACTTGTGTCTATATTGTTTTAGCAAAAGGTAATCAGTCATCTTTATTTAATTTAGACAAATGCTTAGAACTTAACCTTTTATAACCAGGCAATTTACATTATTCTTTTTAAGGTATGATGCCCACATGATATAAAATCCAAAAGAATCACCCTTGATCCCTAGTTCCTGAAGTTTAAGGGATACTATGATGCTCTGAAAACCAGAACTTAGTGTTTTTGGCTTTTATTTTGACTTCACCAAAGTCATTTCATGAAGGAAAATTATTAATTATGTCAACAAAGCCTTTTGGTTTTAGGGATGCCCCTTTCAAAGACCAAAGAATGAAAGTCAGTATCTGCAATGATACATACAACACACCCTAAACATCAAGCTAAAGGCTGATGATAATCTTTTTCAACCCTGTCCTTTGATAGGATGAAAAAGTGATCATATCCTTTACTATAAAGGGTATGTATTCCATTTTATTAAATCTTTTTCTTAAAAACTTCTACATTTCTGTAGTTATTTTTTTTACCCATTTAGTAGTTGCTAATTATCTCATGAAAGCTTACTATATATTCACATTAGTTTATAAACTAACTGGAGGCCAGATGTATGAAATTTGTGCACTTGGAGGGTCCCTCAGCCTGGCCTGTGTGGTGGTCAGTGCACATCATAGCAACCAGTCATTCCACCATTCAGTCAATTTGCATATTAGCCTTTAATATATAGGATAAAGACTGGAAGTGTTTACGAATCAAGATTTTTATTTTTGTCCTGGCTCATAGCTGATGGAATCCTGATTCTATCTTAGTCATTTATACCTGAAAAGGGCTTGTTTATGGCCCCTACACACCTTGTGTATCATGAAAAAGGAGACGAGATCCTCAAGAGACTTAATGACCAACTCTCTGAGCTGGAGTGACATGAATGATGCAATAGAAGCAAAATATTCCTCGATGTTCCTGGAGGAGTCGTAGTCACTCCTGGGAGCAAAATGGACCCACTGCTCCTTCTGGGAGACAAAAAGCTGAGCGCAGGTGGGGATCCACCTGCAAAGACAGGAGAGTAGCCAAGTGAGAATCTCTTCAAATTGGTATTTTCACATCTGGCTGTCTCTCCTGCCAACAACACTCTCCTGAGAAGAAAGTAGTAAGATTTGAATTGAGAGACTATTCTCCCATTAATAATATCCAGATGGACAAGGGTACTAGGGCCACATTCTGCTGAAAAAGTCTACATCTTTTCCATTACAATCAGAGGTTGGGGTGAAGAAGCCTCGAGAACTGGAGTGTTTTGTGCAACTTCTCTCTATGGCATATGCCTGATCTCTGACTCAGATTTTAGGGGAAAGAGAGAGGGAGAGAAGAAAAACTCCAGAGAAAAAAACACATTGTGGCAGTGGCTGTTCAGAAGTTGAGTGGAGAAATTAGAAAAGAAGAAATGGATGACTCGTTGGTCCTTTCTTCCTTCACCAAATTCCCAATTCCCAGTGGGAATCACTGGTCTCTCCATCCATGATGTCTCTTTCCTGCTTGCCAGAAAACTACTGTTTCTGCATCTAGGAGTACCAGTACTGGTCCTGGTCAGAGGTAATAATTACCATATTTACTAAGCAGCTGCTGAGTGCCAGATACTGCATATACTTACTAGTACATATTCTCCGATATATAAAAACCCAATGGAAGGTATTATCATAATCATTTGACATAAGGGAATTAATTTATCTGGCATAGTCCTGCATGTATTTACAAAGCAAAAGGAGTTGTCTTAGTGACTGAAAACCCTCTAACCTGGGAACCTGGGGCTGTTTATCTGGGCCACTGCATGCAAGTTATTTAAGTGCACTGTCCTGTGACCAGCGAGACCTGGAGATTTCAGAGGAGGGGCTGGAAGGGATACCTTCATACCAATGGCAATGAGAGAGTTTAAAAGCCAAGGGAGACTGGGACAAGGCTGATGCACAGTGGGTGCACTGGAAAGAAGAGGACAGAGAAAGATGTCAGTGGGACTTCAACAGCTGTGCAGCCCCAGGTTGCGACTGAGTTTTCATGCAGCAGGCTCCTGTCTTTAGGATCCTGTGAGGCACCACCCCTCAGGTACTGACTTGCTGAGCAGGATCTGGCGTGCTTCCATGCAGTGCTTCCGGATCACATCCTGATATTCCTGGGGCTGCAGAGGCAATTTCCCTGCCAGTAATTCTGCTGTTCGAACAAACCTGAGGTCTCTGAACCTGCCAAAGGAGAGGAAAACTAGCTCAGCTTCATGACAAATTATGTAGGACAGGCTCAAGAAGTATATATGCTCTTTCTTCAATAAGAGGAGAGCTAAACAGATAAAAACTAAGTATATCTGAAAAATTGGGGAGTCTGAGGAGGAAGTGGACAGTCCACAAAAACTCTTGCAAAGAGCAATGAGCCACTCAGCAGGAGTTTACTGAGTCTTCTTGTGTGTCATGCCAGGTGTCCCAACTGGGGATGGGGTTTGGGCGCCAACTTTGTATTTAGCTAACTGAGAACTGGGATGTCAAATGGACCAAAGTTCTTTACAAACAGTGAAGATAAGAAGGACAGGGCACACAGAGCATCTTTGCAATCAGGTGGGTTACTGAACTACTCCAGAAGACACTGTGTAGCCCTCCGGTGTGGCTCAGAGGTGGTGCATTGACCCATGAGCCAGGAGACCATGGTTTGATTCCTGGTCAGGGCATATGCCTGGGTTGTGGGCTCGGTCCTCTGCGAGAGATGTGCAGGAGGCAGCCAATCAATGATTATCAGTCATCATTGATATTTCTCTCTCTCTCTCTCCCTCTCCCTTCCTCCCTTTCTCTGAAATCAAGAAAAATATTGTTAAAAAAACAACAGCGCTGTCCCATCCCCGACAATTCACCAAGACATCCAGCCTTCCTCAGCACACAGCCTTCCACGATGCAGGCACTCAAAGTGCATTTGTTGAATGAACATTGTCCTCTGAGATTCTCTTATCTTTTCCTTTTTCTTTCAGATCAATGGCTAAGTTGCTCTTCACCACACTCCTCAGGCCTTTACTGGCTCAGAGCTGATGGAATCCCTCCACTCAATTATAAATCATTCTGAAATCACCAGTGCTGGTCACTTCCAAGGAGATCTCTGCTGCTTCTTAGCTTGTCTCCGTTCTTGCTCTCCTTTTCCTCACTTACTGTAATTAATGACTTTTAGGTGGCCTTCCTCCTAAAAACCACAACCTTAGTCTTTCTTGGTGGAGGTGGTGAGCCTAGTCTGCACCTTGCCTGGCCAGGCCAGGGCACTTCCAGGGAAGACAGAACCTGAGACTCAGCACCATGTACATTGCCATCCAGCTACAAGTGGCCCTTGTAACCACCTGATAAAGACGTTGCACATTTTCAATTGAATCCCAGCAAATTTCCCAATTGCCAGAAAATCTGTTCTTTCTGAGACCACAACCCTCATCTTGTTCCCAAACATCTCACCCTTCACAGATAATGAGGTGACCTCTTAGAATTTTTAAAGTTAAATAGAGTAGGCCATATAAGAAAATTACTATGTATCATTTCCTTAAAAAACCTTTCTCATTGTGAATTTTTGATTCAGCCAACAAAAGCCTTCTGAACGATTCTGGTTCATTTTTGTACCTCTGTTACCTTCAGAATCTTCTTACAGAGATTGCACATTGCACGCATCCTTTCTTCTCAGTACCGGCTATTGGTTCAATAGTTTGCCATCTTCATTACACAATCATATTAAACTCACGTGCATATTCCTGTAGCACTGAGCCTCTGGCCATGTTACCAGGCCTGAGAGTGAGTTCCTCGTTAATTTCTAGGTTGATTTATGTTTTGAGGCTGTAAAACATGCTTGTAGTTAAAGCAGTGCTGCCTGCTGGCCATGCAACTTGCTCCCTACTGTGCTCTTACCCAGAATGCTCCAGGGCTTGGAGACCCCAGTGCAGTGGGCATAACCACTGTGTATTTAGCACTGTTCCAAGCACCTCTCCCAACAGCCACATGAGGGGAACTTTGCTATTATTCCCTTTTTGCATAACGGGCCCCGAGAGATGAACTTACTCAAACCAGAAGTTCTGTAGTGACAGAGCAAGAACATTATTACTCAACATACTTCAACCCAGTTAGAAACTTCTTTTTTTTTTAAGGTCTTGAAAAAAGCCTTAGAAAATGGAATTTAGTTCAAAGTAGGAGGTCCTTGGTTGACTTCCCCAACAATTCCTTTTTAAAAATATAGGTAAAGCTAAGAATGCGAAAACAACTAAGTTCTCCAAGATAAAACACATTCTAAGCTAGAGATCCTCCCAAGACAAAATATTTGAGCTGCGAAGTTCAGCCAATCAAAATTAAATAAACATATTTGCCTCTAACTTTTCTAATAAAGAACCCAGATGGTGGCATCCTGACTTGCAGTGAACTCTGGTGGCCCTATTCTCCCACCAGGAGTTGCACCCCCTCTTGAGGGGCCCATAGAATATGAGTCTTTCTTCCCAGTGCAATTGAAGAGTGCACAAACAAAATGCAGGATACCCACACAGTAAGATCTTATTCAGCCAGAAGGAATTATGTCCTAATATGTGCTTCTCTGTGGATGAACCTTGGAAATATCCTTCTGGTGGAGTAGCCAGACACAATGGACCACCTGAAACTGTTTACAGGGAATGTCCAGATGAGGCCAAGCTAGCTACAGAGATGGAGAGCAGAGAGTGTTTCCAGGGACTGAGGGGAGAAAAGGGTGGAAAGACTGCTGAGAGGTACATGCTTTTTTGGGGGAAGAGTAAAAATATTCTTGAATTGAAGAGTGCTGAGGGTTGTAAAAATTTGCAAATATACTAAAAACTACTGCATTATACACCTCAAAGGGGTGAGTTTTATGCTGTGTGAATTATATTTCAATTTAGAAAAACTTAAGAGAAAAAAAAGAGAGACCCCTGCCTGCTCTGGACTTTTAAAATTTCTGTGGCCAATTTAGTCACTGATGACTTTCACCGAGGCTGTGCCAGCCATCCTGTGTGGAGCTGAGTTACATAAATGAGTAAGACTCAAGTATCCACCCTCTTGTGGGTTGGAAGTCGAGCAAGTAAACATGCAATTAGAATTCAGGGAGACACAGATCGTAATGGAGGCAATGGCTAGTTAACACTTACTGGGTACTTAAGTCAGACACTGTTCTAAGTACCTTGCAGCATTAACTTAGTAATTCCTCCTACAATCCTATGAGCTCTCATTATCCTAGATTCAGGAATGAGGTACAGAGAAGTGAAAACACACCCATATCTATCACCTATGAAGCCCCGGAGTCAAGGCCTGGCCCTTCAGCCTGGCTCCATGCCTGTGCTCTTACCCAGGATGCTCCAGTACTGAGAGACCTGGGGGCTGTGGGCACAAAGCATGGGTGTCAGTTCCTATGCCTTGTTGGTCTAGGACAGTGGTCGGCAAACTTCGGCTCGTGAGCCACATGCGGCTCTTTGGCCCTTTGAGTGTGGCTCTTCCACAAAATACCATGGCCTGGGCAAGTCATTTTGAAGAAGTGGCATTAGAAGAAGTTTAAAAAATTTGATTCTCAAAAGAAATTTCAATCTTTATACTGTTGATATTTGGCTCTATTGACTAATGAGTTTGCCGATCACTGGTCTAGGATGTTGTGCTTTTACGCCCAGGACAGGGCTACCTCATAGTGCCCAGCATAACATGTTTTCCTATGTGTGGAAGCAGTAAAGAGAGGAAAGGGGAGAGGGAGGCCCTTCTTACTCTTCAAACCACAACTGCTCCAGGCTGAGCACCATGGGGTTCACTGTATGCAGGTGCTCCTCATTCCACTTCTTGGCACTCTTGTAGGCCCCATGCCAGGGCACAGGCGCCCGGATGGCTCTTTGCGGGAACAGGCGGGGGATGCTCTCAATGAAGAGCCTCTTCCTCTCCTCTGGGTCCATGAGGATGTAATCAACTAGAACCAATGGGAAACACTGTTAGTGCGCAGGGACCCTTAGCACTTGTGCTCTTAGCTTCAGCACTCCAAAGGTAAACACTTGAAAATGCTCCCTCCCTGGCAGAGAGGATAATCGGCAATCCCCCAAGGATACTCTGCGATTCTATGTTTTCTGTCTGAAGACATCAGGGAAGGAGGTGGTAACTCAGTCTGGAGCTCAAGGAACCTGGGATTGCATCCTGTTAGAACAGTGGTTGGCAAACTGCAACTTGTGAGCTACATGCGGCTCTTTGGCCCCTTGAATGTGGCTCTTCCACAAAATACCACAGCCTGCACGAGTCATTTTGAAGAAGTGGCATTAGAAGAAGTTTAAGTTTTAAAAATTTGGCTCTCAAAAGAAATTTCAATCATTGTATTGTTGATATTTGACTCTGTTGACTAATGAGTTTGCCAACCACTGTGTTAGATATCTAGCGTCCCCATGACAATGAGTATTTGCCAATGCCTCATCAATCATTAACTGACTCCTCACACCAAAATCAACACAATGGATGACACCAGATACTTGTAACGAATATTCAGAGATCAAAAATGTCACATGTTAAGAAAAGAAAGATTGGCAAAAGCTTCACAGGCGAAGTAACATCTGAGCTGGGTCCTGAGGGGTAAGTAGACGTTTCTGAGACAGGACCTGGAGGGAAGAGGACAGGGCTAAGGAGCAGCTATAATAAATTGCAGGCCATGGCTTTTGTATAATATGCTCCAGGAGCTGCTATTCACTCTGTGGCAGGAATAGCAGGTGCAAGTGGTTTGAGTTCAAGGTGATAAAACTGTAGAAGTATGTTGAGGCTGGAATTTGAAGGATTTACAAGTTTATTCTTCTGAATTTGGTTCTACCCTATAGTAAACAAGAAGCCATTACACTCACACCATCAGAAAGTTAAATTAGGAAATTACAAATAACTAAACAAGTTGGTGACAATGGCTGTTTTCCAGATAAAACAGGAAGGTAGGGAACTAACATGATCACTCTCCAGGCATGTTTGTCACATTACCCACAATCATCGAACAGTTCCCCTACCTACTGTGAGCAAGACCTGGAGCCCAGGCCAAAGAAAGTGAGGATCAACCAGACATCCTTCATCACCAAAGAGATTACAGTCTTGTAAGGCAGCTAAGACCCAATGAAAATGCAAAGACAGTGGACACTAAGTGGCACAGGTGAGTTGAAAGTGGAGACAAGAAGTGCTGGGAGTGCAGAAGGTGCAGTGAGCACTGAGGGTTGGAGAGAAGCAAAAGAGTGGAGAGAAGGGGCAGGTTCTGAGTATTATTTCAGATGTGGAGACTGTCCTTGCCTCTCATAGTGTTGCCCCTGGTAAATAGCACCTGCTGCCTCACCTGGAGCTTGTTAGTTATGCAGGGCCTGTGGCCCGCCCAGCTCCACTGTATCAGGACCAGACCCCAGGTTAAGTGGGTACACATTAATGAGTGAGAAGGGCTGAGGGAGACATGAGTGGTGGTGGAGTGGGGGAATTTGAATTAAAAGTTAAAATGCTTTGGCATTTTCAGAGGAACAGGGTAAAGGTCTGAGAGTGAGAGGAAGGAAGGGGCCCTTTGCATGGGAACCCCCGACCCAGGTCTGCCCAGTCTTACCGATGCTTTTCATGAGGCTGTTATAATAGTAATTTTCCTTCTCCTCCATGAGAGTGTTCACCAGGGGTTCCAGGAAGGGACTTGTCAGCAGTGTGTTAGGAATCAGCTTCGAAATCCGAACCATCACTTCATCCTCCTCCGGGGCAATCATGTCTTTTCGGATTCCATGGGTCAAATAATAATCATATCTCTTCCATAAACAAACCACCAGGAAGAAAATGATCATGATTGGTGAACTATGCCCACCTCCCCACACCCATCAGCTGACAGGAGGCCAAGTCCACACAGTGCCCCTCCCTACCCTTCACTTGCTACAGCCATGTGGCCTGCATGTGACTTCACAAGCATGGCTATAAGATTGCTGGCGAGTCTTCCCCATGACTCGAGGATTCGACCAAAGCTAGAGAGAAGTCAGTGAAGTACAAAGAAAGATTTGTCAAACACCATGCAGACAGAAATAGAGGGACAAGGAAACATATTTGATGAGCTTTAAGAAGAGGAGTGAGCTCCTTAAAAGGACTCAATTCACTCTCCTCAACATTGGTCCTCTGCAAAGCAGTTTGATCCTATAGCCAGTAGCATCAGTTGGGGAAAAAAGATCTCAAAAAGACCTAGTGAGACTTATGATAGCTCTTCTAATCCAATCATGGGCTTTTAAATCCAACTATGGACTTTTGAATATAGAAAAGCTATGGATGCACACACTGAATAAAAATGGCCCATGTCACCTGGCAACACAGAGTTTTGTTTCCTTAGGGCCTGCCTCTGAGCTGCTGATGGCTGAGTGGTTCTAGCAATGGATAATTTCAAATAGATGAGAAACACCAAGTATAGACAAGGATTTGAAATCGGTTTTGAGTGTCAGTGCCAACTGCCTTAGATCAAAAGAGGCTGAGCTCACCTTTTCCAACTAGAGTGAAAGCAGATTATATAGAAACTTCCTCATTATAAGAACTGCCTGGGATGGGAGAGAGGCTCTGGTTAAAATGCAGTTCTACAGACACCTCCTCAGGAAATTTTTTTTAAAAAAACAAGCACTTTAAGTGATTATAATCTGGTGGCAACTTTGAGAAATGCTGGGTAGCTCTTACCCATAGAGACTTTACTCACAGCCAGACCTGGCCTATTACTGACTGCATAACACCAGAAAGCTGTTGAATTAGTCTACACCCCAATTTCCACAGCTGGGCAATAAGAATGATCATAGTACCCAGATTTTGAATGGAGTCAAATAAGGGTTAGCATGGAATTTTGCCAACACCATATAATGACTGAGTTTTTATTGTTAATCATTTTTATGTACTATAAACTAATAAGCTATTAACTCTAAAGTTTTATTGTTCTCTTTTTAAGGTAGAGGTTTAGAAACTCAAAAGGCTACCTAGAATCAAGCAAGTAACATTAACAAGTGACATCTATACTAATAATAGAGGAATATGCAAATAGTCCAGGAATCCATCACGTAATGACCAATCAGGATGGGGTTGGGGCTGTGGCAGAGAGCTCTCAGCACACCTGTGCTGGGGGTTTGAAAGGTGCAGAGAGGAAGGAAGAGCATATAGGCAGTTAGGGTGATCAGGCCAGGAGGGGAGAGCAGGTAGGCAGTTAGGGCGATCAGGCCAGGAGGGGAGAGTAGTTAGGGCAGTGGTCAACAAACTCATTAGTCAAAAGAGCCAAATATTAACAGTACAATGATTGAAATTTCTTTTGAGAGCCAAATTTTTTAAACTTAAACTTCTTCTAACTCCACTTCTTCAAAATAGACTCACCCAGGCCATGGTATTTTGTGGAAGAGCCACACTCAAGGGGCCAAAGAGCTGCATATGGCTCACAAGCTGCAGTTTGCCAACCACGAGTAAGAGGGATCAGGCCAGAAGGGAAGAATAAATAGGCAGTTAGGGCAATTAGGCCAGCAGGGGAGAGCAGTTAGGCAGTTAGGGCGATCAGGCCAGCAGTGGGGAGCAGTTAGGCAGTTAGGGTGATCAGGCTGACGGGATGGGCAGTTAGGGGGATCAGGCCAGCAAGGGAGAACAGTTAGGGCCACCATGCCAGCAGGGGAGCAGTTAACTGCTCTACCCTACTGTCCTGATTGCCCTAACTGCCTAACTTCATCACTCCAGGCAGGCAGGCAGATTATCATTTAGGAGCCAGTGGTTCTGGATCGTGAGAGGGATTCCAGATTGGAGAGGGTGCAGGTCAAGCTGAGGGACCCCCACCCCCACGCTGTGCATGAATTTCATGCACCAGGCCTCTAGTAAAAAAATAGTAAGGAATGGTGGAAATTTATAAACTGGAGAATGTATCTCTAATCTAAAGAAGGCAGCTCCTACTCGGCTTAGAATATGTTGATTTTTCAAGAGAAATTAAAAATCTAGCTCAGATGATATTTTCCTCATACAGCAGTAGACCAAATTCAGCCTATGGTGGGGTTGCCAGATGGGTTGGGATATACTTGTACTAAAGAATTATTCGTGTTTATCTGAAATTAAACTTTAGCTGAGTGTCCTGTTTTGTGTTTTGTTTTTGTGTTCCAAAATCTGGCAATTCCAGCCTGTGGGTCTCCATTTTGCAACTTATGTTCTCTGAGAACCTAAAGGTATGAGTTTATAAGGCTTACTAGATCAGAGAATGCACACACACACACACACACACACACACACACACACACACAGTAGACTGTCCTGAGTTCTGGACCATGTGTTTTTAAAACATACCCTGGGTGATTCTCTGTTCCCCCAAGTCAGAATCACTGAAATGTGTGCTCACTTCAGCAGCACATATACTTAAAATTGGAACGATACAGAGAAGATTAGCATGGCCCCTGCACAAGGATGACATGCAAATTCATGAAGTGTTCCATATTTTTTAAAATTAAAAAAAAAAAAAAGAATCACTGAGATGCCAATGGGAGAAAGGAAGTGATGAGAATGTACCTCCAAGTCTGATTCGGATGGCTTGGCTTCTTTACTTTCTATTTCCATCTCCTTCTGTAACATCATGTTAATCTGCTCTTCTGGGCTTGCTGGTCTGCTTCCTGGGGGGGTCTCAGAGGTCACCACCTCCTTCTTCCTGGGTGAGGAGGTCAAGGTCTTCTGGGTGGATTTGGTTCTGAAAAGAAGACATGGCTCAGCCCTGGCTCAGCAGAGGCTCTGAGCTGTCAGCCTGCTTTCTCCAGCCACACGAGGGTCCTTCTGCAGGAGAAGCCCTCCTCTGTGTCATCTGGGAGCTGTGGCATGAGTGGTGACCTCTAACATGGAGCATTGCATAGGTATGTTAGCACTGGTTTGCTCAGTTGGTTCATTTATTTTTATTTAGCGTCTTAAGTTTTTTTAGATTAAGGAGATTCGAGGGCAGGGAGACCATTGGTTACTGGGTGTCTGGGAATGTTTTGAAGCTGAGAAGAGCATGGCTTTAGTGAGACCACAGCCTTTTCTGGTTCAGCCTGGTGTCCTGAAATCCTTTGTACCCATAGAGACACCTCACCTGGTAGGATCCATTTTGTCTATCGGGAGGGACTTCATTTTCTTCTTCTCGGGCTCTATTGAGCTTCGTGTTGCTAGAATAGTGGAGAAGAAAGATATCAATGATAGGCAGTGGCCTTGGGCCATCCTCTACCAATAGGGATGTGACTCTCAAGACTGTCCAGGAGAGGCTAAGGGGGTGAACTTGGTGTAGTGGGATGAGGCAGATGTGGGTTCTGCTCCTACCTGTACCACTAATTACCTGTGTGACCCTGAAGAAGTGATTTCATCACTCCAGGCCTTGGCTTTTTCAATTGTGAAATAGGGATGAGCATGTGGTCCATTCATTCATACATTTGACAGGTATTAATAACTGCCTACTTGATCCACTCTCCAACCCTGTTGCTCTGTTTGCTAAATGTCACATGTATTATTGTTTCGTATTTTTAAATAGACTCAGATGTTTAAACTTATTATATTTATTTTAAAGAGATAATGTGTGATTATCACAAATAAAAAAAACAGTATTATTTGCAATAAAGGGTAACCTCAAATAATTTTAATAAATGACATAAAACTCTACTATTCAACTTGCTTAAGTTTCTAGCCTAAGGAAATTAACAAGTAATAAAGAAGTATTAATGACATACTAATATTAAATTGAAATTCTGGAGAACCAAGATGGCGGCATAAGGTATACACCTATACATGCTGTCTCTTGCAACCACACCAAAACTACAACTAAAAGACAAACGATTATCCCCCAGAACCACGGGAAAGCTGGCAGAGTGGAAGTTCTACAACTAGAAGGAAAGAAAAAAAGTGCATTGAGACCTGGTAGGACGTGCAGAGGCTCAGAAAGACAGAGGTACAGAGACGTGAGTGAATCAGGCTGACATGCACAGTTTTTTTTTTTTCCAATTGGGCTGGAGTTACAAGTTTCCAACTCTCTGAACTCCAGTTTCCAGTGAGATTCTGGGGACCAAGACTCATACAGGGATAAACTGGACTGTCTGCCATCTGGTCGGAAAGGGAGGGTGGCTCTCTCGCAGAGTTGCACACAGGAATCATTGTTTACCACACTGGGGCGTGGGACTTGGGACATGAACAGAATGCTGCAGAGAGGGCTGACTGGCAGCCATTGCTGTTTGCCACACCCTAGTCTAGTGACTCCCTGAGTCCACGCCCCACCCAATTTACAAACCCACTTAGCTGTATGCAGCGGCCTTTGCATATAAATGGCCTGCCCTCTGGCAGCTTAACCTAACAAATTGCAAGTAGGTCAGACAACTCCAAGACTTCCAAACTCCAAGCAAAGAGGAGAAATCTGCATATCTCCCTGTAGCTCCTGCTGGGTGGCCTCAGACACTAACTGACTTGCACCTCCTTGGAGATCAAGGAACCAGTGTACCTAGAGGTCAGTGTGAGACGACACCAGATTTTAACTCCTCACATACATAAGTGACACACTCAAGAGGCAGACTCAGCGAGCACCAAAGCCTTACTGAAGCAAGTCCTGCCTCATAGGGGCATCTCCAGCACAGCAGTTCTTCCATTAATAGACACAGCTAATCCTCACAGTCAATTGGCCTGGAGGTCAATTCCTCCCAGTGTACCAATAGCAATCAAGGCTTAACTACAACAAGACTGTGAACCCAGTCTACAAAGGGGTTCACCAAGAGTGTCCACCTCAGGTGATTGGGGAGGCAGAGCTACTGGGCCAAAGACAAGTAGCACACAAAGCCACTCCATCAGCACAGGGAAGCAGCCAAAATGCAGAAACCAAGAAACATGTCATGAATGAAAGAAATGGAGGAAAGCAAACAACTGGACATGGAGTTCAAAACCACATTTATAAGGTTACTCAAGAATCTTCTACAAACTGCTGAGAAACTTAGTGAGACCTCTGAGAAACTTACGTAAGACCTTCAAGGGTCTTAATGAGAATGCCAAAAAAAAATGGAAAAGAACTAGTCATAAATTAAGCATACAGTGTCTGAAATAAAGAATAATATACAGAAATCTACAGCAGACTAAAAGACCCCAAGGATCAAATCAAAGATCTGAAATATGAGGAAGCAAAAAACACCCAACCAGAAAAACAAAAAGAAAAAAGAATCCAAAAATGTGAAGATAGTGTGAGGAGCCTCTGGGACAACTTCAAGAGTGCCAACATCAGAATTATGGGGGTGCCAGAAGAAGAAGAAGAAGAAGGAGAGAGAGAGAGATACTTAAAACCCATTTGAAGAAATAATGACTGAAAACTTTCCCTACCTGGTGAAAGAAATGGACTTACAAGTCCAGGAAGTGCACAGAACCCCAAACAAAAGGAATCCAAAGAGGACCACACCAAGATACATCATAATTAAAATGTCAAGGGGAAAAGACAAAGAGAGAATCTTGAAAGCAGCAAGAGGAAAACAGTTAGTTACCTACAATGGAGTACCCATATGACTGTTAGCTGATTTCTCAACAGAAACTATGCAGGCCAGAAAGGAGTGTCAGGAAATATCAAAGTGATGAATAGTAAGAACCTACAACCAAGAGTGCTCTACTAGGAAAACTATCATTCAGAATTGAAGGTCAGATAAAGAGCTTCACAGACAAGAAAAAGCTAAAGGAGTTCATCACCACCAAACCAGGATTATATGAAATGCTGAAGGGTATTCTTTAAGAAGAGGAGGAAGAAAAAGGTAAAGATAAAAATTATGAACAACAAAGTGATAACAAATGCATACATATCAACAAGTGAATCTAAAGATCAAGTGAATAAAAAATCTGATGAACAGAATAAACTAGTGAATATAATAGAATTAGGGGCATAGAAAGGGAATGGACTAACAATTCTTGGGGGGGAAGGGAGTGTGAGGGATGCAGAAAGAGATTGGACAAAAATCTTACACCTATGGATGAGGACAGTGGCGGGGCATAAGGGTATGGGGTGAGGGGTGAGGAATCAGGTGGAGGGGAGCTATGGGGGAAAAAAAGAGGAACATTTGTAATAAACTGAACAATAAAGATTTATTAAAAATAAAAAATAAATAAATTGAAATTCTGAGAGAATTAAAGAGAACTGAAACTCAAGATATATTTTGAGTTCATACTTGAGCTTCCCATCAATCTACTCCAAATATAATACTAATAGGCAAAAAACCCTCTTTAAATATAAAATAAATATTGCTCCAACATACATCTAACAAGAATTACTAAAGAATACCCTTAAATAGATATATGTGTACCTGATTGGATTAAATAAATCAACATATAAAATCTACTATGGGAAGAGAAATCAAGATGGTGGTATAGGTAAATGTGGTACTCAAAATCCTCCCAAACCACATCAAAATTACAACTAAACCACAGAACAACCATCATTCAGAACCGCCTGAAATCTGGCTGAATGGAAGTCCTACAACTAGGAATGTAAAGAAACAACAACATTGAGACTAGTAGGAGGGGCAGAGACATGAAATGAACTAGTCCAAAACTCACATGTGACATTTTTTTAATAGAAAGGGATATGTAGGCTGTGGAGGTTTCTGTGAGGAGCAAGGGTCCCACCCCCATGCCCACCCCTCAGCCCAGGGTTCCAGTGTTGGGAAGAGAAAAGCGGAAATTGTCACTGAGTGACACAAAGCTGACAGAGAGCCAGGCAGTTCCTCTTAAAGGGCCAGTGCACAGATTTACTCAGACTCACTCCCTCTGAGCTCCCGCACTGGGGCAGAAGCTTGAAAGTATCCAAGGACACGTGGGGAGGAACTAGATTGTCTGGCATCAGGGCAGGGACTCGGAGGCAGCTTTCTCCCAGACAAAAGTGATGGCAGAGGTAATTGTTCCTATTCTGGGACCTATCCCACTACAGAGCTGACTGGCAGTCGCCATATCTGAGTCTTCATTAGTCTGGCCCACACTATTTTCTCCACCCTGGAAATTCTCTGATACTCAGCCCCATCCAATTTACATCCCCACTCAAACTGTTTGTAGTGGCTTTTCCATGTGAATAGCTTGTCCTAACTCAGGCTTCAGACTTTTCTAAAATCTCTCAAACAAGCATCAGCTAGCATCAGCATGCTCCATACCTATCAATGAGTGCCCCCAGGCCTGGAATTAGTAGCTACCTTCCTTAGTTCATGGTTTGGCCTCTCCTGGGAACCTCAAAGGCCAACACAAATAGCAGCCATCTGCAGATTGCTCTGTAGCTTGTGCCAGATGGCCCCAGGTAGAAGTAGTCCCAGTAACTTTAGGCAGTGGCTGACTGTACATCCTGGGAGGTCTCAGAGACAGAGCACCGGTGGAGTGCTTCAAACTATGCCATATTACAATTCTACTACATTCACAAGTGACACACTCAAGAGGCAGCCTCGGTGAGCTCCAAAACCTCACTGAAGCAACTCCTGCTCTGAAGACGTTTTTCCTGAACAGGAGTTCTTCCATTGTAGACAATAACTGGTCATCACAGCCAATTGGCCTGGGGGTCAATTCCTCCCATTGATGCCAACAGCAATCAAAGCTCAACTATAACTCACACAGGGGGTACACCTATATTGCCCAGCTCAGGGGGCTGGGGAGGCTGAGCCACTGGGTCCTACAGGACAACTAGTACACAAGGCCATTGTACCAATTCCAGAAGACATAGCAGCTCTACCTAATGCAAAGAAACAAACACATGGAAGCATCCAAAATGTAGACAATCACATCATAAAAGGCAGAAATATCCAGAAAAAAAAAACTAAGTGAAATAGAAACAAGCAAACTACTGGATACAGAGTACAAAATAATAGTTATAAGGATATTCAAGGAACTTATTAAGAATGATAAAGGACTTAGTGAGAAATTCAAGGATCTTAGTGAGAACATCAAAGACATGAAAAAAGATCAGTCAGAAATGAAGGATACAGTAGCTAAAATTAAGAATAATTTATAGGTAGGGGAAAAATAGCGGCGGAATAGACAAATGCATCTGGAGCTTTGTCGCTGGGCAGAGGGAGAGAAAGCAGCTGAGAGTCGCACAGGGAGTGTTTGGTGGCAAGTTAAGAGTCAGTTATCCTCCAGGAGAAGACGGGGAACTGCTGGACGGGGCTTTCCTGGCCAGGCAGCCCCACTGCCGCGAGGTTTTTGTCAGCCAGAGCCACCAGCGTGAATTCGGAGACCACGCCATCTTACCGAGGGAGGTGGATGTCTGCAGCGGTCTGAACACTGTGGCTGAATTACTCAACGAACAGCGGGGGACCCAGAACACTGCTCTCCAATTGGTGCAGACACGCGGGTGGTGGATTCAGAGATCCACATAGCACACAGAAAGGTCAGATTTCGCTTGGGATAAGGTGAGGTCTCCAGCCCCTCAGAACAGAGGGGCACAAACTGTGGGAACCGTGCTGTGGGAAAGCTGCCTCTGGAGAGGTCTGCGGAGGTGGGCAGGGCGTGATCCCTAAGTGTGGAGGCAAACTCTCCGAGCTGTTGAGAGAGGGGAGTTCTGGAAAACGACTCGTTTTTATCTGAGGCAGAGGGATAGCTTGGGAATTACTACAGTGTCCCAGCTGCAAAATCCCCACAAACTGGCTTTGAGAACCACAGAGTAGCAGGATCTGAGCACAGCCTAGAGAGGTCCTGTGCTTTGTCTCAGAGATCAATTCTGAAACACTGCCACCCAGTGGATGATGCACAAATTGACTCTCGCATAACCACAAAACAATAAAGAGATTAAAACGTCAACAGTGCAACACAGGGAACTGCAATACCTTCCCTACTGGGAAACAGGAGTGCCAAGCAGAATAATAGTGGAAGTAAATGACCATTCTATATATTTTTTCTTTTTCTTTTTTTAAATTTTTTTTTATTTTTCATTTTTACATATTTTAATTAAAAGACTATTTTTTTTCTTTCCCCCTCAATTGATTTTACCTTTTTAATTATTACATTTTTGTTTTCAACTAGTATTATTACTGCTAGTGTTTTACTTTTTTGGAAAAAAAAAAGTGTCATTTTGTTTTCTCTTTATTTTACTTTGGGATTAGAGTTTTACATTCTATTTTCATCTTTCCTTTAGCATAATTTTACTCCAACTCAACTCTACCTTTATGCCAACACTTTCTGCCTAACTTTCGCCATTTTGTTGTCTTGTTTCTCTTTCCCTTTTCCAACTTTAGATTCTCCCTATTCTTTCTCTTTACCTGGTTAAAATTTCACCCCACTTATATATCTAACTTCAAATCCCCTACTACAAGTCCATACAAACCTCTCTCTTCTTGTCTTCACTAGCCAAAAAGTTGTTTTTTCTCTATGTTCTTTTGTTGCTATTTGCCTGAACAGTGATTATATCGATATTTTGAACTTTTTTGTGAGATTGTTTTAGCTTATTCTACTTGTTTTATTTTGCGTTTTGCTTGCTTTGTTTTCTACCTCTCTTTTCCCTCACCTCCCTCAATACCAGTTGTTATTTGCAGTTTGTATTAATCTCTAGGTACTGGTTGCTGGCCTTTATTGGGATTAGTGACTGTTCTATTGGAGTTTTCTCCTGACATCTATATTTTGTTCCCCTTTTCTCTCTTATCTGCTTTCTTTTCTCTCTGACTTTGTTACTCTTTCTCTTTTCTTTTTTCTTCTTCTCCTTTATTTTATTGTTCATTTAGTTATTTATTTATTTTTTCTCCCTCTCCCAATCTGATCTGGGCACTTCTTTCCTTTCTTCCCCCCTCATTTTCCTCTTTTTCTTTCTCTACTTACCCCTAATTTGTCTTTCATTGGTGGTCACCTTATTGGTGATTATTAACATCGTGAATACATTTCTGTTCAGTGCCTTGTGTGCTGTACCGGGTTGTGTTGTAGTTTGTGCCTTTGAATCAACGTAAGAGAGAGAACTTCATAACCAAACACCCGGAGAAGAAAAACCATGGGCAGAAGAAGAAACAGCCCACATACAACAGATAGGCAGGTATCACCAGAAAAGGAAGTAAACAAAATAGAAGCAGAAATAAGCCTGCCAGAGAAAGAGTCAGAGAAGTGATCATAAGGTGGATGAAAAGAATGGAAGACAAAATCGACAATCTGAGTAAGAGCCAAGAGGAAATGAAGAAGAAGCATGAAGAAATGCACAAAGAAATAAAAAATGACATCACTGCTTTAAAAAACTCAATAGAAAGCATCAAAAACAGACTAGAAGAAGCAGAGGACTGCATCAGTGAGCTAGAAGACATGGTAGGAAAAAATACCCAAGTACAGCAGCTTCTAGAAAAAAAAATTAAAAAGCAAGAGGAGAGCCTAAGGGAACTTTGGGATAACATGAAAAAAAAACAACATCCGCATAATTGGGGTTCCAGAAAGAGTGGAAACTGAACAAGGATTAGAGAACGTGTTTGAAGAAATAATGACAGAAAATTTCCCCAATATAGGAAAGGAAAAACCCACACAAATCCAAGAAGCTCACAGAGTCCCAAGTGAAATGAACCCCAACAAAACCGACACCAAGGCACATTATAATTAAATTGGCAAACAGCAATGACAAAGCAAGAATCTTAAAAGCAGCCAGAGAGAAACAGAAAGTTACCTACAAAGGAGCCCCCATAAGACTAGCTACTGATTTTTCAACAGAAACTCATCAGGCCAGAAGAGAATGGGATGAAATATACAAAGTCATGCAAAGGAAGGGTCTGAATCCCAGAATACTTCACTGATACTGCTCCAATGGCAATTGAAGCTAAAGAAAAAAATAAACAAATGGGACTACATCAAAATAAAAAGCTTTTGCACAGCAAAAGAAACCATCAACAAAACAACAAGAACATATTTGTATGGGAGAACATATTTGGAAATGTTATCACTGATAAAGGTTTAATCTCCAAAATCTACAGCCAACTTATACAACTTAATAAAAGGAAGATAAACGATCCAATAAAAAAATGGGCAACGTACCTAAATAGAACCTTTTTGAAAGATGACAGAAGGAAGGCCAAGACACACATGAAAACATATTCAAAGTCACTAATTATCTGAGAGATGCAAATCAAAACGACAATGCGATACCATCTTACACAGGTCAGAATGGCAATCATCAACAAATCAACAAATGACAAGTGTTGGCGAGGATGCGGAGAAAAAGGAACCCTTGTGCACTTTTGGTGGGAATGCAGACTGGTGCAGCCACTGTGGAGAACAGTATGGAGTTTCCTCAAAAAACTAAAAATGGATCTCCCATTTGACCCTGTAAACCCACTCTTAGGAATGTATCCTAAGAAATCACAAACACCAATCAGAAAGGATTTAGGCACCCCTATGTTCTTAGCAGCACAATTTACAATAGCCACAATTTGGAAACAGCCTAGGTGCCCGTCAGCAGATGAATGGATCAGAAAACAGTGGTACATCTACACAATGGAATCCTATGCTGCCATTAAAAAGAAGGAATTCTTACCATTTGCAGCAACCTCGTTGGAACTGGAGAACCTTATGCTTAGTGAAATAAGCCAGTCAATGAAGGAGAAGCATCACATGATCTCACTCATTTGTGGATAATAAAGAACATTATAAACTGATGAATAAAAGGATAGATACAGAGGCAGTAAAGCATCAGACTGTGAAATTACAGCAGGAAGATTAAAGTTAGGTGAGGTAGATAAGAGATCAATCAAAGGACTTGTGTGCATGCATATAAGCATAACCAATGAATATTGACACTGCGGGGTTGGGGTATGCTAGAGAGGGAGGGGGGACAATGGGGAGATATGTATAAAAAATTAATAAAATAAAAAAAGAATAATTTATAGGTAATCAACAGTAGAGGATGTCAAGAATCAAATCAACAGTTTGGATCATGAGAAAAATCACCCAATCAGAAGAGCAAATGGAAAAAAAATCCAAAAATATGAAGGTAATGTAAGGAATCTCTGGAACAAACTCAAGTGTATGAACATTTGCATCATGGGGGTGCCAGAAGGAGAAAAAGAGAGCAAGATATTGAAAACCTATTTGAAGAAATAATAACAGAAAACTTCCCCTACCTGATGAAAGAAATAGACTTACAAGTCCAGGAAGCACAGAAAACCCCGAACAAGAGGAACCCAAAGAGGACCACACGAAGACACATCATAATTAAAATGCCAAGTGTTAAAGACAAAGAGAGAATATTAAAAGCCACAAGAGAAAAGCAGTTAGTTTCCTACAAGGGAGAGCCCATACAGTTGTCAGCTGATTTCTCAACAGAAACTTTGCAGGCCAGAAAGGGGTGGCAAGAAATATTCAAAGTGATGAATAGCAAGAATCTACAACCAAGATTACTCTATCCAGCAAAGCTATCATTCAGAATTGAGAATCAGATAAAGAGCTTCACAGACAAGAAAAAGTTAAAGGAGTTTTAATACCACCAAACCATGGAATGTTGAAGGGTGTACTTTAAGAAGAAAAAGATAAAAAAAATACATATATATCAACAATTGAATTTAAAAATCAAAACAAATGAACAAGGAGTCTAATGAACAAAATAAACTGATGAATGAAATAGAACCAGAGGCATGGAAACATGGAACAGACTGATGAATCTCTGAGGGAAGGGGAGTGGTGGGAAGAGATTAACCAAAGATCTTATATGCATACTAGGGACCCAGTGCACATATTCAAGCACCTTAAAAGGAACTGTGGGCCACAAGGTCGCAGTTGACACAGGGCGCAGGTCTCAGCCCATCCTCAGTACCCCTTTCCAGCCCCTCCTGCTGCGGCTTCTGCTCCCCTGTCTGCTGGTAGCCCTCCTCCCACCACTGCCGCCACTCCTACACCCTGATGGCGCCAGCTCCACCTGCACCTGCTGACAGCATGCATCAATTGGGGCCGGTGCCAGGGGTGGGTGCAATCAGGGCCAATGTAGACAGCAGGTGCAAGTGCTGGGCGGGACCATGGTGCACAGGAGGAAAGAATTTTCAGTAACCACCAGAACCTCACCTTGATGACAGCAACCGGCGCCCTGCCTTGGTCTGGTGCCCCTGCTCACCTGCTCCAGCATAACACTGCGGCTGACACCTGCCATTTTCTGTGCTCTGCTGCCTGTTGCCAATGCCTGCTATGTTCCGCACATGCCCCTTGGTGGTCAGCGCACATCATAGCGACTGATTTTTCGGGTGTTCTATCATTCGGTCTATTTGCATATTAATCTTTTATTATTTAGGATCTGGATTACCCAGAGACATGATAGTGTGGTGAAGGCCTGGAGCAGAGTGAGATCAGGTTGGAGGAGGGCAATGGAGGGCCCTTTGTGATACTCCAAACAATAAGGATTTAAAGAAAATAAAAATGAAAAAAGTTCTATGGCCAGCAGCTTCTAAATGGCTCCCAATGACATCCACCTCCTGGTACCATGCCCTTATGAATGCCCCGTGAATGAGGGCTTGGCAATTTACTTCTAACACAGAATACATCATAGGGAACAAAAAAACTGTGGGTTCTGTCTTGCTGGCCCTCTTCTCCCTCTTGTTTTCTCCTTGTTCCCTCTGAGGGAAGTCAAAAGTTATGGCTGCCTTATTGAGAGGGCCGAGGGGCAAGAAACTGATGCCTTTTGACAACAGGTGGTCAGAACCCAAGACATGAGTGAGCTGGGAGAAGGACCTTTAGGTGACTGTGCCCTGGCTGATACCTTGATTGCATGCTTGAGAGAGACTTTGAGCCAGAACCACAGTGACCCAAATCCTATCTAATAAAGAGGGAATATGCAAATTGACCATCACTCTGTCACAAAGATGGTAGCACCCAAAGCCTCAATATGGTGGTGCCCAGTTCCCTCAGCCCCATTAGAGTTATACTTTCAGTCCTTGCCACAGTGAGAGGCAAGTAGCCACCTGCAGAGAGCAAACAGCAAGGCCCTGCTTGCCCTTGGCCACAGCGGTGAGTGGCAAGCAGGCCCCTGCAGAAAGCATATACCAGGGCCAGCAGCGGCAATGAACAGGCAGGTCCACAGGGAGCAGAGAACCACAGGGAGCAGGCCTAAGTCATCAGTAGGACATCCCCTGAGGGCTCCAGATTGGAGAGGGTGCACGTTGGGCTGAGAGACCCACCCCATCCCCCATCTCCTGTGCATGAATTTCATGCACCGGGCCTCTAGTAAACCATAAGATAATAAGCAGTTTTAAATCAGCAGTCATCACACAGTGGTCCATGGACCACTGGTGGTCCATGAGGTCCGAAAGGTTGGCAACTACTGTTTTAAACTTTTAAGTTTGAGTATAATTTGTTATATATCTATCAATTAACACAAGAGAATAGTGCTTGGTGCATTGTATGTGCGGTTTTGGTGTATGTACATGTAAGGTTAGCCTTTACAATCATTCCCATTTCATAGGTAAGGAGACTGTCTCTCTGAGGTTACCCAAAATTAGCTACCATAAGAGTGGAGCCAGGCTAGAACTTAGGATTACAAATCTCCCTCCAAGACCCCATTCTTTCACAAATACCTGAGGGCAACTCCTTCATGACCCTCTTCCTAGGGACATTGATGGTGACTGGCTGGTAGACCTTCAGCAGGTCCCTCAGCTTCAGGTCTTGAGCTGTCAGGGAGTAATTGTTGGCAATGCAATCACTGGGTCCACGATGGCGGTGCTGCTCTTTGAAGGGTGCAGCCAGGGTCCATGAAGTACGTTGCATCAAGGGGGGGTAAAGGCTGTGTGACATGACGGTCTACGAGGGAAGGCAAGCAGAGTGAGGTGCAGTGAGGGCCATTTCTGTGAAGGGCCCCACCGGAGTTGCTCAGTGGGTTGGGTGTTGTCCCATGCACAGGGAGGTCACGGTTCACTTCCTGGTCAGGGCAAATACCCTGGTTGGTTGCGGTTTGATCCTCAGTGGGGTGTCTGGGCTCTGAAGAGTCCTAGCTACATTCTCACTGACAATCTCAAAGTCCTATGGGCCTTATGCTGTTTCTATCTTCTGCAAACTCACTGCATTTGATGCCTAATTGCCCTGCGTGACCACTGTGAGTGTGATTTCTGAATTCAAGGATAATAGCTGGCTTTCCATAAACAATAAGTTTGTGAGTCAGGTAACTGATTTCTATTGTCTTTATTCCTTATGGACCTGGCTACAAAGTAGAAATAATTGCTCACTTTACAGCAGAAGAATTTCAGGGAGTTTCAATAACGCAGCAGGTAACCTTCCCTGGTCACAGGAATGACCAATGCCACCAATCCCACTGCCATCCCTGTCTGCCTGTCCCCCATGAGCCACTAGGTGAACAGACCTGATAGACTTCAGATGGCTCCTCATTGGCAGAAGCAGGCAGAGGGGGGAGCTCTGGCCGCATCTGGGAGCGGCTCATGTGATGTATCGAGTCACTTTTGGGGATCTGTTGGAAATGGGAACAAAGGTACTCTTTAGGAATTAGGAAAGATTCCCCAGCCTCTAAGTTGGTGAGGAGTAAAAAGATTCCAGGAAGATTTTAGGCACAGAGTTCTCATCCCCGTCCACTGTGTAGGTCTCATTGTTAAGTCATCCATCTGTCTTTCCATCATGGGGGCAAGTAGCCCCCTGCAGAGAGCAAACAGCAGGGCCTTCCATCAGCATCTCCTCCTTAGCTACACTTTTAGGAGCAAATTCAGAGATTTTTTTTTCTCCAGAAAAGGGTCAAAATTCTAAGGGTACCCCAAGCTGCTCTACCTTGTATTGTGATGAAAGGGACTGCCTTTTAAAAATACTGTTTCATTTCACATATGCAAATAGAAATTTACCCATGCGGTAGCATCGCATGCTGTGTGTGCTTAGCACAGCCATTCTGTGCTTACTGCAGAATAAATGTTGTTTAAACATGTGGGAGCTGGGAGCCACCCTTCCATTCAGTGTGTGAGGAGTGAGCCTCAGGGACTCAGTGCAGGTGCCTCCCAGAACAGAGCTGAATGTGACGGCAGTGCTGCCTGATGTTGTGTGGTTTTGTCCCACACCAGCGCCCACTGGCAGGACAACAGCTTCATCTGAAGGAGATGCTGCAATTTGACCCAACATGGAGGAAACTGTTGGGCTGGACTTACTGAGAAACGTTGCTGTACAGCACATTCAAAATAGCTTCAGGGCTCTGGCCCGTGTGGTTCAGTTGGTTGGGCATTGTTCTATGCACCAAAGTGTGGCCAGTTTGATTCCTGGTCAGGGAATATGTCCAGGTTGCTGGCTCCACCCCAGTAAGGAGCATGCAGGAGGCAAGTGACTGATGTCTCTCTCACACATTGAGGTTTATTTCTCTCTCCCTCTCCCTCTCTTTCTTCCTCTCTTCCTAAAATCAACAAAAACATATAAAAATAGTTTAAGGGATTTTCAAGGGCAATTTTGATTCTCTGTGATTGTTCACCTTATGCAATGACTTTAGATGAATTCCTGTTAATATAAGACATTATTAGATTGGTTTGATTAATTTAGGTCAGCATATTATGTCATGCAGGGTAATTGGCAATGGGTAGTGGGGACCAGGAATATGTAATCAGATGTTAGCCACCCATTCCCCAGCCAAACCCTCACTGATGACTCAATCTTGCAAAAGTATAACAACATCTGCTATTCTTTCAAATTAGTATGTGTCAAACACTTATGAGAATTTTCATACATTCTAGCTAAAGAAACGAAAATCCAGTGAGGGTAGGTAACACAGCCTACCCACATAGAGGTGCTTTTAAAGGCATATCCTTCACATCCCAACACAGTGGAAACAGTATCACTTACACAAAAAAATTATTCTGGGAACATGTTGATCTTAAAAATAAAGAAATGAGCAAATCCATAAGGAAAGGTGCATCCTGAGCCTGGGATCTTTACAACCAGAGTTGCTTCACTGACCTTATGGCCTCGTTCAATGAAAGTGGTGGCAACAGCTGGCAGAATGGAAACACAGAGATACTCTGGCTCTACCTCGAGCATGATGAGTTTGAGACCCATGTTTATCCACTCAGAGAATGTACTTTGTTGGTTTAAATCACTGTCTATCTCTCTGCTCTTGACCTTGATTTGAAGGATCTAAGAATTGAGCGATCATCTCCAACAACCTCCTCTCTCATTACTGAAATCAAGACCAGATCTGAAGCGATGGGTGAATAAGATGAAAACACTGCAGCATCAGCTTGAAGGAAGCCTGGTTGTCCCCAGCAGGTGCTCTGCCATCCAGGCTGGGTCTAGGCAGCAGCTGTTTAGGAAGATGAAGTCCTTCACGCTTTCTTCAGGCCCCAAATGTACAGCAGATACTGACCTTTGCAAGCAAGGTTTTGTGGTCAGTGGAAATCTTTCCCTTGGCCTAGTTTTTAAATCTGCTTCAAATAAAAATCTTTTTTGTTTGTTTTTTATTCTCACCCAAGGATATTTTTCCACTGATTTTCAGAGAGTGAGAGACAGAGGGACAGAGAAATATCTATGTAAGAGAAACACATCGATTGGGTGCCGCCTACAGGTCCCCTGACCAGGGCCTGGAGAGGAGAGGATCCTGCAACCGAAGTATGTGCCATTGACAGGAATCGAACCCAGGACCCTCCGGTCTGCAGGCTGATGCTCTATCCATTGGTTTGGGCTCAAATAATCTTCATTAAAAGAGCAACTGAATCCTAGGTCTTACAATTAAGAACTGTTACTTTCATGTGGCTTATTTCAGACCACACATGATGTTTGCATATCCTCACACAGGCCATTCCCAAATGCTTGCCTGAGGACCTGCTACAGCAGAATCACTCGAGTCTTAGCGAAAAAGACAGACTCCAGGGCCACACTCCAAACCTTCTGCATTAGCATCTTTGGGAATGAAGCCAAGTCTCTACGTTTTAAGAGATTCCCAGAGTATTCTGATGTGCAGCCAGTGTTGGAAGCTGTGGGATGGAATATATGGTCTAATGGCCTTAGAAGGGAAGGGAGCAACAGGTGAAATTTTCCCAGTAAAATTTGAGGATTGGATAAAAAAGCCTAATTCAGCAAAAAGCATACTTCAAAGGACACAACATAGACACGTGGTTAGCACACTCCCTCAGTCGGGGAATCACACGGCAATAATTGGCACATCTCTTTCCCACCCACTCCCCAGTCTCTATATGTTGAAAATATGGGTTAAGAAAACGACTTTAGAATTTATACATACCTCTGGAGATGAGCAATCCATGTCATTCATATTGTATATTCCAGTTGGACCTATTTTTTAAAAAGGAAATAGGAGTTCTGTTTCTTCCTCTCCTACCCGTGAGTCTGAAATCCACATTTCCTTAGAGCATCATAGGATGACACAGACAATGGAATTTTCCAGATGTTCTGAACTCTGTTCCCAGGGCTGCCTCTGTGAGGTCACAGCTTTCAGCCCCCAAGGAGCTCCCTGGTAGACTAGGAGAGAAAGGGAAGCTAGAGAACCAAGAGGCAGCCTTGGGATTCTGCT
This sequence comes from Lasiurus cinereus, assembly GCA_011751065.1. Lineage (NCBI taxonomy): Eukaryota > Metazoa > Chordata > Mammalia > Chiroptera > Vespertilionidae > Lasiurus > Lasiurus cinereus. Next base: position 2,022,784 of record JAAGEH010000092.1, on the reverse strand, counting down.
GGGCTTTGGGCTGTGGTTCCAGCTTCCCTTGCCACAGCCCCTCTGCTGTCCCACTGAGCTCTCTCCTTGGATCTTTTCCAGGAACACACCCAGCTCACTGGGAAAACAGAAGCAAAGTTACATATTAAAACAGAGAATGGTGAAAGCTCACTGGGAAAACAGAAGCAAAGTTACATATTAAAACAGAGAATGGTGAAGAAGCACCCTCAAAACAATATCGCCAGCAAATGAACTCCTTTCTGCTCCCTCCCTGGGCTGTTAACATTAGAGGCGCTATGACCCGGCTTCCGCATCCGTTGCTAATAAAGGAGAGGCCTTGGTGGTACCCAGATACAAGCCTGAGCTTGACCACCATGTCCAGGTGTCCCCTTTGCTAGAGGGGCAGCCAGGCAGCAGGAAATGTGACAGGGCAGAGAGGGTGTTTAGCAATGCTCCAGTAAGGGAGTCTGAGTGTCATGAGGGACTATGCCTTTGGACTTAGACTTTGAGGTAAACAACAAAGAATTTTTTAGTTCAAGTATGTCCCATTCAACAGCTGAACATACTAATATTAAAAAGTTATGCTTATTTGGAATTAAACCAGGGGTCCTGCATTTCTATTTATTGAAACTGGAAATATGTAAAGAAGAGGTCCACTAGGGCCTCAGTTGTCTGCATCTCTGTGGTGTGAACAGTATAGAGGCTCTATCTATTGTGGGAAATTTTTCACACAATCCTATTCAGAGCCCAATTCTGTCCTGTTCTGGCAGGTCTGAGATGGCTGCTTACCTAGAGTAAAACACTGGATGAACATAGGAGAGACTATACATGGACTGTTTCACTGACCCATCAAATGATCATCTACAGCTATGTCTGGAGAGATGCTACGACCCCTGCCATAATAGGATAAACAATGTGGTGGAGGAAGCAGCTGATACACAAGGAAAATCGAAATGGGACTGGCCCTCCAAAGATGACAGAGGTGGGAGGAATAGGGGAATTCACAGAGGCACCTCTAAATGGCTCCCTTGAATAAAAACCCTGTGAAAGTCCAAATTCAGCTTTTCAAAACAGTACCCACTAGAGAATAATGGTTGTAAAGTATTGTTCTAAAACAAAACAACAAAAACCTTTTCCTGGGTGGGACACCCATCAGTTTGTAGCTGAGCCAAGTGCAGGAAGTTCAACAGGACTGACCTAAACATCACAATTTAGGAATGCTGTCCATGTCCTCCAATCCCCAGCCACCATTAGCTCCCCTTTCATCACTGTTGTGGAGTTAGAGCCTGATCTCTTAGCATGTTTTTATTATTAGTCCAGGCTTATTTTTCTATACACCAGCCTGATTACTTCAAGAAACATGAGTTGGTAGGAGGAATACCAATACATATTTTGGAGCTTGTTTCAGCAAGATGCTGAATTCTTCACAGACAGCACCACTGCAATCCTGACTGCTTTCTCTTTGCCAAAGGAGCTATTTTCCAGATGAGAAGAGAGAAACCAAAGAACTTACATGCTTACTAGAGGCACAGTGCACAAAAATTTGAGGATGGGTAGGGTCCCTAGCAGCTGCTGGCAGGGGCCTCTCTTCATTCCAAACTGCCTCCCTTGCCAACCCCCAAACCCCCACCCCTGCTGGTAAGTACAAGTCATAGAAAGTAATCGAACTCCAGGTCAGTCAAACTGCTGAGGAGACACTTTGCATATTAGGCATACACACACACACACACACACACACACACACACACACACACACACACACACATACTAGAGGCCTGGTGCACGAAATTTATGCACAGGCCTGCTCCCTCTTCAATCTGGGACCCCTTGAGGGATGTCCAACTGCCCGTTTAGGCCCGATCTGATCAGGCCTAAATGGGCAATCAGACATCCCTCTCACAATTAAGGACTGCTGGCTCCCAACTGCTCACCTGCCTGCCTTCCTAATTGCCCCTAACCGATTCTGTCTGCCAGCCTGATCACCCCCTAACCACTTTCCTGCCAGCCTGTTTACTCCTAACTGCCCTACCCTGTGGGCCCGGTCACCCCTAAATTTCTTCCCCTTGAAGCCTAGTCAACCCTAACTGCCCTCCCTTGCAGGCCTGGTTCTCCCAACTGCCCTCCCCTACTGGCCTGATTGCCCACAACTGCCCTCCCTTGCAGGCCTGGTCCCTGCCAACTGCCCTCCCCTGCTGGACATCTTATGTCCACATGGAGGCAGGATCTTTTGACCACATGGGGGCAGTCATCTTGTGTGTTGGAGTGATAGTCAATCTGCATATTACTCTTTTATTAGATAAAATAGAGGCCTGGTGCATGGGTGGGGACCAGCTGGTTTTCCCTGAAGGGTGTCCTGGATCAGGGTGGGTGTTCCCTTGGGGCATGAGGCGTCCTGGGTGAGGGGCTTGCAGTGGTTTTCAGGCAGACCATGCCCTCCGGCGACCCAAGTGGAGGCCCTGGTATCTGGGATTTAGTCATCATCTATAATTGAAACTTTGTAGCCTGGAGCGGAGCCAAGCCTTCTGCTCCCACAGCCATTGAAACTTCGTTGCCTTACGCAGAAGCTTGGGCTCCCCAAGGTGTGCTGGGCCGCCCATGGCCAGGAGCAATGCAAGCCCCCTCCTGCTCTCTCTGTGACTGTAGCCATCTTGGTTGGGTTAATTTGCATACTCATTCCTTGGCCTACCTCTTGCTTGCTCAGTGGCCACAGCCATTTATATTGGGATTTATTTATCTTCTATAATTGAAACTTCGTAGCCTTGAGTGGAGGCCTAGGCCAGCCAGGGTGTGCAGAAAGCTTGGCTTCCTCCATTGCCAGGGAAACCCAAGCCTCCTGCTGCTGGCTCCATGGCTGCAGCCATCTAAGTTAGTTAATTTGCATCTAAGTTGGTTGATTGGCTGGTGGGTGTGGCTTGTGGGTATAGTGGAGGTATGGCCAATTTGCACATTATTCTTTTATTAGATAGGATATGTGGGAACCTCTTTCCACGTCCCGCGTGGTTCAGGGTTCCCGGGTCAGGGTTCGGGTTCTGAAGGAGGCCGCACGCAAACGAAATGAGAGACTAGAAAGCATAAATTTGGCGATATTGGGGGGCCAGGCGGGAGCCTTCCTCTAGTGGAAAGGACTGCCCTTTGCTCTGGCCTTTTTCTCCCTTTTATTAAGGATTTGGGACACACCCCTAGCCTTTAGGCAGGAAATAACAAAACAGAAATTAACAAGAAACAAACATAGAGGTTGCTTCAACCAATAATGTTTCAACAAAACAGTGAGTAATTAGCTCTGACCTTTCAGAGCAATTAAGGTTGACCAGCCTTCTGGCTTCCTGTTTACATCCATTTAGTGAGAACAATATTTGGTTTCCGACAGGATAGATATAATCTGCTTATGGACACGGGCAAGAAAGTGATGAAGACCTGGGAGGAGGAGGGGGGAGGGGCTGGAAATGGGGATGGAGGGAATAGGAGACATCTATAATACTAAAAAACAAAAACAAAAAAAAGAGTTCTTTTCCAGGGTGCTATGGCCATAGGCCACAGAAGAGATGTAATTAGCATGGGTCCCAGAGGGAAAGTCCTGAGAACTAATGGTGCAATAACAGGCCAGCTCTCAGGTGTGTCATTTCACAGAGACTGCTGAGGCTCAGCGAGATCACTGGTCCCCGGTCACACAGTGAGAGGCGGCCCTGAGACAGAGCCCAGGTTCCCCCCCCCCCCCACCCCAAGACCATGGTCTTAACCAGTACTCTCCATGGCAGCTGCTCTCAACCATCCCCAGGGGACATGTGGTAATGCCTGACGACATTTTTAGTTGTCACAACTGGGAGGAAGGGGAGTACCAGTGGCCTCCAGGGAGTCGAGGCCAGGGATACTGCTAAACTTCCTGCAATGCAGGACAGGCTCCTCAACACAGAACTTGCCAGACAGGGAGTACATGTGCTGGCTCTTCCTGGAACCGCGGGACTTGGGCTTAGAGTCTCCTCTGTAAAAAAAAAGGAGATACTAGCTCAGGACGCTTGCATTTGAGAAGTGATGTTTAAAATCTTCCAACCGAAATCCTACTCCAAATACCCTGAGCTTCAGAGATGCTTCCAGTAGACCTCCCTGTGCGCTTGTTTCCCGATTGCCTTGCCGAAGCACTTTCGCGTCTCCAAGGAGAATAAGAAGGGCGACTCTCTGTGAGCCAGTTTCCTCCTCCGCAAACCTCTGGAGGCTGGTCCTCTTGGTTCCTAAAGGCTGGGAGTAGGTAGGTGGCAACGCCCAATGCGCGGAGGGAGCCCTGAGAGGGGCGGGGGTGTGGCTTGGGGCGGAGCCTGGGGCGGAGCCCTGAGCGAGCGGGGGCGGGGCCCTGAGCGGGTAAGAGGCCCCGAGCGCAGCGGGCGGGGTCCGGAGCGGGACACGCAGCACGCTCCGCCCTCGCCTGCACGTCCCTTCCTTCTCCAGCTCCTCCCTGGGCTCCAGCTGCTGACGCCGGTTAGCGGCACCTCGAGGACCAGGTGAGAATTCGCAGGTCGGAGGCGGGGTACCGGGTGTGGGCTAGCAGACCTCCTGCAGGGCAGGCGGGTGGAGGAGCCTGGAGCGCGGCTTGAGAAGGCCCTGGGGTCGCCGGCCCGCAGTTTGGGGAGAAGGTGAGTACTCCTTCGCGGCTGGACCCCGGGAGCTCAACTCCCCACGCGGCCCCTCACCTGCCAGTTTTGAGTGAAAGGGTTGCCAGTCCCACCCCACCCCGAAACCCCGCCCGACTTGGGGAACCTGGTTGAGGAGTCTCACGGGTCCAGCTTCTCCCCCTAGAGACCCCTCCGGTCACTGCAGAGCCCCCCCAAGACATGGATGGCACTCCACTCCTCCTGAGCTCCCCTTCCCAGTCCACGCCTCTCCCCTGGGATCCCGTCCCCTGGGCGCCACCCCCGGCCTCTAGGAGGCGGAGAGAAGCGAAGAGGGGGCCTAAGTGAGCCCACGGCCCCAACCCCCAACCACCGGGGGACGGTTGGGTAGCAGTTGCCCCCGATGGCGCGGCGGTGGCTCTGTGCGCTGGCTCCGCGGGAAAGGCTCTGGAGGCACAGGCGGCCCTGGCCCGGGGCCTTCCCACCCACATCCGCTGCCCCAGGAGCTCCCCAGACCGGTCCTGGTGGCCAGGAGTTCCCAGCCCCGGAAGACCAATGAGGGGACCTGGGCTTGTTTCTTTGAGTTGCAGAAATGAGACTAAGGGAGATAGGTGTGGGAACTTCCCAGTTCAAGACCTCTGCCATCTGCCGCTCAGAGGCAGGCAGGGCATGCGTGGGGCCCAGGCCGCTCTGAGCGAGGGTCCTGCTGCTCAGGACTAGCAGAGAGAGGCTCTCCCGCCGCAGCAATTAAAATGCGCTTTCAAGTGCCACTAGACCCTATAGATATTAACAGCTACCCCTACACGTGTGAGATATTCAATAAAAAATAAATATGTGAGATTGGGGCAGTCCTGGGAATGCCAGGCTGTCAGTCAGAGTGTAATCTCCGCCAGGCTCCCCTTTGGCGCCTGGTTAAAAGGCAGAGGCTTACACACAGGAGATCAGAGGATGGTTCTGGCGCAGCGCAGCTGGGAGCCAGCCAGTTTGGCGTGAGTAGTAAATGCAGAAATTAGCCACCATTATTGTTTGAGAAAGTTTTTCTTGTGTGTGTGAGAGGAGGGGCAATGGGAATTGAAATAGTACATTCAGCTTTCTTGCTTCTATCTTCTTTTCAGCATTCTATCTAATAAAAGAGTAATATGAAAATTGACCATACCTCTGCTATACCCACAAGCCACAACCATCAGCCATGCCCACCAGCCAATCAGAGCGAATATGCAAATTAAATTAACCCCATCAAGATGGCTACAGTCACAGAGAGAGTAGGAGGAGGCTTGGGTTGCCCCTGGTGATGGAGGAACCCAAGCTTTCCACACACATTGTGGGCCCAGGCTTCTGCTTAAAGCAACAAAGTTTCAATTGTAGAAGATAAATAAATCCCAGATACCAGAGTCTCACTTGGGTCAACAGAGAGCATGGCCTGCCTGCAAACCACTGCAAGCCCCTCACCCAGGCCACCTCATGCCCCAAGGGAACACCCACCCTGATCTAGGACACCCTTCAGGGAAAACCAGCTGGCCCTCACCCATGCACCAGGCCTCTATTTTATCTAATAAAAGAGTAATATGCAGATTGACTATCGCTCCAACACACAAGATGACTGCCCCCATGTGGTCAAAAAATCCTGCCCCATGTGGACACAAGATGGCCAGCAGGGGAGGGCAGTTAGCAGGAACCAGGCCTGCAAGGGAGGGTAGTTGTGGGCAATCAGGCAAGCAGGGGAGGGCAGTTGGGAGGGACCCAGGCCTGCAAGGGAGGGCAGTTAGGGTTGACTAGACTTCAAGGGGAAGAAATTTAGGGGTGACCAGGCCCACAGGTAGGGCAGTTAGGGGCAAACAGACTGGCAGGGGAGCAGTTAGGCATCAATCAGGCTGGCAGGGGAGTGGTTAGGGGGTGATCAGGCTGGCAGACAGAAGCAGTTAGGTGCAATCAGAAAGGCAAGCAGGTGAGCAATTGGGAGCCAGCAGTCCTGGATTGTGAGAGGGATGTCCAACTGCCCGTTTAGGCCTGATCAGATCGGGCCTAACCAGGCAGTCAGACATCCCTCAAGGGGTCCCAGGCTGGGCTAAAGGACACCCCGTGTATGAATTTTGTGCACCAGGCCTCTAGTTTTGTACATAAGCTCTCAGAGATAACACCCATACAATTTTGTTAGATTACCTTCTAGACCAGAGGTCCTCAACCTTTCTAATGCCACAACCCTTTAATACAGTTCCTCATGTTGTGGTGACCCGCATCCATAAAATTAATTTTGCTACGGTTAATGAATCGTAATGTAAATATCTGTGTTTTCTGATGGTTTCAGGCTCTACAGCAGCAGTTCTCAATCTGTGGGTTGTGACTCACAGGTTGAGAACTCCTAGCAGGAACGCCTAAGACCATCGGAGAATCTAGATCTTTTACTGTGGGATATGTACATAAAATATGTATGTAACCATGTAGTCTTTTATAATTTTTTTTCTCACTTATAGGCATATTTTCATGTCACTAAATAGTTACATTATCATTTTAATGGTTGTCCAACACTCTGTTGTATGAATTTGTCATTATTTAACCAGTTTCCTAATAATGGACAGTTAGCTTCTTTCCATTTGTTTTGCTATTAATTATCTATATTAATAAAGGGTAATATGCTAATTAGACTGGATAGACCAGGCATCTTCTGGAGTCCTTCCGGACAAAGTTATGGTGGCAGGGACAGAGGCATAATTGTTAGAGGCAATCAGGTCGGCAGGGGAGTGTGGTTAGGGGCGATCAGGCTGGCAGGCAGAGGCAGTTAGGGATGATCAGGTTGGTAGGGGAGAGTGTTAGTGATGATCAGGCCAGCAAGGGAGAGTGTTAAGGGCGATCAGGTTGGCAGGGGAGAGCAGTTAGGGGCATTAGGCTGGCAGGAAGAAGGGTTAGGGGTGATCAGGTAGGCAGGCAGGCAGAGTCATTTAGGGGAGATCAGGCAGGCAGCCAGATGCAGTTAGAAGAGATCAGGCAGGCAGGCAGGAATGGTTAGGGGAGATCAGGCAGGCAGGTAGAGTGGTTAGGGCAATCAGGCAAGCAGTTAGGTGAGTGGTTAGGATCCAGCGGTCTCGGATTGAAAGAGGAATGTCCCAGATTAGAGAGCATGCAGATCTGGGTGCACGAATTTTGTGCACCAGGCCTCTAGTATATTATAATCAAGGATACACTCACTGCACATCATTTTGGTACATTGTGATATGCCTGTTTTATTATTTCCTTCATGTGTCTGGAAAAATAAAGTGTTGGATCAAGGTGTGTACAATTGGAAATTTTGATAGATATTGCCAAGTTACCATTCATCTGTTTACCCACCATCAATGTGTGAAGATAGTAGAAGTTATTGTTGGGCCAGTTGCTGAGATTATTGATGGTTTAAGAAACTTTTTGTTTCCTCCAGTAACAACAAGAGACAGGGTGATGAGAGATTCAGCTGGTGGAAGAGTTAATCCCTAAAAGACTAAAGTGTGTTCCAGAATGGCCAAAGAGGACACCCCAAGTACCTCAAACGACTTGCAGAAGTTGCAGAGGAAGCTGTCTTTGCTCATAGAATCTGTCCAGAATAACTCGAAGGTCAGTTTCCAATCATTATGCGTAATGCAAAAATCCCAAAGTAACATTAGCTTAAACCCCATAGAAAGCTATCTCTCAAATAGAAAAACTTTGGAGGTAGGTCAGGAATCTTTGTAGCTTACCACTCTGCCATATCTAAGTTGTGACCTTCAAGCTCATTATCCAAGATGGCTAGCCTCAGCCATCATATCCACATTCCAAGCAGTAGGAGGGAGGAGAGGGGAGGAAATACTTGCAAGCCACCATGAATTTCAGGAGACTTCCTGAGAGGCACACAGTACAACACATCCAGTTTCACCTTAGAGGCCAAAAGCTCAGCTGCAGGACCACCCCCTGCACAATGCAGTCTTCACTGGATGTGAACAGGCTGCTCTCAGTCTAGGTCGCATACCAGAGTTTTCTTTAGCTTTGTTTATAATTTGGGCTTATCTATTACCCTGAAAATGAGGGGGCCAAAGTAGGAGGTCTGAGTTCAGTATTCCATCAGAAACCTAGTGTCTAATAGAAATGTGATGTAAGCCACCAAAGTAATTTAAAGTTTTCTAGTGACTGCCCTAGCCAGGTAGTTCCATTGGTTGGAGTATCTTCCCATGCACCAAAAGATTATGGGTTTGATTACCATCAGGGCATATACCTAGGGTGCACGTTTGATCATGGGTCAGGGTGCATATGGGAGGCAACCAGTCAATGTCTCTCTCTCTCTCTCAAAAAAAAGAAAGAAAGAAAATCAATAGAAAAATCTATTCATGGTGAGTATTAAAAATGGTAATATTTTCTAGGGGGCACATTTAAAAATTAAAAGGAAGTAGATGAAATTCATTTTAGTAATGTATTTTATTTAATCTAGCATATCCAAAATATCATTTCAATATGTAATCATTATAAAAATTATTAATGAAAAAAGTTGTTTAGATGCTTTACTCTTTTTTTATACTAAGTCTTGGAAATCCATTGTGCATTTTGTATAACATACCTTGCTTTAAACTAGCCACCTTCCAGGGGTTTCAGAAGCTATCCAATGGTAATGGGACTTAAGATAGTATATTTCACTGCCCTGCATTTATCTTTATAGCTTTCTTTTATACGCCTTTCAGCATTTTGTCAGGAAAATAATAGCAGCTCCCAGATACAGCATTATTAACATTTTGTTCTAGACTTTTTTTCTGGGCCATCCTATACAGTGGTACCTCGAGATATGAGTGCCCTAACATACGAGATTTTTGAGATACGAGCCGTCGAGCGAGCGATTTTTGCTTTGAAATATGAGCAACATTTGAGATAGGAGTAATCTCGCAGATCGGCCGGCTGCACACGACCCACCAGTTTACCGCAACTCGAGTGTCTCATGGTTTCCCACACCTCAAGGTTACGGAACAAATTAAACTCGTATCTCGAGGTACCACTGTATAATATGCAGATTGACCATCACTCTCTCACACAAGATGACCACCCCCATATGGTCACAAGATGGCTGGCAGGGAAGGCAGTTGGGGATGACCGGGCCTGCACTGGAGGGCAGTGGCTGGCAGGGGAGTGGTTAGGGGGGATCAGACAGGTAGGCAGAAGCAATTAGGGGAAATCAGGCAGGCAGGCAGGTGAGCAGTTAGGAGCCAGCAGTCCCAGATTGTGAGAGGGTTGTCATGTCCAACTGCTGGTTTAGGCCCTGTGGGATTGCCTAAACCAGCAGTCGGAACTCCCCGGAGGGGTCCCAGATTGGAGAGGGTGCAGGCTCGGCTGAGGGACACCCACCCCGCTCAAGTGCACAAATTTCATCACCAGGCCTTTAGTCTATATATATAAAAGCCTAAGTGACCTTTACAACCAAATGACCAGAACACCCAGAATGATTGGTTAACCAGTCTCTGTGATGCACAAGACCACCAGGGGACAGATGCTCAACACAGGAGCTGCCCCTTGGTGGTCAGTGCACTACCACAACTAATCTCCCTTGGCCCCTCCCCCACCCACCTGGTTGGATCCCCCAATCGGCCCTGATTGGGGGGGGTGGCTGACCAGCCTCCCCTCCTGCAGCCCCTCCACTCCTTCGTCCTTAGCTAACTTCCCTCAGCCACTACCCCAGCCAGCCAGCTGGTCCCCTGATAGGCTTTGATTGTCAGCCAGGCTGAAGGACCCCACCGATGCACATATTCATGCACTGGGCCTCTAGTATGCCCATAAAAATGTGCATGTAGGGTAATGAACTGTTTTGTGATCTCTGTTTATGCTGGATAACACAGCTCTACTGTGGACCATTGGGAAAGATACTACTTTGTGATCTGGAATAATATACTCTCTATATTATACCCTATATATACCCTTTCTTGACTTATCCAATGCTGCAGGTACTCTGGTTTTAGACAGCTTTTCTTTTTCTTTTCTTTTTAATATATTTTTATTGATTTTAGAGAGGAAGGGAGAGGGAGAGATTGACACATCAATGAAGAGAATCACCGATCCTCCCCACTGGGGAATCAAACCTGGGACCTTTCAGTCTGTAGGCCAACACTATCCACTGAGCCATACCAACTATGGCTAGACAGCTTTTGTTTCCATTGGACAAGCAGCAGGCTGAAACTCTTGTTACTAAAAGTTAACTCATCTACCTTCTATCCTTGATTCTCATCATATGTATTAGCTGTATTCTATAAAGTTACCTGCAGCACTGAATTAGCAAATCCTGGACCTCTGCTCCTAGGGAAATACAGGATTAGATTCTGGCAAACTCCTGGTCACAGCACTTCCATCCATGATTAATACATACCTGTTGTATTGCTGTTTCTATTTAAAGACACCTTGTTTAAGCTGTATGTTGATTCATTAACAGTGAGCTCACAGCAGACTGCACCATATCTCTTGCCTGAATGAAGCTTATCTAACACATTTGTTTTCTCTGTAAGTCACAACACTGCCTTCTTACACATGGGAGCCATTTTAAATGGTGAAATCACCACCAACAACAAAAGGTGGCACTAAACGGGTCATGAAAAGAACAGTTATTCAGCAAGCAGAAACTAGAAGGCACATGTCACCAAGTGTGACCTCGGCTGGGAATGTGTGTGTTAGGCGACAGGATTTGCTGCTTTGTGCATAGTCACAAAAGCAGGGCAAGTACTGCACCAGAACACTGGGAATGAGTGGGCAGTTCTGCCAATCCAGCTCCTGCAGAGACATATACGAGCCAGCCTTGACAGCACTTGCTACAGGCCAAACAATGACCAGGTATATTGTGTCTCTTCTTTCATATTTTCACCCATCTTTGAGTTAGACATTGTAGCATATGAACTCTGGTCTCCTGGCATTTCTTCCTTCTTCATTTTCCATCCTCACCATGGTCTGAGGTGGTGGTCCACAAGGTCTGAAAGGTTGGTGACCACTGGGACAGAGGACTAGATTATCCATGGGGTAAGCCCTGACGTGTGTCAGATATCCCTGAAGCAGAGTAGTTTCTTTTAAAATGTTTATTGAATTAATATTAATTATAGGCCCCTGATGCAGAAAAGGCTAAGAAAAAAGTAGAGTCCTTAAGGATTGAAGTAGCACAGTCCTGCTTTTCTTCTGGATCCCCAGCAAGTCCCCTCGAAGTTTCCCTGTCATCCACTTCCATACTATCTCCTCGGCCGCCGCCTCAGGACCATCAGCTACCAAGCTAGCAGTTCAGGCTGTCCCATTTCCCACAAGTCTCCCTAATGGCCTCTTGCACAGGACTGCCAGGCCCATCCTTCTTAGGTTATTTTTTTACTGTCCTGCTCACAATCTTGCTCAAAAGCCAGCACTTTGCTTCCTATTTTTTTCTTCCCTTTTTTTTTTTTTTACTTTCCAATGGAAGTGAGCCAAGTACTATATAATTTTAAAGTTTCTATCAGCCACATTAAAAGCATAGAGAAACAGGAGAAATTAATTTTAATAATATTATTTATATAGCCTAGTGTATCCAAAACAACATAATTTCAGATGTTAAATTTTTATTGGAAATACTTTATTTCTATTCAGATTTCATAAAGTTTTCAATTGAAAATTTATTTGACACATAACTGACTGATTTGAAATGTAATTTAAAACTTTCCAACGACTGAATCAAATTTCAATTTTTAAATATAAAGTCAATTAAAAACCTAGTTCATCAGTCACACAAGCCACATTTCAGATGCTTGACAGCAACCATGCTGGCACCTGGAGCTCACCCTCTCCCGTCCTCCCACGTGGTTACTGGACTGTCCCAAGGAAGAACCAGGAAGAACTAATCAGTCGGTCACTAGGCCTGGGGACTTACTAAGGATATGTGTGACTGGGCCTGGACAGCTCGAGGGGCCCGCCCACTCTGGGACCCTCTCATGGCCTCATCCCTCGCCTTCAGCCTCCTACAATCCCCGCCCCTTCAGGAGACTCCTGCTGCATCCTGGAGGGCAGAGCTGGGCAGTGTAAGCCAGTGGGCTTCCTGCACCATTCCATTCCCTCTGCTGGAGAAGCTGCAGAGCCAACACTTGGCAGCTTTTGTTGAAAGGAGCAGCTGGGCAGAGTAGCCAGTGGGTGGTGTGCCCTTTGTGCCCAGTAGGGTCAGAGTTCTCCTGAGGCCTCTTCTGGCTTAGGAAAGGGAGCTCTGCACTTGGGTCCCTGTCAGACTGAGCCACCTCCTGCCTTGCAACCTGCTCAACTACCACCATTGAATCACTGTCAGTATCACGTGGACTACGGCTGCTTGTCAGAGTAAGTGAAACATGGACTCCAGAGTCTGATTAAAGTTTGCACTCCCAGTGCAATTTTGGACAAGTTATGGACCTCACTGAGCCTCAGAGTCCTCATTTGTCAGGCAGAGATAACATGCTGTCTCAGAAGGTTGTTGTGAGGATTGAAACGGACATTTCATTAAGTGTTTAGTACAGTCCACAGGCAGCGTGGCCTCTCCGTGAATGCTGACTGTTGCCCAACAGTGGCCCTCACACCAGCCAGTCACTGAGTGCCCACTGCCTGCTGCTGCCTTATGAGGTACTGAGGCTTCCCTTCTCCCTTTTCCTCCTGAAGTTCCAATGCCAGCTCTCAACTTCTCCTTGTGATGCTAAGTCAGAATTGCTGAGAAAGCAGATCTCTTTGGCTCCATTTGCCTCTTCAGTCAGATCACAAGCCACAGCTGCTTGTAGAGGCACATGAGGCTTGGGCCATGCTGCCTGTGACCACTGTAGCTTGAATTATGTCTTCGTTTCAGCTGCTGGCCTGCAGGACTGTATGGAATGAGACAGAAGGAGGACCAGTTTTCACTGGGAAGAGTTCTGGAATGATGGGGCCTTTCAAGGGAGCAGGACCTAGCATGTCAGTTCCAGGAGAGAGCTGGTGTGCACCCTACGGAGAGAGAGGCCCATCCTGAGTGGGTTCTGAGTGAGAGCAGTCCTCCTCTATTGAGCTGGATCACAAGGTCCCGGCTCCTGGTGAGGGAGAAGAACCACTTGTTGATGCAGCCCAACCGTGATGATGTAAAGGCTCTTTTCCTAACAAGATGGCAGTCATTGAAAGCATTTGACATGGAGAGAAGGGATTTAGCTCTGATTGCCTCCATTGAGCCACATGTTAGCTGTGTGGCTCTAGGTGATGACTTAGGCGCCCCCCCCCTCTTGCTCCAGCTTTAGTGGGTGCACAGAGCAGTCAGGTAGCCAGGCATCTTGCTAACCAGCAGCATCTGACACTGAAGTCTGGGGCAGGGCCTACATGCTGGGTTTCCAGCAAGCAGGTGATCTGGGTGAGCTGAGACCTGACCTCTGTGCCTCTGGCCTCAGCTGTGCAGTCTGCTCACAGGCCCTTCCTACCTCACAGCGCTTGAAGTTGGGTGGGGCCCTCAGACTTGACATGTGTTCCCAGTCACCTTAGGTTGTGAGTGTGAGGGTCCCCGTCTGGGGAGGATTGTTATTGCTCTTCCTTAGGAGCCTTCCAGCGTGCGGCTGCTGTGCCTCCTGCAGCGTGGGCGTCAGATATGCATCCGATCCTGGCTCTTCCTTCTCTGCCCACAGGTGGTTGCCTTCATGAAGTCTCCAGTGGGCCAGTACCTGGACCGCCATCCTTTTGTGGCCCTCACTTTGCTGGTGTTTGTTGTAATGTCGGCTATCCCTGTTGGCTTCTTCCTGATCCTCGTGGTACTTACTTCCATGGCTGCCTTTGTGGGAGTCATGTTACTGGAAGGTACTTGCTCAGTTATTTGACCCCTTGGAAAAATGACTCAGTTGGGAGGACACTGTTTATATGTGATAACTTTGTTTCCTTTGAGTAGGGAAGGGCTTTCTAGGCAGGAGGAACACCATGTGCAAAGCTTTTAGAGCAGTGGTTCTCGGGCTTAAGTGTGCATGAGTCTTGCTTTGTGAAAATGATGACTTCAGGTCTCATCCAGAGATGAGGTCTGGGCTAGGGTCCAGAAATCTGAATTTTAAAAAAAATTTAAATTATATATACATATTTCAGAGTGGAAGGGAGAGGGAGAGGGAGAGAGAGACAGAAACAGAAACATCAATGATGATGTTTCTATCTCTCCTGCATACTTCCCACTAGGGATCGATCCTGCAACCTGGGCATATGTCCTTGACAGGAATCAAACCTGCGACCTTTCAGTCCACAGGCTGACACTCATTGAGCCAATCTGGCTAGGGCCAGAAATCGGAATTTTTAACCAGCTTCCCAATGCTTCTGATTCTGATAATACAGTGTTCAGAGAACACTGACCTAGGATTTTGTAAATCTTATGAAAAGGCAGCACATTGTTTAGATTCTGTTTACAGACTATCACCAAGGCCATGGGGATGAGTCTGGGGCTGCTTGCTACTCCCAAGGCAAGGGCCAGAGTGTCTTCCAGCCATCCTCTGCCATGTTGTTAGTCCTACATTGGAAAGGGGGATTTTACTATGAGGGGCAAGGAAAAGCTGGGCAGACAGAAACTGCCACCATCTATCACACATGGCAAATGGCAAATCATGTGTTGTCAGGTCAGCCCCTGGAGGCATTTATCATTTTACCCTTTTTATAGATGCGTTGAACTAAAGATCCAGGAGGCCCCAGATTGAGGTGTATGCTTAACTAGCATGAGCCTCGGGCATGTCTGCTCTGAGAGCCCTGCCCTCCCTGGTAGCTGGTACTGCATTTCCCTCACGGATCCCACTTTATGGAAAAACGTATTTTTCTCCCTTAAAAAGTCCAAGTTAACTCTTTTTTAAACACAACGGTCCAGGATCTGGCAGCTGGCAGCTGTGTGAGATGAGGCCACTAACCAAGCTCTCCTCTAGGGCTGGTCCTCTCTGTGGGCGGCGTCATGCTGCTCTGCGTCCTCTGTGTCCTGGGCTTCGTGTCACTCTCTGTGTCAGGGACGATCATCGTGTCCTACATGGCGATGTCCAGCCTCATCAACTACTGGTTTTCTCACAGGTAAATACGTATTAATGCAATAACCTAACCTTCTCCATGCAGGGGATTTTTACAAGTAATACCCTCACCCCAACAGTGTTAGAAACATAGTTCCCCTATGCACATCGGGCATCACGTGGGATTTACAGTGCAGCTTCAAACAAAACTATCGCTCTCGTCCATCCACACGACAATTATTCTGTTGTCATGGCAACTCTATGAAGTAGCTACTGATTAGTTTCTTTAAAAAGATGTTCATTAATTTACAGAAATTCAAATTAAGGTATTTTTCTGGGAGGAAGGAGGAATAACCATGTTCTGTCTTGGTCCCTGTTGTTCACCTTGTAAGTCTTGAGCTTGAGGTTTGGAGCTGCTCCTCAGGCTGAACCTTTCCTGGGGCCTGTGTGGGGATAGTGCTCCATCTGACATTCAGCAGTTGGAGGGATCAGCAAAGCCGTGACCTCACACCTGTAATGGGCTACTACCCTAAAGGGCTTCCAAGGGGATTTCTTTTTATGCTTGGATTTTGTCCTTGAGGGTTTTTGAATCTGAGTTCCATGTGGGCTGTGCCCTTTTGTGCTCCATTCAGACCTTGCTGAATTAATTGTGTAGCTGATGATTTCTGTGTACTTGCTCTGGGCCAGGCACCCTCACAGCCCCCAGGAAGCAGGCACTAGCCCCATTTTGCAACAGGGAGAATGAGGCCAAGTCCCAGCACCAAGTGGCAGGGAAGGGACTCAGATCAGATCAGGTAACTAAAACGCCTCTTACCTGAGATGTAAAATGAGTACAACAGGGGTCGGCAAACATTCTATAAGGGGCCAGACAGAGCATTTCAGACAAGGCAGGTCGTGTGGTCTTAGTTGTAACCACTGAGCTCTGGTGCTGTGCTGTGAAAGCAACAGACAATAAGCAAACAGAAATGAGTGTCGCTGAGTTCCAAAGCACTTTATTAACAAAAGTAGGCAGTGGGCTAGATTTGGCACAAGGGCCACGGTGTGCCAGTCTGTGCTCTCAGGACTGAGATGCTGAGTTTGGTTTCTACAGAGTAGCCCCTGAGCCTCATGGGTATCCCTGCAGTTGCATGAGGCTTCTCAGACATTGTGTTGATGGCTGTCAATTTTGAAGGAGATGAAAGAAGAAATGTTGGTCTGTTTGGCTTATTGAAGTTGACGCCTCTGGGTCCACACTTTTCTCGAGGCACTTGCTATGCCACAGGCATAGACCCAAGTACTGCCCGCAGCCACCACCGCCAGCAGCTACAGAGAGACCCCTAGCCACCTCCTCCTCCCCCTGTCCATCACAGAGAGACGAAGTTGGAGTCAGGGCTGGCCCCTGGAGAGGCTGGGATGGTAGTCGGGGCTGCTCCCAGGTGAGGTACTTGGACCCTTGTGCTCTCCACGCAGTAGTGTTCAATCTTTTGTTCCCAGGTCCTATCTTATTTTCTTTAAAATGATGAGTCTTTCTGAGAATTTTTTGTTTATGTGGTTTCAATGTATTGATAATTATTCAAATGGAAATTATAACAGAAATTTGAAAAATATTTATTCATTTAAAAAGAACAAAATTACCTGTTGATATACAGAACATACTTTTAGGAAAAGTAATTACGTTTCCAATACAAAATGGAAGGAGTGAGTGGCCTTGTTCCCCATTTTGCAGAGATCTTTAGTATCTCTCTGAGGAGGTGGGCAGACCTCATCTGTGCGCCTGTGATGCCTCGGGCCGGTGCTTCAGGCGAGGGGGTGCCTTTGCAGATGGCCAGGGCTGCTCTGTGCTAGAGCACCATGCTTAGGAAGTGTAGCTCTTAATGGCTAGTTGAAATGTGAACTTTCGTTAGCAAGTTTTCACTTCAAGTCATTGCTAGGTTCTAAGACTTTAAGCAAAATAGTGCATGAAGCCAGTTTCAACACAGGTAGCTCACCAAGTGCCTGTGGTGTCCCATCTGTGCTGGGACAAAAAGGCGCAGTCGGGGACCTGCAGTACTTTGTTACATTAAAACCCATTGGTCTATCTTGTATTTTCAATAGATTTTTCAACCATGCACGAGTTTGTAACTTCATTGGTCATTGGAGAATATGGTTCATTGAGTAATGTGGCTCTTCCAATTATACTGTGAAAGACTGGAGCATAAGAGTGAAAAAGACATTGTTATGCTAGTAAGAAAATAGTTGTCAGCAAAAAGCCTTTTCACTTAGTGAATGCTTCAAAACTCAAGAGATGGATGCCTCTCTCTCTCTCTCTCTTTTTTTTAAATATATTTTATTGATTTTTTTTTACAGAGAGGGACAGAGAATTAGAAACATCGATCAGCTGCCTCTTGCAAGCCCCCTACTGGGGATGTGCCCACAACCAAGGTACATGCCCTTGACCAGAACTGAACCTGGGACCTTTCAGTCCGCATGCCGACGCTCTAACCACTGAGCCAAACCGGTTTCGGCAGATGCCTCTCTTGTTAAATAATCCAAAGCACAGTGGGAGAGGAACTGCCCACTTTATTTCATGATGCAAATGGAATTTTGGCACTAAAACAAAAATAACATAACTAAAATATTTTAAAAGTAAAAAAGGAAACAAGACTCTAAGCTAGGTTTATGGGAACTAAGCAATTTTTTGAGGAGCCACACTGGCCTGCCTCCTGTGTAGCTAAGCCAGCCTGAGGAGAACCACACTCCTTGCAGAGCATCATGAGGCCTCGGGGCCATGGTACGGAAAGTGTGGGCAGTTTGTAGAGCTACCACATCACTTACTTAAGTGCCTGGCCTCCTTATAGCTCCCCTAAGGGGAGATAGAGTCCCTTCTCAGCCCTCTGTTATCAGATGGGATGCTTTGGCTGTCAAGTAATGAAACCCGAAGCAGATACCAGCTTAGACAGATGGGTGGGGTCTGCCCTTGCTATCAAGTAAGTGAGGTTTTCCCAGGACCTCTCTCCATTCTCCCCAATGTGCCTCCTTCACTGGTGTTTTGTCAGATGGGCGCTCCAAGCTGGAAGGGCAGGTGATGAAGTGTTCAGTTCTCTCAGCTCCTGAAGTAAAATCTTGGGAAGAGAGGCACCTTGGATATGTGTTTGTCAGCCAGGCTGGAGTGTAATGGGATTGTCAAGTTGGCAAGACTATTTCAAGTTCTACGATAACTCATAGATCCAGATTACTACAGGATCAGCAGCACTACCCTTGGAAACTTGCCATCACAGGGACTAAAAAAGACTCACCTGTTTCTTCTCCCCCACCTCCCTGCTGTTGAATCATCCAGAAATAGTCAATTAATTGGAATCTGAAGATAAGGGTCTGAATCCCAGCTCCACCACTTTTAGCTGTGTGATCTTGAATAAAACTTATCTATTCTTAGTTTTCTTTATTTTTTAATGTATTGATTTGAGAAAAAAAGAGAGAGAAATGGAGAGAGAGAGAGAGAGAGAGAAGCATGAATCTATTGTTCCACTTATTTATGCACTCATTTGGTTGATTCTTTTTTTTTTATACCCCCTAACCACTCCCCTGCCTGCCTGATTGATGCCTCATTGGTTGATTCTTGTATGTGCCCTGATCAGAGATTGAACCTGCAACCTTGGCATATTAGGACAATGCTCTAATGGTTAGAGCATAACCAATTGAGCCACCCAGCCAGGGCTTGGGCAATTTTATTGGTAAAACTAGATGCCTGGTGCATGGAAATTTGTGCACTCAAGGGGATGGGGTAGTCTCCCAGCCCAGCCTGCACACACTCACAATCTGGAGTCCCTCAGGTAGGGTCCAGTTTCATGGCAACATGGCTCTGGCAGGGCCACGGGGAGGGAGGGACCAAGAGGTAGTCTGATGGCAGCATGGCTCTATTCCCACAGCTCCCTCCCGTCATTGCACTGCGGGTGGTAGGGCCCACAGCTCCCTCCCACCACCACCCAGTGGTTGGCCGGGACCCAGGAATGACTCCCGCTATGCTGGCTGGGACCCAGGACTGAATTTTGCCACACCAGCTGGGACCCTAGCCTGGTGTTCGGTCATCTGCCCAGATGTTTAGGTTGTGACGGGCCCTGGCTCTCTATATATTAGGATAGGGTTACTCTTTGCTTTACCTTTGTTCCTGGATTGT
Organism: Lasiurus cinereus; assembly: GCA_011751065.1. Classification (NCBI taxonomy): domain Eukaryota; kingdom Metazoa; phylum Chordata; class Mammalia; order Chiroptera; family Vespertilionidae; genus Lasiurus; species Lasiurus cinereus. Next base: position 2,003,159 of record JAAGEH010000092.1, on the reverse strand, counting down.
TGTGAGGACACAGGCAACAATAGGGAAAGCACAATATCCAAATAAGAAAAGGGAAAAGGGCCATCAGCCCTGTCTCCACTTAGCCATTTTAACTTCTTGTGTTCTCCGTTTCCTTACCTGTAAAACTGCTGTAGCCCCAAATCTGGTATGGTGACAGCAAGAGCTAAAAATAAACTATCAAAGAATGTCATCTCTTCAGCTGTGTACATCTCAGCCCTGCTCTTTACAGAAGCCCTAGAGCTGACCATTTCCTCTCATCATGGAACAGACCACTGACACAGAACCCCAGCAGTGATGCCAGTCAGCTGTGAAGTCTGCAGTCTTGCAGGGGCCCTACCAGGAAGGGCCAATGAATTGATGGAGCCTGTTCCCAGTCATCTTCGGAGGGTTGTTTGAGCATACATGCCTCTGGGATTACAATGCAGAGGGTGCTAGGTAGTCAGCACTCCTTGGATGTCCTCTGCAGTGGCCCTGTGAGAACTGCCCTGCTCAGCAACTCAGCTGATCACCCCTTATCCCCAGTGAGGCAGACGACTTTGGCAGGTTGAAGCCCTAGAGTCTGGTGATGGGACCCCAAGGTTGACTTGACCCAAGGATCTTGTGTCCAAGGGCCCTAATTGGGGCAAATGTGGATCCTTTTTTTGTTTTGTTTTAGAAATGGGAGAAGCTGTTTATTTCTCCACTCATTTGAAACAAGAGTGGGGGTGAGAAATACCCAAAACAGAGCAAGGTCTTCTGTTTTATTAGCTTTTTACCAAAAAGAACAGCAACATTAGACAATAATGGACTCTAAAAGAACAACCTTAATTTTATAGTCAAGAGCATTTTTTAAAAAATCTAAAGGAATAGCATCCACGGCTAACTCCTGTGAAGTGCTTTTACTCTTTGCACTTGATACTTTTATATTGTTTTAAAGAACTTATCTTGTTAAGCCATTTTTTAAAAAAGAGTTCTATGAAAATGCTAAAGGACAACAGAAATTTTAAAAATTCTGTGGTATTTCTAGTTCAGTGGTTTATTGCTGTGGAATTTTATTCAATAAATGCTTGTTTAGATTTTTCTTTTTACCTTCTATTCCCTTTCTCTTTAAACATCAGACTCCCTTGTTCTTTGTTGATTTCATGGCAGATCCTGGTAAGATGGCTTTTAAATTGCTAGTGGTAGACACTCAATTCAAAGTAGCTTAAAAAATGGAAGGCTGAGGGGAAGGGGTTCATTTCAACTGGGAAGCCTGGGGCTAGGTCTTCAGGTGCTGCTGGTCCAGGCTTCCTCTGCCTCAGAAGTGCATCCTTTGGAGTGAGCGGTCTTTCCGCAGGCCCTCCCTGCATGGCCGTCATGCTCTTGCTTACAGCAGCCTTATGGGTAGCACTTGGTGTTGGACAAGGAGGCTGCTCTTTTCCAGTAGTACATACAGGTATTCGGGTCTGTCTCTGATTAGACAGATTTGGGTCATGTGAGCAACCCTGGACCAATTCCAATGACGGGGTTGGACTATGCTGAGAGGGCAGAGCTGAGTGGGGCATGCTCTTCAGGAATCCGAGGAGTGGGAATACTGGGTTGCAGACAGATGGGAGGAGGCTCACAAAGGAATGTCAGAAGAAAAGAAAATGTTTTCTAGACAGACAAAAATATGGGCAGTTTGCCACAATAGGGCATAAAGGCCTTAGTTTGGAAACTTTTCAGCATTTCATGATAGCCACATCTGTCACTAAAGTGCCTTCCCCTGTACTATCAAAGAACTGCCCATTCCTACCAAACACAAGGTATTGACATTCTGGGGAGTGTTTATGGAATGTGTCCTTTCTTCATGTGAGTATCTACCCTGCTAGGCTTTGGGGTCTCAACTTACCACAAACCATGGACTTAACAGAGCACACCGTCTCACATTTTCTGTATGAAAGAATTCTGGCATGGCTGTCAGGGTCAAAGGAAGGGTCTGAGGGGCCTGATAGTTGGGGAAGGACATATCAGAAGCCTCAGAGTAGAAAGGTCCAGGATTAGCAGGAGGGGCTTTGAGTGGAAAAGTAGAATTTGATAGGTAGAGCAGGTTTGACACAAAGAAGGATGATTACAGAGTGTAAAGAAGGCCTGGACGTCAGGGACCTCTGACCACTTCCCATTGGAAACTGTCTAAGTCACGGAGAATATTAAAATTGAAATTTCCATTCTCAGTCCAGTGTGAATCATGATCTAATTTATGTTGTGGCCAGGCAGTATTACAATAGAAGATAAGCCTCTTTGGCCAAACCTCTGTGGAAAGACCAAGTGTGTTAAGATTATAGAGAAGACATCCCAAAGGAGTGGGTAGGGGATGGGAAAAGAGTTCTCCATGGTATATATTAGGAAGAGGAGGTAAGCAACAAAGGGAGACGTGGGAAGCTAGACTGAGGGAGGCATCCCAGCTGTCTAGTCAGGCTCCAGAGGGAGGAAGATAGTCTGATTTGCGTGGTGGGCGTCCCCTGAGAGGAAGACTGTGGGACCTGGTCCTTGGGCCAAGGCCATATTGGAGAGGATTTATGACCTAGTGCTAGGTCTTTTGTCTGAGATGTCAAATCAAAAATCTGGAGGGTTGATCCAATTGTCACTTACTGGTGATGAAATGAGCTGGTGTTGAGTGTGGGGTCAGTAATGGGAAGGAGAGGTCCCCAATCTGGCATCCTCCTTGGCTGGTTCGGGAAGGCCCATATAAGAGAGAGGCCTAATGGAGGCCAGTGATCATATCGCCCAAGTAGAATTTGGAGGTAAGCCCAGGTTGAGCTGCTGCTACTTACTGCTCTCCGAGTAGCAAACACAGGGTGACCAAAGCCCAGGTGATGGCTCTCCTTCCCTGTGGAACCCTCCCAGGTTTCAGTACCAAATGTTAGGGTTGCTGAAGGGGGAACAAGTGAAGCCAAAAGGGGTAAGGAATTATAAATTTACTAGAGGCCCGGTGCACAAAATTTGTGCGGGGGAGGGGGGGTGGAGGGAGGGAGGGAGGGTGTCCCTCAGCCCAGTCTGCACTCTCTCCAATCTGGGACCCCTTGAGTGATGTCCAACTGTCTGTTTAGGCCCGATCCCATTGAGATGAGGCCTAAACAGGTGGTCAGACATCCCTCTCACAATCTAGGACTGCTGGCTCCCAACTGCCCTCCCCTGCAGGCCTGGTCCTTCACAACTGTCCTCCCCTGCAGGCCTTGTCCCCAACTGGCCTCTCCTGCAGGCCTGGTTCCCCCCACAACTGCCCTCCTCTGCCATCCCAGTCACCCCTAACTGCCCTCCCTGCTTGCCTGATGCCCACAACTGCCCTCCCCTGCTGACCTGATCCCCCTTAACTACCCTTTCCTGCAGGCCTGGTCTCTGCAACTGCTCTCCCCTGTAGGCCTGGGTCCCTCCAACTGCCCTCCCCTGCAGGCTTGGTCCCCCCAACTGCCCTCCCATGCTGGCCTGGTACCCCCCAACTGCCCTCCTCTGCTGGCCTGGTCACCCCTAACTGCTCTCCCAGCTGGCCTGATTGCCCACAACTGCCCTTTCCTGAAGGCCTGGTCCCCCTCCCCCCATACTGCCCTCCTCTGCGGGCATGATGCCCCCCACAACTGTGCCCCACTGCAGGCCCGGTCCCCCCAACTGCCCTCCCCTGTAGGCCTGGATCCCCCCAACTGTCCCCCACCTCAGGCCTGGTACCCCCCAACTGCCTTCCACTGCAGGCCTGGTCCCCCTCAACTGCTCTCCCCTGCAGGCCTGCCCCCCCAACTGCCCTCCCATGCAGTCCTGGTCCCTCTCAACTGCCCTCCCCTGATGACCTGGTCTCCCCCAACTGCCCTCCTCTGCCGGCCCAGTCCCCTGCAACTACCCTCCCCTGCAGGCCTGGGTCTCCCACAACTGCCTTCCCTTGCTGGCCTGGTCTCTCCCAACTGCCCTCCTCTGCTGGCCTGGTCACCCCTAACTTCCCACAACTGCCCTTCCCTGCAGACTGTCTTATGGCAGCCATCCTGTGGCAACCATTTTGTGTCCACATGGAGGCAGCCATCTTTGACCACATGGGGGTGGCCATCTTGTGTCTTGGTATGATGGTCAATTTGCATATTACTCTTTTATTAGATAGGATTAGGTCATCTCCATACCAGATGGGCTGAACCCCAAAATGGTGCCAGCACCCAGGGGCAGGGAGTCAGAGATTTCAAAGGAGTCTAAGCGGCTTTTTCTGGGTGGAGAATTCTCTGGGTGGGTCTGGATTCTGGGAAGGTCTGGAGGGGAAGGATAATGGTCTAAGCCTGTGGGCGGCGAACTGCACCTCGAGAGCCACATGCGGCTGTTTGGCCCTTGAGTGTGGCTCTTCCACAAAATACCATGGCCTTACCCCTTTTGGCTTCACTTGTTCCCCCTTCAGCAACCCTAACATTTGGTACTGAAACCTGGGAGGGTTCCACAGGGAAGGAGAGCCATCACCTGGGCTTTGGTCACCCTGTGTTTGAAGAAGTGGAGTTCAAAGAAGTTTAAGTTTAAAAAATTTGGCTCTCAAAAAAAGAAAAATTTTGGCTCTCAAAAGAAATTTCAATTATTGTACTATTGATATTTGACCCTGTTGACTAATGAGTTTGCCGACCACTGGTCTAAGTAAAAGGGAATGTTGGTTGTGAAGTGGCCTAGAGGTCAGTTCCCAGGGGAGGGGTATTGATTCTATTTGATTAGACCTAACATTTAAAAGCGTGGTGCCTTGCTGTATCATGCAACAAGGTTTATGGCAGTCTTTTCAGCTAAGGAACAAAGATTGCTTCCCTGTGATGAAGGAACCTCAAGAAATCATTGGGGACCTCAAGAACTTGAGGAATTCACCAAGTCTACAGGTATTGCAGGCAAACCCATTGGCAGCTAGGTGCTCAGCTTCCTTGCCCTGAGGGGCTACTTAAAGCACAATCATGAGATTCCAGAAAATCTGGTTTCTACAATCATATAGGCTTTTTTTTCAAAAGCCTATATGATCAATTGCTATCCTTATTTTGTTCATGCAAATAATCAGGCCAAATTGTAACTAGACTTAATGCAGTGAATAAATTGGGTCTTAATTTAGCTCTTTAATAAAAATAAGGGTGATTTTAGGGGGGAAATGTGTTTCAATAGATTCCATACACAAAGTTATGAATGTTAGATTCTCTTTCAGTTCATTGTCTCTGAAATTTTAATGTTTTTATGTCAATCAATCTAGCCTAGTCAGGAATATTGCCCCAAAATTAACAGAAAGGGCCACAAAGAATAGTGAATGTCAATCAAATTCATGGGACTAATTTTATATTGCTAAAGAATATGAACTGGTATACCTTCATAGGACCTTTAATGTTCCTATTCCTCATACTTGTTTTTGGCCCCTGTATTTTGAACTATTTTTCATCTTCAGGACCACTTTGAGCCTTCACCAACCAGTCTCTCAAGGAAATCATGCTGTTGCAACCCTTTGCTCCAACCAGGAGGAATCTATACAGTGTTCCATCCAACTACAATCAAAGTCCATCCCCCTGTGATATCAATGCCCCCCCCCCCCCCGCTCCTCCCCACCCTCAGCAGGATCTAACTACAGAAGATATGACCTTTGTGCCTATTCCATAAAACAAAAAGGCTGGAATGTTAGTTGTGATCAAATAATTGAATCCATACTCCTTCCCTGGGAAATGACCTTTAGGCCATTTCACAACCAACATTCCCTTTCCCTTAGACCACATACCACTTGCTTAGAACACATTCCACTTGCTAAGACCACATTCTACTTGCGAGGACCATTATCCTTCCTCTCCAGACCTGCCCAGAAACTTCTCTTCCCAGAAAAAGCCTATGTAGAGTCCTTTAAAATTTCTGACTCCCTCTCCCTGGGTGCTACCATTTTGGGGCTCAGTTCATTTGGATTTCCAGAGACCTAACCCTATATAATAAAGAGATAATATGCAAATTGACCATCACTCCAATACACAAGATGGCCACCCCCATGTGGTCAAGGATGGCTGCCCACAAGATGACCATCACAAGATGGCCAGCAGGGTAGAGAGAAGTTGTAGGCAATCAGGCCAGCAGGGAAGGCAGTTGGAGTGTACCAGGACTGCAGGGGAGGGCAGTTGTGGAGGACCAGGCCAGTAGGGGAGGGCAGTTGATAACCAGGATGGCAGGAGAGGGCAGTTAGGGGTGACCAGGCTGGCAAAGGAGGGAAGTTGTGGGGAATGGCCCAGCAGGGGAGGGCAGTTGGGGGTTATCAGCAGGGGAGCAGTTAGGCATCAATCAAGCTGGCAGGGGAGTGGTTGGGGAGTGATCAGGTAGAGGCAGTTTGGGGCAATCAGGCAGGCAGGCAGGCAGGCGAGTGGTTGGGAGCCAGCAGTCCTGGATTGTGAGAGGGATGTCCAACTACCCATTGAGGCCCAATCCCTGGCAGTCAGACGTCCCTCGAGGGGTCTCAGATTGAAGAGGGTACAGGCTGGGCTGAGGGACATGGTCCCTCCCGCACCCTTCCCCCCATGAATGAATTTCATGCACTGGGCCTCTAGTCTATAATAATAAAAGGGAAATATACTAATTAGACCGGATGTCTTCTGGACATCCTCTTTTTTTTTTTTGAATTAAATCTTTATTATTCAGATTATTACATTTGTTTCTCTTTTTTCCCCTCCATAGCACCCCTCCACCCTTCCCTCTGCCCTTACCTCCCTCCCATAGATCTCCTCCATAGGTGTATGATTTTTGTCCAGTCTCTCCCTGTACACCCCTCACCCCTTTCCCCTTGAGAATGATCAGTCCACTCCCTTTCTGTGCTCCTGATTCTATTATATTCACCAGTTTATTCTGTTGATCAAATTTTTAATTCACTTAATTTTTAGAATCACTTGTTGATAGATATGTATTTGTTGTTCATAATTTTTTGGCTTTTACCTTTTTCTTCTTCCTCTTCTAAAAGAGTACCTTTCAGTATTTCATATAATACTGGTTTGGAGTTGATGAACTCCTTTAGCTTTTTCTTCTCTGTGAAGCTCTTTATCTGCCCTTCAATTCTGAATGATAGCTTTCCTGGATAGATTATTCTTGGTTGTAGGTTCTTGCTATTCATCACGTTGAATATTTCTTGCCACTCCTGTCTGGCCTGTTTCGTTTCTGTTGAGAAATCAGCTGACAGGCGTATGGGTACTCCCTTGTAGGTAATGAACTATTTTTCTCTTGCTGCTTTTAATTTTCTCTCTTTGTCTTTTGCTCTTGGTATTTTAATTATGATGTGTCTTGGTGTGGTCCTCTTTGGATTCCTTTTATATGGGGTTCTGTGTGCTTCCTGGACTTGTAAGTCTATTTCTTTTACCAGATGTGGGAAGTTTTCAGTCATTATTTCTTGAAATAGGTTTTCAGTATCTTGCTCTCTCTCTTCTGGCACCCCCACAATTCTGATGTTGGTACACTTGAAGCTGTCCCAGAGGCTCCTTACATTATCTTCTCATGTTTGGATTCTTTTCTCTTCTTGCTTTTCCAGTTGAGTGTTTTCTGCTTCTTTATATTTCAAATTTTTGACTTGATTCTTGCCTTCCTCTAGTCTGCTGTTAGGACTCTGTATAATATTTTTTATTTCAGTCAGTGTCTCTAGTTGGTCCTTTTTCATCTCCTTTTGGGACTCGCTAAATTTATCCATCATCTCTAGTTGGATCTTTTGCATCTCTAGTTGGTCCTTTTACATCTCCTCTTGGGACTTGATGAATTTATTCATCTTTTCTAGCATATTCTTGAAAAACCTTATAAGTATGGTTTTGAACTCTCTATCCAGTCATTTTTTTTCCTCCATTTCTTTTGTTTGTGATCCCTTCCCTTGTCTAAGCATTTTCACTATGCCGGGGAAACTTCTGTGTTGAATTCAGCCTTATGATACCAGACTTGCAAAACCAAAGAAGCCTCTGTTGAGCTTGGGAGGGGTGGAATCTCAGGGCTTAAGGGACCGCCTTGCCTTCCAGTCGGCCCCGCTCTCCACAGCCCCTGAGTCTCACGTGACTGGGTAATCGCTGGAGCGGTCCTTGTGCGCCCACGCCCGCAGTGCCTCTAGACCACTGCCCCTCTGGCTCCCCTGCGCACCAGGACCACATGAGTCTAGGTCCCCAGCGTTTCGCCCAAAACGGGCTTAGTGGAGTCAGAAGTGGCACAGTTGGGAGGGTCTGTCTCCCGCCCACTCGTGAAAGCCAGCGGCACAGTCAGCAATCTGTCCTCTGTGCAGTGCCGTGCGCGCCACCAGGCCTCTGATCTTTTGTGACTCCCCTAAATTTCCGTGCATCTCTCCCTTTTCACAGTCCAAACTCCCCCCATATGAGTTTCGGCTGGATATGGGGTTTACTGTCGTAAGATAAGGGGTTCAGTGCCGTTGGTAGTCTCTGTTTCCCTCCCACCAGAGAAAGCCAGCCAGGTACTCCGGCACCCATTCTCTCAGCGTGCGTGTCTCCATACCTCAGCTTTTTGCAGTTCCTCTGGGTTTCTGTGAGCCCCTCTCTTTCTTTCTAGCTGTAGAACTTCCACTCAGCCAGCTTTCCTGTGGTTCTGGATGATGTCCATTCTGTCTTTTAGTTGTAGTTTTGAAATTGTTGTGCGAGGCAGCAGTGTAGGTGTTTACCTATGCCGCCATCTTGGATTCTCTCCAGCTGGACATCCTATCTAATGAAGCTAGGGCCTGAGGGAAGTCAGCCTGGGTCCTGAATACCTGCTGGTGGCCAGAGGAGGGAAGCCCAGGTCCTCGGTGCCAGAGGGAAGGTGGTGCCAGCAGCTGAGGGAAGAAAGACATACTCTTGCATGAATTTTCATGCATTGGGCCTCTAGTAAATTTTTAAATTTTTACCACTTTGACCTCATGGGTTCCTTCTTTAGTGATCCTAACAATGACTTTGTAAGATTGCAGTCACAATGTGCCAGGGCTGAGTTTTCATTTGAGGTCGACTGGGGAAGGATCTACATCCAAGCCCACATGATCACTGGCAGCATCCAGTTCCTTGTGGCTGTGGGGCTGAGGCCCACAGTCCCTTTCTTGTGGCAGGGCACACATGTCTTACTTCTTCAAAGCCACCAAGTAAGAAAGTCTCTTAGCAAGGTGATGTCACATTCTTGTGTAATAATGTCATTTTTGCCATGTTCTGTAGGTTAGAAGCAATCACAGGCCCATCCACACTTGGAAAGAGGGTCCCACAGGGCATGCGTGCCATAGGTGGGGCCATGGGCTCCATATGAGTGCCTACTTGTTGCAAGAAGTGAAGAAAATACTAGGTTGTGATAAGTTCACTGAAGAAAGTAAATGGGTAATAAGTAGCTTGGGAGGCCATGTTTGCCACAATGACCTGGGAGTTCTCCTTGAACCAAAGAATGTGAAGTTGCCACCTTGCAAAAAGCTGGGGTGGGGATATAGCAACACAAAGGCCAGAGGCTGGGAGGGGCTTCCTACATTTAAGAAAGTGGGGGGTGGGGAGACTGGTGAGCAAACTGAAAATGAGGAGAGAGGAGCCCATTATGCAGGGCCACGCAAAGAAGAACTTGACAGCAAAGAACAAAAGGAAGATGATGAAGAATCTTTACACATCACGGTAAGAGAGACATGATCACATTAAGATTTTCATTTATTTATTTATTTATTTATTTATTTTTAATTTTTTTTAAATTAAATCTTTATTATTCAGATTATTACATTTGTTTCTCTTTTTTCCCCTCCATAGCATCCCTCCACCCAGCTCCTACCCCTCCCTCTGCCCTTAGCTCCCTCCCATTGATCTCATCCATAGGTGTATGATTTTTGTCCAGTCTCTCCCTGTACACCCTCACCCCTTCCCCAATGAGAATTATCAGTCCACTCCCTTTCTGTGCTCCTGATTCTATTACATTCACCAGTTTATTCTGTTGATCAAATTTTTAATTCACTTAATTTTTAGATTCACTTGTTGATAGATATGTATTTGTTGTTCATAATTTTTTGGCTTTTACCTTTTTCTTCTTCCTCTTCTAAAAGAGTACCTTTCAGGATTTCATATAATTCTGGTTTGGAATTGATGAACTCCTTTAGCTTTTTCTTCTCTGTGAAGCTCTTTATCTGCCCTTCAATTCTGAATGATAGCTTTGCTGGATAGATTATTTTTGGTTGTAGGTTCTTGCTATTCATCATGTTGAATATTTTTTGCCACTCCCGTCTGGCCTGCATCGTTTCTGTTGAGAAATCAGCTGACAGTCGTATGGGTGCTCCCTTGTAGGTAATGAACTGTTTTTCTCTTGCTGCTTTTAATATTCTCTCTTTGTCTTTTGCTCTTGGTATTTTAGTTATGATGTGTCTTGGTGTGGTCCTCTTTGGATTCCTTTTATATGGGGTTCTGTGTGCTTCCTGGACTTGTAAGTCTATTTCTTTTACCAGATGTGGGAAGTTTTCAGTCACTATTTCTTTAAATAGGTCTTCAGTATCTTGCTCTCTCTCTTCTACTGGCACCCCCACAATTCTGATGTTGTTACGCTTAAAGCTGTCCCTGAGTTTCCTTACATTATGTTCACATTTTTGGATTCTTTTCTCTTATTGCTTTTCCAGTTGAATGTTGTCTGCTTCTTTATATTTCAATTTTTTTACTTGATTCTTGCCTTTCTCTAGTCTGCTGTTAGGACTCTGTATAATATTTTTTTTTCAGTCAGTGTATGTTTAATTTCTATTTGGTCCTTTATCATCTTTAGTTGGACCTTTTCCATCTCTAGTTGGCTCTTTTGCATCTCTAGTTGGTCCTTTTTCATCTCCTCTTGCGTCTCACTAAATTTATCCAATTTTTCTAGCATATTCTTGAAAAACCTTATAAGCATGGTTTTGAACTCTATATCCAGTCGTTTTTTTCCCCTCCATTTCTTTTGTTTGTGATCCCTTCCCTTGTCTCAGCATTTTCACTATGCCGGGGAAACTTCTGTGTTGGATTCAGCCTTATGATACCAGACGCAAAGCCGCAGAAGCCTCTGTTGAGCTTGGGATGGGTGGATTCTCAGGGCTTAAGGGACCGCCTTGCCTTCCAGTTGGCCCCGCCCTCTACAGCCCCTGAGTCTCACGTGACTGGGTAATGGCTGGAGCGGTCCTTGTGCGTGCGCCCGCGGTGCCTCTAACCGCTGCCTTTCCAGCTCCCCTGCACACTAGGACCACACGAGTCTAGGTCCCCAGGGTTTTGCCCAAAACAGGGGCCCAGTGGACTCAGAAGTGGCACAGTTGGGAGGGTCTGTCTCCCGCCCACTCGAGAAAGCCAGCGGCACACTCAGCAGTCTGTCCTGCGTGCGAGACCGGACCTGATCTTCTGCGACTCCCCTAAATTTCCGTGCACCTCTCCCTTTTCACAGTCCAAACTCCCCCCGTATGAATTTCGGCTGGATCTGGGGTTTAGTGTCGTAAGATAAGGGGTTCAATGCCATTGGGAGTCTCCGTTTCCCTCCCGCCAGAGAAAGCCAGCCAGGTTCTCCGGCACCCGCTCTCTCCGCGTGCGCATCTCCGTACCTCAGCTTTTTGCAGCTCCTCTGGGTCTCTGTGAGCCCCTCTCTTTCCTTCTAGCTGTAGAAGTTACACTCGGCCAGCTTTCCTGTGGTTCTGGATGGTGTCCGTTCTGTCTTTTAGTTGTAGTTTTGAAATTGTTGTGCGAGGCAGCAGTGTAGGTGTTTACCTATTCCGCCATCTTGGATTCCCTCCAGAGTCACTTTTTTTCTAATTTTTAATGTATTGCATGTATACATATCTTCTCTTTGCCCCCCCCCATGCATACCCTAACCCCCTAATGTCTTGTGTTCATTGGTTATGCTTATATGCATGCATACAAGTCCTTCCATTGCTCTCGTATCTATCCCACCACTCCCTAACCTTCGCGCTATAATTTGACAGTCTGTCTGATGCTTTACTGCAACTGTATCTATCTTTTTGTTCATCAGTTTATAATGTTCTTTATTATCCATAAATGAGTGAGATCATGTGGTATTTTTCTTTCATTGACTGGCTTATTTCACTTAGCATAATGTTCTCCAGTTCCATCCAGGTTGCTGCAAATGGTAAGAATTCCTTCTTTTTTATTGCAGCATAGTATTCCATTGTGTAAATGGTACCATAGTTTTCTGATCCACTCATCTGCTGACGGGCACCTATGTTGTTTCCAAATTGTAGTGATGGTAAATTGTGCTGCTATTAACATAGGGTTGCATAAATCCTTTCTGATTGGTGTTTCTAGTATCTAGGATATATTCCTAAGAGTGGGATTGCTGGGTCAAATGGGAGTTCCCTTTATAGTTTTTTGAGGAAACTCCATATTCCACAGTGGCTACACCAGTCTGCTTTCACACTAGCAGTGCAGGAGGGTTCCTTTTTCTCTGCATCCTTGCCAATACTTGTTGTTTGTTGATTTGTTTATGATTTCCATTCTGACAGGAGTGAGATGGTATCACATTGTCGTTTTGATTTGCATCCCTCCGATAATTAGTGACTTTGAGCATGTTTTCATGTGTCTTTTGGCCTTCCTTCTGTCTTCTTTCAAAAAGATTCTATTTAGGTTGTTGCCCATTTTTTATTGGGTCATTTATCTTCCTTTTATTAGTTGGCTGTAGATGTTGGAGATTAAACCTTTATCAGTGATAACATTCACAAATTATGTTCTCCCATACATTGGGCATTCTTGTTTTGTTGATGGTTTCTTTTGCTATGCAAAAGCTTTTTCTTTTGATGTAGTCCCATTTGTTTATTTTCTCTTTAGCTTCCATGGCCCTTGGGGCAGTATCAGTGAAGAAGTTCCTTCGGCATATGTCTGAGATTTTGCTACCCGTGGATTCCTCTAGTATTTTTATGCTTTATCTTATGTTTAAATCCTGTATCCATTTGTAGTTTATTTTTGTGTATGGTGTAAGTTGGTGGTCTTGTTTCATTTTTTTTTGCATATATCTGTCCAATTTTCCAAACACCCTTTATTGAAGAGACTGTCTTGACTCCATTGTATGTTCATACCTCTGTTGTTAAATATTAACTGAGAATAGTGGTTTGGGTCAGTATGTGGATTCTCTATTTTATTCCATTGGTCTATATGTCTGTTCTTGTGCCAGTATCACTCTGTTTTGAGAACAGTGGCTTTGTAATACAGCTTGAAATCTGGTATTAAGATCCCACCTACTATATTCTTCTTTCTCAGGATTGCTATGGCTATATGGGGTCTTTTTTTTGTTTCACATGAATCTTTGGAGGGTTCTTTCTAAGTCTGTGAAATATGTTGTTGGTATTTTAATGGGTAGTGCATTGAATCTATAGATTGCTTTGGGTAATATGGACATTTTAAAGATGTTGATTCTCCCAATCCATAAGTATGGTATGCTCTTCCATCTGTTTACATCTTCCTCTGTCTCTTTTTTCAATGTCCTGTAGTTTTCTGCATTTCGTTCTTTTGCCTCCTTAGTTAAGTTTATTCCCAGGTATCTTAATTTTTTTGGTGCGATGGTAAAAGGGATTGCTTTTTTAGTCTCTCTTTCTGTAAGTTCACTATTAGTGTATAGAAATGTCATAGATTTCTTGACATTAATTTCATATCCTGCTACATTGCTGAATTCACTTAACATGATACTATACATAAAAAAAAACAAAAGACTCCATCCAAAAACTTAAGTCTATTAATTTTTGTATGGAGTCTTTTGGGTTTTTTTATGTACAGTATCATGTCATCTGCAAATAAGGACAGCTTTACTTCTTTTCCAATTTGGATGCCTTGTATATCTGTGGCTTTGCGGTGAAATGTTCTGAAGATGTCAATTAATTCCATCTGGTCTAGTGAGTCATTTAGGATTGATGTTTCTTTGCTGATGTTTTGTTTAGAGGATTTGTCATAGTGGGGCATTAAAGTCTCCTATTATGATTGTATTGCTGTCAATCTGTCCCTTGATATCCTCCAGGAGATTTTTATGTATTTAGGTGCTCCTCTATTGGGTGTGTATATGTTTACCAGAGTTATTTCTTCTTATTGAATTGCTCCCTTTAGTATTATGAAATGGCCTTTCTTATCTCTTGTTATGTCCTTTGCTTTGAGCTCTAATTTATCAGATATAAGTATTGCAACCCCAGCTTTTTTTTTTTCATTTCCATTTGCCTGAAAAATGGTCTACCATCCCTTCACCCTCAGTCTGTGTGCATCTTTTTTTCTGAGGTGGGTTTCTTGTAGACAGCAGATATATGGGTCATGTTTTCTTAACCTTTTAATTGTGTCTCTATGTCTTTTTATTGGAGCATGTAATCCATTTACATTTAAAGTTATTATTAATAGGTACTTATCTGTTGCCAATTTTATTCTTTACCCCTATGTTTCTTCTTTGCTTCCTTTTTTTTTTTACAGCAGACCCTTTAACATTTCTTGCATTGCTGGTTTGGTGGTAATAAATTCCCTTTGTCCCTTTTTGTCTGTGAAGCTCCTGATTTCACCTTCAATTTTGATTGAAAGCCTTGCTGGGTACAGTATTCTTGGATTCTGACTCTTCCTTTGCATGACTGTATATTTCATTCCATTCCCTTCTGGCCTGATGAGTTTCTGTTGAGAAATCAGTTGCTAGTCTGATGGGGGATCCTTTGTAGGTAACTTTCTCTCTCTCTTTGGCCACTTTTAAATTCTTATTTTGTCATTAGTGTTTGCCAATTTAATTATAATGTGCCTTGCTGTCAGTCTTTTGGGGTTCATTTTGCTTGGGACTCTGTGAGCTTCTTGGATTTGTATGGGTTTTTCCTTCCCTATATCAGAGAAGTTTTCTGTCATTATTGTTCAAACAGGTTTTCTATTCCTTGTTCAGCTTCCACTCTTTCTGGAACCCTTATTATGCGAATGTTGTTGTTTTTTTGTGTTATCCCAAAGTTCCCTTAGGCTCTCCTCTTGCTTTCTAATTTTTTTTCTAGAAGCTGCTGTAGTTGGGTATTTTTCCCTACCTTGTCTCCTAGCTGACCGATGTGGTCTTCTGCTTCTTCTGGCCTATTTTTGATGCTTTCTATTGAGTTATTTGCAGCAGTGATGTCATTTTTGATTTGTTGTTGATTCTTTATAATTTCCTCTTGATTCTTACTCATATTGTCGAATTTGTCTTCCATATTTTTCAGTCACCTTATTACCATTTCTCTGAATTCTTTTTCTTTCAGGTTTCTTGCCTCTATTTCATTTACTTTTCTGGTAATGCCTGCTTTTCTTTCATATGCGGGCTGTTTCTTTATCTGCCCATGGTCTTTCTTCTCTGGGTGGCTGGTTATGTAGTTCTCTCTTCTCTATTGATTTAAAGACACAAAATACAACACAACCATGTACAACACAGAAAGCACTGAACAGAAATGTATTCACGATGTTAATAACCACAAATAAGGTGAGAGACAAATTAGGAGAAAGTAGAGAAAGAACAAGAGAGAAATGCAAAAAAAAAATAAAAGAAAAGAAAGGAGTGCTAAAATGAAATGGGGAAAAGGGAGAAAAAAAGGGGGAAAAAGAAAAAAAAGAAGAAGAAAAAGTAAGAGAGAGAAAAAGAATAAGAAAGAAAAGGTGAACAAATTATATATATGAGGAGAAAACTCCAATAGAACCAGCACTAATCTCAACAAATGCCGGCAACAAGTACCTGGAGATTAATAAAAACTACAAATAACAACTAATATCAAGGGAGGTGAGTGAAAATGGAGATAACAAACAAACAAAAATACAGTAAACAAAAAGCAAAATAAAACAAGTAGAATAAGCAAAAACAATCTCACAAAAAAGTATAAAAATCAATATAATCAATGTTCAAGCAAACAACAACAAAAGGACATAGAGAAAAACAATGTTTTGGATGGTGAAGACAGAGAAGAGAGAGGTGTGTATGGACTTGGAGTAGGGGATTGGAAATTATAAGTGGGGTGAAATTTTAACTGGGTAAAAAGAAAGACTAGGGAAAATCTAAAGTAGAAAAAGGATAAGAGAAACAAGACAACAAAATGGGAAAAGTTGGGAAGAAAGTGGTGGCATAAAGGTAGAGTTGAGATAGAGTAAAATGATGCTAAAGGAAAGGTTAAAATCAAATGTAGAACTCTAATCCCAAAGTAAAATAAAGAGAAAATAAAATGACACTTCTTTTTTTCAAAAATGTAAAATAGTAGTAGTAATAATATTGGTTGAAAATAAAAATGTAATAATTAAAAACGTAAAATCAATTGAGGAAAGAGAAAAAATAGTTTTTTAATTAAAAGATTAAAAAATAAAAGAATAGAATGTGCAGTAGTGAAGGTCATTCACTTCCTCTATTGTTCTGTTTGGCACGCCTGTTTCCCAGTTTGGATGGTATTGCAGTTCCCTGCATTCCACTGCTGCTCAGTGTTGTAAGCCAGTCCTGGTTTTTAAGCAGGTGGTGTGTCTTAATCTCTTTATTCTTTTGTGATTACGCAAGAGTCAATTTGTGAGTCATCCCCTGGATGGCAGTGTTTCAGAAGTGACCTCCAAGACTATAGGTCCTCTTTAGCTTGTGCTAAGATCCAGTTTTTCCTGCGGCACTCAATACCGGTTTGTGGAGTGGGTTGCCCCAGAGCTGCTTCTCTGATGGTTATTCAGCACTCTGATCCCCAGGTTCCAGAAAATCAACTTTCCCCTGCAGTCTCTTAGAATGTCCCCAGTTGGATGATCCTATGTATTGGGCTTAGTAATCAGAAGTAAGGATCTGAAGAGGAAAGATTGAAAGTTTGCACAGTCCCCCTTCCCTGCTCCTGCTCAAGCAGCCGACACACTTTAGTAACTCCCAGGCTGTCCATCTGCCTCAGATCAAAATGGGTTGCTTTCTAGAGATCCCCTCTGTTAACAGCTCTGAGGGCCCCTTCCACATTCAGGATTCATGCCCTGCCCAACATCCATGGATTTCTCTAGGTGCAGCTTCCCTCCCCACCCCACCCCCAACCAGTTCCCACAGTGTGCATGTCTCTCTGTTCTGCGGGACCGGAGACCTCACCTTATCCCAGGCGAAATATGACCTTTCTGTGTGGTGTGTATAGCTCCTTTGAATTTGAGTATTTGTGCTGATTGGGGAGCGGTGTTCTGGGTCCCACAGCTGTTTGGTGGGTGCTGCAGCTGTAGCTTTTCAGGCTTCTGATGGTGCAGTCTCCGCGTTTGCGCTGGTGGCTCCAGGAGAAAAAACCTGTGGCAGTGGGGCTTCCTGGTCAGGGGAGCCCCGTCCAGCAGTTCCCCACCTTCTCCTGGAGGATAACTGTCCCTTAACTTGACAACAAATGCTCCCAGTGTGCCCCTCAGCTGTTCTCTCTGTCTGCTCAGCAACAAGGTTCCGGACACATCTGTCTATGCCGCCGCCATTTTCTAGACCCACACTAAAATTTTTATTTATTTATTTTTTAAATATTTGTTATTGATTTTTTATAGAGAGGAAGGGAGAGGGATAGAGAGTTAGAGACATCAGTGAGAGAGAAACATCCATCAGCTTCCTCCTGCACACCATTCACTGGGGATGTGCCTGGAACCAAGGTACATGCCCTTGACTGGAATTGAACCTGGTACCTTTCAGTCTGCAGGCCAGCACTCTATCCACTGAGCCAAACTAGTTTTGGCAACACACTAAGATTTTTAAAGATCACTCCCTGGACGACAGATTGGGACCAGAGGCTGGTTGGGAGGTTTGTGAGGCCCAGAGTAGGGGATGGCTGTGTCTCAGTAGGTGGAGGACCTGGAGACCCTCCTCATCAGAGAGCCCTGGTGCAGGTGCTGGGCTGCAAGTAAATGGGGAAGGGAAGGGATGCACAAAGATGCTACCTAATTTGTAACTTGAACTGGTGAGTAGGCAGTGACACTCTTTTCTGAGACGGTGGCTGTGAAAATTCAAAGTCTGCTCTGCTCATATTAAGTCAGGTATCCTCTTTGACTCCCAGAGGCTGTGTCAGGAGAATGGCTTAGAGCAAGTGTGGCTGGGGATGCAGGGTTTGGGAGTATTTTCAGTGCTGAGAACTTTCTAATGGAACGTTCTCCTAAGGGTAGCCAAGAGATCATTTTATTTTTATTTTAAAAAATTTAAAACTTCTTTTTTGATATACAAAAACCTATCCATAATTAATGTATGCAACTTAATGAGTTTGGAGATAAGTACCTGACATGAAATAATTGCCTGAATCTATGGCGTCAGCATATCCAGCACCTCCGAGTTGTCTCCCACTCTCTTTATTTCTTCTTATTGTAATTTGTGATAAGACTCTTAACAGACAAGTCAAACAGTATTCACCGGGGAACTTGAAGCCCCTGGATCAGGCTAGGGAGTGGTTAAAAAAGAGGTAATTTTAATCATTCCTAGCTCCAAACTCTGCCAAATACTGCATTTAAACGTGAATACGGCTCCCCAGCTTCCCTGCCAGCTTCTTGGGTTGCAGCTGCCAGCCTCCGCATTTTACAGGGGAAATAGGTTCAGAGCTTAAATGACTCACCCAATTCAGCCAAGGACCATGGCATCCCAATCACAGGTTTGCAATTCAGACTTTGCCTATCCCGCTCCCAAGGGCCCAAGGCCTTTGCCAATGACGAACTCAGCACAGCACCTGTCACAGACTAGTCTCTGGGAACACTGTCGACCCCATGGGGCGCCCTTCTCTAAGACTTGGAGGAACAGGAATGTGTCAAAGGCCCACTGCTAGCCATGCTTGGAGGGACATTAGGACTTGCTGGTTATTCAACTGGCATCATTGGCCTTTTAGATCCAGTTCAGTGTGTGGCTCATGAAAGGCAATTCATCCCCAGAGCATGAAAACTGTGACTTTATAAGTCAGCATGTTAAGTTATCTGGATGCTTGAGCATTTGCCATGTGTGAGTGCTGTGCAAGCCCCATGCACATCCACGTGTGTATCCAGCCGGTTTCACAGCCATCTCCTTTAGAGATGAGGAAGCTGGAAGGTGGAGGGAGCTCATAGCACAGAGATATTCAGGCCAATTGCTGGACTGCAAAACCCACTCTGTAACCAGTGCTGCCTGAGGCCTGGGGTGTTGCCTGCTGCAGTGCGTGGCCCTTGGTGACTGCGCTTAACTGCAGCTGCCACTTTCACAGAATGGAACGTGTTGACTCCCCTAGAGTGGTGCCCGCAGCCCATGGCTTGTGCTGTCTGCTCTTGTGTAACATATGCTTGGCCCAGGGCTGCGGCACTGGTGGGGTGAGCTCCCTGTGCGAGGTCAGGAGGCAGAAGGTGGCTCGGTACTTTTGCTTACATTCCACGGCCCTTCCCTGGGCAGGAGAGAAAAGGTGAAGCTCAAGCCAGAAGGGGCAGAAAATGAGAATAACCTCCATTCTCTTAGCTAAGCCACTTCACCCCAAAACGTGCGTGTGTGGTGTGTGCAGGCAGAGGTGTATCTGAGTATTAAAGGTGAGAGGACGTGCATGCCCCCGGTGGTTGGTGAGCTCTGGCAATTAGGAATTGTTGAAGTGCTTTCCTGGCCCTCTTGGAAGAAGTGGTGGGATTCCATGCAAGTCTGCTGTGTCTGGGATGTCGTTCTGTGAGGAGTACCCAATGTGTGGGAGCAGCCCTACTCACCTTCTGTTTCTAGACCCCCTCACCCCCAGAAGCCAGCTGTGTCACTGGCATGCACATCATGCACATCTCCCACTGTGCCCTGTGATGAGCATGGGGAGCAGGTGCACCTCTGTGCATTGGCTCCTCAGTCTGCAGTGAGAATGTGGTCCCATCTGTCACCCGGAGGCAGGGAGGACGATCTCTAGACTTATGTTAGTGCTACAAGGCACTACATGACCCAACCTTTTGCTCATCCCACCCTACCCCTCCCTACCTGCCCCTCTCTGCCCTTGCCTGGACATAAAAACATGGTTCTTTCCTTCAGGTAGGCCAGAACATTGTGCAAAGACAGCCCTGAACAATCCAGAACAGTTCTCAGCTGGGGGTGATTTTGTCCCCTGTCTGGGACACTAGCAACATCTGGCAGTGTTTTGATTGTCATGAGTGTGTGTGTGTGAGTGTGTGTGTGTGTGGTGGTGGTGATGGTGGTGGGGGTCGCTGCTGGCATCTGGTGGACAGAGACCAGGGAGGCTGCTTAGCATTCTGCAGGGCACAGGGCGCCCTCAACACAATTATTGGGGCAGGACAGGGGAGGGGAGGGGCCAGGTCTGCTCAAGGCAGCCAGTTTGACTAGCGGCCTCTGAAAAGCATAAGCCTTCCCGTTTGTGAAATATTTCAGGGTTTCCTAACAGCGCTGAGAGGTCCCACTGTTCTGTCCTCATACTCCTCCTCAAACAGGCAGGAGAGGATCCTGGGCTCCCCGGTAGGTCATCCCGGCAGGACTCGGAGCTGGGGCGGGGGAGCCAGGACAGGCCCTGTCCAGCGTCACTGCTCGCCACTGCCTCTGGTTAAAGCAGAGGTGAGGCGGGCGAGACAGGCAGAGTGGGCCAGCTGCAGATCCTTCCAGGCTGGAGACGTCTGGCTTTCCAAACCTTTTGAGGGAGCCAAAGCCATGAACGTCTCGCAGCTCCCATGCCCCCCTGGGAACCTTGAAAACCTGCAGAACAAAAAGAAGTTTCCTAAAGAAAGTGCTTCACTCCAGAGCCAGTAGGGGGCGCTCCCATCCAGGTGATACAATGGCCCAGCTCTGGAAAAAGCGTTGGATTTGTGCTTTATGTGTAATGTGCAGACCTACCGGGCTGGGCTTCTGATAAAAGGCAGATTTTGAGTCCGTAGGTCTGGAGCAGACTCTCAGTTTCTGTACCGTTTACCAGCTCCCCGAGGAAGCCTCCCACGGACCACATTTTGATGGCAGAGCAGCGGCCGCACTGGCCAGTCCTCCCTGTAGATCTTCAGCTGAGACCCAGAGAGGAAAATGCTTCCCCTGGGGCTGGGACCTGCAGTACCAGGCCTCATGGCTCCTGCGGCCGGGTTGCTTCCTGTCACCCTCGGCAGGGAAGGAGGGGAGACCCCGTGGGAGTGGAGTAAGACTCTAACTTCTGCTTTGAATCAAGCTTCTTTGACCTGAATTTTTGGTCAAAACATATTCCTTACGGAAGTATCAGTAGGAATTAAAAGATGGACAGAGCCAGAATCTAGGCTCTTCGGCCATGAGGGAGACAAAGCAAAATAAATTTGTTAACAAAGCATTCTTATTTATGGTTTATATAACTTTGGCTATTAACCCAAAGAAAAGCTTACATATAATTTGCTGTATTCTCATAGATGCAAGTTATAATCATAGACTTTTTCCTAAAAATAAAGGTTCTTTATAAGCCTGAATTAGTTTGGATGCTTTTACCTGCAGACAAAAAGGCCTCTCTCTCTTTTTTTTATTTTTCCTTTTTTTAAAATCTTCACCTGAGGGGATATTTTCCCATTGATTTCCTGACAGAGTGGAAGAGAGAGGGAAAGACAGAGAGAAACATCTATGTGAGAGAAACACATCAATGGGTTGCCTCCTGCATGCACCTGGACCAGGGCCCGGGCCAGGGAGGAACCTGCAACCAAGGTACGTGGCCTTGACCAGAAATGAGCCCAGGACCCTTAGGTCTGCAGGCTGACACAATCCACTGAGCCAAAGCAGCTAGGGCAGGCCTCTATAAGAACTCTGAGCAGCTCATTAAACATGAAGTCCAAAAGCAAGTGATCCCAAGGTGATTCAGGAAACACAGTGTTATTGTGGTTAGTTATTAACAAAGAAAGGAGGCAAATGGAGCCAGACAATAAGCCTGATTAAATAGGGACAGCTTTACAGTCACTCCAGGCATACAAGTGGGCTTTACAATCTCCCCAGATAACAACCAGCCAGTCCCCCCCCCCAGATTAATGGGGTGTGGGGGGAATTGGGGAGCCGGGGGTACACAACGACGAGGGATTCTCCACATGGAAGCCAGATGATGAAGCCACACTGTGAGGCATGTGCATAGGAGCCAAAATGATGACCTTAAAGGGGAGGAGTCTAGCCTGGGGAATCGAAAGATGATAGGAGAAGGGCAGGAAACCCTGGAAAAGCAAGGAAGGGGATTGGTAGGGAGTACCCCAGCACAACCAGGAAGAGCCAGGAAAGAGACTGGATAGTCTGAAAGAAACCCTGCTCTCTCCCAAGCCTGAGGACATATAATCAAAGCTTGACAAAGGCCCCAGGCACGCTCCTCCACAGTCATAGTCACGCACTGCACCGATTGTGTCTAGACAGGAGCTGAGACTGTGCTGGACAGCTAAAACCTCGACGCCTGGCAGACGCAGGGCATCTCTGGGTCCTGCTCTTCCTGGGCTTGGGCGAGAGGGGGTGGGGAGGGCAAGTGTGGCCTGTAGTCCCAGGCTGGGCGTCTTCCTCTGTGAGATGGAGCTGAGCCACCTGTTCCTGGAAGAGATGTAGGACATGATGCAGCTGGGGCAGTCCTTTGGTTTCACTCCAATAACTTACCATTGTCCCTCAAGTCCCCTGTGTGTATGTCATGTGATGCCCTGGAAGAATCCTCTCTCCCGTCAACAATAGGACGTCATCAAGGTTGTAAGTTTTCTGTTTTTCTCTGCAGTTTTCAGTGTCCTTACACTTGTTTCCTCAGAATAACAAGAGGCTGCCACAGCTCGAGGAATCACAATGTCACAGCCACATCTGTGTCACTTTCCCCAAACCCCCATGCCCACCTACCCAGAAGCTCTCTGTACTCTCTTGTTTTGAGGTTTTCTTTTTTTAGTGGAGGACGTGCTAATTGATTTTTGGGAGAGGAGTGGGGTTGGGGGGGAGGGAGGAGAGAGCAGCAGCAATAGGCTGTCTTCCCATACCACCTGGATTGATCCAGAATCAAACCTGCAACCTAGGTGTCCTGACAGGTGTTAACATAAGAAATATTCAAACCTGTAAAGAGTTTTTGTAAGTTTATTTGAGCCAAACTGTCAACAATTGCAGAATCTCAACAAATTAAGATAATGCTCTGGAGAATGGCAGTTTTCACCTTGTTTTATACATGACAATCAAAAGAGGAGATGTAAGCAGGTTACATGAACTCCATTGGCTATAGATTAGGGAGGTGGGAGAAAGCAAAGTGAGAAACCTCTGGGATTGGATAAAAGTAAAACGACAGGCTGGCTCGTGTTATTCAATAGTTGAGCATTGACCTGTGTGGACCAGGGGATCACAGTTTGATTCCTAGTCAGGGCATCTGCCTGGGTTGCAGGTTCAATCCTCAATGTGGGGCATGCAGGAGGCAACTGATCAATTATTTTCTCTCACCATTGATGTTTTTACCTCTTCCTTTCCCTTCCTTTCTGTCAATAAAAATATATTTTTTAAAATAAAATGATAGACACATGCTCCTTTTACTTAGGTGGGTACAGGATAGTTAACAAGCAGGGACTGCCTCAGTAACAATGAGGGGCTTTGTGTTCTCCCCAGAGCTCTGCCTGTGCTTTGAGGGGTCTGGAAAAAGGAAAATTAGACATTCCAAAGATGTGTTATCATGAATGCAGAAAGACAATTGGCTCCGTTAAGGTCAAGATTGACCTTTGTCAGGGAAGATACAGGCCTAGGACATGACTACCCACCATAAACTGCTTTTTAATTTTAAAAGTTTTCATTTCAGACCATCCTTTGTGGTTACTGTAGGTCTTGAGTTGGTAAGGATGCCATGAAGGCATTCCCTGAGCTTGTCAGATTAGCATGTTACCCCTTTTCATCCACACATCCCCCTTTGGGTCATAAATCAACCTAAAGGATGCATTGACAACCAACCTTTTGGTTGGATAATTGAGTTTTGGAGTCACACAGTGCTAGGAAGCCTCATTCCTAGGATGTCTCGGTGTCAGCATTTGTCTTGCTGAATAGAGTGGACCACTGGGGATGGGACAAGACCATTAGGTGGCATTCAAAGTCGAATTATTATTCCTTAAAAAAAAGCAGGTGAATGGGAGCCATTCAGATCCTATATGTCCTTATTTAAAAACTAGAGGCCTGGTGCACGAAATTCATACATGGGGCAGGGGGTAGGGGTATCCCTTAGCCCAGCCTGCACCCTCTACAATCTGAGACCCCTCAAGGAATGTCCAACTGCCCTCCCAATAAGATTGAGCCTAAATGGGCAGTGGAACATCCCTCTCACAATTCAGGACTGTTGGCTCCCAATTGCTCACCTGTCTATCTTCCTGATTGCCCCTAACTGCTTCTGCCTGCCAGCCTGATCACCTCCTAAACTGCCCTCCCCTGCCAACCTGATTGCTGCCTAACTGCTCCCTTGCCAGTCTGATTGCCCCTAACTGCCTTCCCCTGCTGGCCTAGTCACCCCTAACTTCCCTCCTCTGCTAAGCCTGGTCATCCCCAACTGCCCTCCCCTGCAGGCCTGGTCCCCCTCCCAACTGCCCACCCCTGCAGGCCTGGATCCCTAAAAACTATTCTCCCCTGCAGGCCTGGTTCCTCCCAACTGCCCTCCTCTGCAGGCCTGGTCTCCCCCAACTGTCCTTCCCTTCAGGCCCAGTTGCTCCCAACTCCCCTCGTCTGCCAACCTGGTCACCCCTAACTGCCCTCCCCTGCAGGCTTGATAACCCTCAACTGCCCTCTCTTATAGTCCTGGTCCCCCCAACTGCTCTCGTCTGCAGGCTTGGGTTCCCCACAACTTCTCTTCTCTGCAGACCTGGTTACCCCCAACTGACCTTCTCTGCAGGCTTGATCACCCCCAATTGCCCTACCATGCAGGCCTGGTCCCCCCCCCAACTGCCCTTTCCTACAGGCCTGGTCACCCCCAACTTGCTTCCTCTGCCTGCCAGTCCCTTTCAACCACCTTCCTCTGCTGGCCATCTTGTGGTGGCCATCTTGTGTCCACATGGGGGCAGTCATCTTGTTTATTGGAGTGATGGTCAATTTGCGTATTACTCTTTTATTAGATAGGATATTCTGGATCTGAGTCTCTTTGCTGCTTGTCTTAAGTTTTGTTTTTCTGCATGTAGTATAACATTTATACCAGAAACAAAAGCAACAATACTAACCCAGTAACACCAATCAGGAACAAAAAATGTCCAATACTAGATAAGAAAGGGCCCAAGAGGAACAAGCATCCCAATCAACCAAATCCCTTTACATGTATCATTATAATTTTTATTAAGCTAATTATATGTTTTCCTCCTTCATCCACTGTCACTTGTACCTTATGTTGTGTTTGGCCATATGAATGAAGACTCAACCATTTCATTATCCAGAAGCTCTGCCTTTTCTTCTGGGCAGTCAGTTTCCATATAAATGACTTCATGAGGAGGATTAAGTTCAATTTTTCCAATACGTTGGATTTTCACTAGCAATATTATCATAGATTTTATGAACCTCAGGCAAAGTTATTGGCCTATAATTTCAGTATTATGCCATATTCCAGTAGTATTTAATGTTAATTTGGTGCTATTACAATATAAACTACTTAGTATAACAGAAGAATTTTCTAACCTTACCAAACAAAATGCCCCTTGCTCATACACCATATATTGTACTTGGTTGGGGTGGATACAACAGGCTAGAATTGGGTGAGTTCAGTATTCCATATAGATTGGAGGGCATAACCATTCATCTTTCTGGTTTTCACAAATAGTGAGATGGGTTCCCACTGTTTATTACTTTTAAATATGATCTATCTACTTCCCATTATTGAGGATGGTCCCATACCAGCAAGTTGAACTACTGGGAATGTAAGCTTAGGATCTAACAGAGGCAGCAGGGCTTTCAAAACAATGTTGTAGATCACATTTTCCATCCAAAATTTTCCAAATTCCAGGGGAACCATATGAATACCCAAAGTGTCTGACCTGGGCTGCTGTGCCCAGTAGAGTTGGCCATTGTTTTGTAGCCACTTCAGATTCTATTTGCATTAGCATAGATAATAGACCCTGTTGAATTAGGGCATAGGCACGTTCCCATTGCTGGGTTTGTGCATGAGTTTTTATAGTCTGTCCAGTCTGTTCTATACATTGAGATAAGGTTTTATTGCCTTTCCATGATGCTTCCCACCCTTTTCCTTCTTCCTGAACCAGCATTCCCTCTATATGATCTATTTGAGATAGAGTCTTTTTTCTAATAAATGACTCTCTTCATTAGCTGCAAGTTCAGTTTGTTCCAGAATACCAAGGCCAATCCCTTCTCCTCCAAATATTTCCCTTTTGCTTCTTTTAGAGGGCCAGTGTTGAATCCGTCAGGAATGTTGTTGCCATTGGGTAGCTTTGGCTTGGAACAGTCAGGGTATACTGAGTAGACCCAAAAATGTTGTTTTCCATACCACAGTTAAATGGGTAGAAGTGGCCCCCAAATAAGCTAGAGTTTGAGTATTCCTACTTGGTCTAAATTGGTGCCAGTGAGAGCTTTATATGTATTGGTCATGTGTGAGTCAACATTTATTTGCAAGTTCTCATAAGGAGCCTTACTGAGCAATCAGCAGGGACCTGAGGCAATGAGTATTCCATAGGGCTTCTCACAAGTGTCCAGGACACAAGGATGGTAGGGTAGTTACAGACATATCTAACCACCAAATGATCCCAATAATTTCTGAAATGGGATCCATTGATTTTTTTTTTTCTTGTTTCACGGACATCCAGCCACAAGAGCATGGCTGGTGAGTCTGAGGACAAGATATACTATGATAGATAGGACTGCTGCAAGCCTTTTTCCATAATTTCCAGGTATTTTTCTTAGCTTTTCATTATCCATCTCTATAGCTATACAATACTCATCCAGATTAGATCCATATACAATCCTACTAGGGGAATTATCAGGGAGGTGTTCTTAGAGGTATTTGCTCAAGATGGGTCCTTTATAGTAGATATAGCCAGAAAAAAATGGACCAAAGCTTATATTGATAGTAAGAGAAGACCAATGTGTGGCCAACAAAACATTGACTTCATTATCTTTGATAATCTATGTATATGAAATCCTAAGTGATCAACCATCTGTCCATCCAACCCTATGACTGACTTACCCACTGGTACATATGACATGCAGTGGCAATTTAAAAATAAATGTTGACTCACACATGACCAATACATATAAAGCTCTCACTGGCACCAATTTAGACTAAGTAGGAATATTCCTAGCTGAACCTATTTTTGGACATTGTCAGTTATATGTTGCTTTCTCTTGAGTTCAAAGAGTGTGTGACATTAAAGTTAAAGTTATAAATGCTTCATCACAAGGGATATTAGTCAAGCACTCTGAAAGCATTTTTACTCTTAATGTGGTATATAGGGAGATATTAGAATAAGTTTAATCAATTTATCAGTCATTGTTTTTATCAATATTTTTTTAAAATATATTTTATTGATTTTTTACAGAGAGGAAGGGAGAGGGATAGAGAGTTAGAAACATTGATAAGAGAGACACATCAATCAGCTGCCTCCTGCACACCTCCTACTGGGGACGTGCTTGTAACCAAGGTACATGCCCTTGACTGGAATCGAACCTAGGACCTTTCAGTCCACAAGCCAATGTTCTATCCACTGAGCCAAACCGATTAGGGTTCAATATTGTTTTTATATCATGTTTTTGTTGTTTTTATATCATGTCATTGTTATTCTTATATCATATTATTATTATTTACTTATTAATCAATTTATATATTATTTTCATATACATTTTACTACTATTCTTTCATCTCTGACACTTCTATTGAGAAAGGGTAAGTAGCAATATTAAAATATTTCTTCTAATTAATTTCATTTCAATGTGCAGGAATCCATGCAGTAGGCCACTAGTCAGAGTATCACTGTCTAGTAGGTGGGAAAGATTAGCAGATATCCAAGTTAAGTTTTTCATATCTATTAAGGGAGTGGGTATGGGGAGGCAGATATTGTTTCTACTAGGAAAACATAAGGAGGATAAGAACAATATAAAAATCATTTTATATACATTCAATCAATAACAATTAGGTGATATAAGAACAACATTTGAACGGCATCAATTTATGAGTATACAGGACTTATTGATGACTTGAGATAGCTGTCTGCCTTCATGGTCAGTTCTCCACCAAAAGTCTTTGCTCTCTACTGTAGATGGAGGTGCATGTCAGAGATTGGAGGAGATGTCAATTCATGAGTTAACTCCTTTGCGTTTACTGTACGTGGGTTAGTTAGTAATACCTGGTAAAGTCCCCTCCAACAAGTTTGGAGAAGAGTCTTTTATTTGATGTCTTTTCCTATAAGCCACATCTCCTGGTTGTAAGCTGTGATCTTTGAAATCTTCGTCTCTCAGGAGCATAGGGTGGCCAGTGACTATTTGATAAGGAGAAAGCTTATGTTTACCAACAGGAGTAGATCTCAGGTTGAGGAG
Organism: Lasiurus cinereus; assembly: GCA_011751065.1. NCBI lineage: Eukaryota > Metazoa > Chordata > Mammalia > Chiroptera > Vespertilionidae > Lasiurus > Lasiurus cinereus. Next base: position 1,974,941 of record JAAGEH010000092.1, on the reverse strand, counting down.
TATTATAGGGGGAGCTTTTGTCCAGGGGAGATTAAAGGCTTCTGAAATTTTGGCTAATTAAATTTTGATTACACCATTGGCAAGTTCCACCAGTCCAAAAGACTGGGGGGTGACAGGCAAAATGGAGATGCTGTAGTATAGGCCAAATGTTATACATGGGTTTTATAATTTGCCCAGTGAAATGAGTTCCTCAGTCACCCTGTAACTCAGAGGAAATTCCCCAACTGGGAATTATTTTCTCTAATGATAATTTACCAATTGTTATGGCTGTTGCTCTCCTCTAAGGGAAGACCTCAACATAGTGAAAAAAACATATAAATCATAACTAATATACACTGAGTGGCCAGATTATTATGATCTCTGAATGCATAATAATCTGACCACTCAGTATATATCCTATATAATAAAAGGCTAATATGCAAATTGTCCCCTTGACCAAGAGTTTGACCAGCAGGCAGTTCGGCCAGCCGTCCATGTCCCTCCCCTCACCCTGGCCAGGCTGGCTGGACCCCACCCCTACACAAATTCATATACTAGGCCTCTAATATATACATATATCCCTCAAATGGGCCCAAAGGAAGTGAGAAATGTTTTTGGGACCCATGGAGTGGTTTTCCTGAGTTATATTTTGAACAGAGAGAATATCTATTGTACACTTTATGAGCTACAGGGAAAGGTTTCCAGTCATGTTGTTTATTCCATGAAATTATTTTTTCAAGATTCCAATGTGTTGTTATCTCTCATGTATGTGTTGAAGAACAGGGAGTTGGGTTCCTATAGAAAAATAAGTTTCTGATTGGGTCTAAGCCATATCTGTCTGTCTTGGTCAAAAGTTCTCCCTTTTTGTTGCCATATTCTCTTTTTATCTTAGCTGTGTGTTGAAACTATCTAATATATAAAAAGCCAGAAAACTCTAATGACCACAACACCCATCACTATGATGTCCACTGTGGCTCCTCCCTGGCTGGACCTGCCCCTGATTGCCCCCCTTACTTCCTGCAGCCCCAACCCCTGAATGTCCCCACCCCTGATGGGCCCCACCAACCTGATTGATCCACAGCTCCTCCTCCCAGACGGCTTTGCCCCTGATATTGTCCCCATACCCCAAAAGGGGATGAGGCCAGCCAGGCCCACTGTCCACAGCCCCTCCCTATGGCTGGCCCCACCCTGATCAGCCCCCACCAGTCCATCAGCCTGTGGCCCCTCCCCCTAACCAGCCCACACAACTCTATTAGCCTGTGGCCCCTCCCCCTAACCAGCTCCAAACCAGTTGTGAGGAACTGGCCAGCCAACTGCCCATGGCCCCTCCTGTGGCCCCATTTGTGGGCATGGCTGGCTTGCCCACTGCCCACAGCCCCTCCCCATGACAGGCCACACTCCCAATCAGCCCCCTCACCCAATTGGGACCAGGGCCCGCTGGCCAATTGCCTGCAGCCCCTCTCCCCAGCTGGCCTGGCCCTGATCGAGCCCAAATCGTGGTGGGCCCATTGGCCAACTTCCTGCTGTCTCCTCTTCCTGTCAGGCCCAGCTCTTATGTGCCAATTGGGGCCAGGCCAGCTGGACCTCACCTGTGCACAAATTCATGCACTGGGCCTCTAGTAAAACATAACCTTTTATTGAGTTAATAGAAAGCAAAGACATTCTGGGATCTGGATAACTTGACTGCTCAATGCAGCCTGCTTAGCTGCAGCATCAATGAAGTGATTTCCTTTTGCTTCCATGGTGGTAGCTTTAGAATGCCCTGGGATTTTTTATAATTGCTCATTGTTTTTGGTTGCTGTAAGGTATTAAAAATTCTGCAACCAGTTTTTCATTTTTAAGAAAAATAATATTTCTGTTGATTTCAGAGATGAAGAGAGAGGGAGAGATAGAAACTCAATGGAGAAAGAATCACTGATTGGCTGCCTCCTGCTCACCCCCTTCTGGAGATTGAGCCCACAGCTCTGACCATGGAATCAAACCCAAACCTTGACTCCCTGGTTTGTAGATTGAAGCTCAACCATTGAGCCACATTGGCTAGGCCAGTTTTCCACTTTTTATGTGCTTCCCAGAGGAAGTTAAGAAGCTTCACTGCTTCCATAACATTCTAAAGTTGCCAGAGGCTAATTTCAGCATGTCATAAATACAAGAAATTTCATGAAAAGGTTGATGGAAACTTGGGGCTTATTCAGCAGGGCTGAATACATGTTATTACCTACTGGAATGGCTAAGGTCATTTCCCCAAACCTGAAAAGGATGCATAAATGATTGCTTGCTGCCAGACAGCTGATGGCATTTTATTCTACATGTTAAGCACCTGAGGCAGTTCTCCCTATCTTTTTTTTTTCCTTTTTGCTTTTTTTAATAGTTCCCCCAATCTGACAATGGATTCTGTATACTAAACCTTGCCTTTGATATGTATATATACTTTGCCTTAGGGCAAGTTGTGTTAATAAAGAGCGAGGAGTCCTGAGACAGACAGAACTTGAATTCCTACCTCCTCTGGCTTCCCCATGGATTACAAATTTATATTATATTTCTAATCTCTTTATTGATTTACAGCAGCCTCTTCTCCAGATTTTTTGAACCCTAACACCAGCAGAGAAAGACCAAAATACAAAGTCATGAGCTACACCAAATGCATAGTGACTTTCATTGTAGATATTGGCTACTTGACCTTTGGCCAATTGACAAGCCTGAGTTAGAACAATTAGTTCAGCTTGCTGGGCAGACCTGGGCACTTGTTGATTTGTTGTTGATAGCCATTCTGACAAGAGAGCCCACTGCATGAGAGAACATATTTGCCAATGATACATCCAATAAGAGGTTACCCTCCAAAGCTTATAGAGAATTCATACAACTTAACAAAAGGAAGATAAACAACCCAATAAAAATGGACAAAGGACCTAAATCTACAATTCTCCAAAGTGGACAACCAAAAGGCCAAGAGATGTATGAAAAAATGCTCAAAGTCACTGATTATCTGAGAGATGCAAATCAAAATGACAATGAGATACCACCTCACACCTGTCAGAAAAGCTTTTATCATTTTTAGTCAAAATTTTCCATATTTGTGGATATTGCAAGTTGAAATTCCATAGAATTGTACATGTACCTTCCTGGGATTCTTATAGTTTACCAACCTTAGAGATGTAATTTCCCATTTTTTAATTTAATTTTTTATATCTGCAGAGTCATCAAATTTTCTAGGTATGTTATGTAGTGGGTGGAAGTGTCAACCATATGGGTTGACCCATGAGACTCTTACCCCTCAAGGTGCCATCAATCCTCTTATCTGTTTTAGTTTCTCTCCTGGCTGTCTAAAACAAGCATGTCAAACTCCTGGCCCTCGGGCCTCATGTGGCCCTAAGAATACCTAAGATTCAGGCTGGAGGGATTATGTGCCCCTTGATCTTTAGCTCTCATTTATAGCTTTTTTTCAGTGAAAGCTTTTTTCCCCCCCCTCAAAGTCTCAGAGAGCAATTCCAATTGAAAAGCCAAAACCAGTGACTTATTTTTTTTCAGTCTCGCCTTATCCTGGGTTCTGGCAGCCCTTACCCTTAGTTCTGCTTTGAGGACTTAAAAAACATAGTTCAAATAAAGTCAGAAACTCTACCAAAGCAAGTGAAGATCTTGGTTCCAAGAGACAATTCACTCAAGTTCACCTGATATGGTGGGGGGCTGGCAGAGCTCAATGGGCCCCTTGCTGGATCCTAGCCCTGGGTCCCTGCTGGGGCTGACCAGCAGAACCTGAGCAATGGATGAATGATTGCTCTGACACACGTTTCTATGAAAGAGGGCTAAGGGACTGCCTGTATTGAGAATCCAAAGAGCCCCATTTGCCTGCCTCCTTGGGCTTTTATTGTAGCGACAGCTTGAACTAAAATTAACCTCTAGATACTGTCAGTAGGGTAAGCATGCTTAAGAAGCCACATGCATCTACAGTGACCTTTAAGCAAGGATGTCTAAAGTCTAAACTTAAATATTCCAGTAAAACACCCACGGGCTCAGACTTGTTTGGAAAAGTCAAGGCAGGGATTCCTTCTTACAGACTTTCCAACCAAATTCTATGCCTCCCCACCTATCCCCTTTTTGTTTTGCTGGCTGCAGAAGACAGAGTAAGGTGGTGAACTTTCTGCTTTGGAATATCAGGGTCCTTGAAGCACATTCACTGCTCGAGTTCAGATTTTGTAGATTATAAGAAAAATAAAGAGAATTACAGTGACAGCAATGGTTAGTCCAATCAGATACCAATTGATTCTAGGAAACCATGTGGTGGGGTCTATCTACTCCAAATGCTCCTTTGCCATATTACAAGTAGTATTTTGTTTTTCATGTTCATTGATAGCAAATAAGGACTCTTTAATTTGCCTTTGCACATGTTTACTTCTTTAATAAAGGTTATAATGAAAGACTCCCCATAGATGCTTTTTAACTTCAATCCACTGATGGTGACTACTGTTCCATTTTAAAGGGGTGACACATATGTGCTTATGCTTCCAATCGCAATTAAGCACTTGTCTGTGTGTTATGGCATCTGTCTTTCCCCAGATACTCAATGGCTGCCTCTAGTGCCTGTAGTCTAGCTAATATTGTTTTTTATCTATGTGCTGTTGTATAGTGAATTCCTTAGTTACATTATAGGCCATATTGTCTACAAATGTGTTTATCTGCACAGACTCAGAAAGTGCAACCACAGTGATGCTAGAATAACAGCAGCCTCAATGAGTATTCCCAAAAATCTTTCGGACTATAATTGGCTAATTGGTTTCTAAGACCTCAGTATCTGATGAGCCTTGCCATTTCCTGGTAAGATTAACAGGTATCAGGATTTCTGCTTGTCTCCTAAGTAGTATAAGAGTGCTGATGGTCAATGAGGTAATATTCTGGGTGGTAATACAGGATGCAAAATAAGCTCCTCCTCCAACCTGTACTAGAAAAGATGAACTATGGCTTATTAGTAGATTGGGACCCATAGCAAATCAGGCTATTGTCAGTAAGATTATCAGTAAAAGTAATACTATAGTGACTGGAGGAATTCCGGTAGTCATCGTGCCACAATTTCATGAAAACATGGCCTAATCTCCATAAAGTTTCCTGAACTGACAAGCCTAGTACTCAAGGTCATGGGGAACTTGTCCCTCCCCTAGTTTAAACCTCAGGCATGTCTGCATAACTAGTGTAATTAGTATTAAACGCATAGTGTACCAGAGTGTCAGTGTGGTTGGCTTGCAAATGACCATGTGGCTCCTATCTATAACCTGTTGGCCCCCTAGGACCATTATATGGGCATGATTTCCTTCCCAAACTTCCCAATGGAATGCCTCAGCAGAGGGGTCCCACCGCTTATTTTGCTTACACAGAAGGATGGGAAGCACATTAGCATTAGTCAGATTACTGCAGACCAGACTGCCTACTGAGAGAAAGGTTAATGGAGCCTTAATCTGATCATGCTTAGGAATGATATATAATCAAATCTGATTATGAGCTCTCATAGAGTACAGAGAGAAATTGGAGGAGGTAACACAAAAGGGTAGTACATTGAAATGAAAAGAGATATTGGGAGGGACAAGTGTCCAATGTGTCCCATTTTCAAGACTGCTTATTGGTGGCAAGTCCACTCCTCTCTAAAAGGGATGCTAGGTTGCTAGACACAGGAAAAGGGGAGTTCCCCCAAGTGAGGGATCTAAAGAAAGTGGGTCTATAACATGGGCCTAATATAACCTGGGCAGATGCTGGTGCCCAAAGCCAGGCAAAAATGCCAAACCACACGGCACAGGAGTTGTGGTGAATCAAGGAAGTCATAGCAACAAAAAGGTTGTCTGGGTACGGGGAGCATGAGTATCCTCCAGCAGTTGCTCAGCCTCTGCTATCAGTTTCTACATCATTCCCCAGGTTATTCTGGGACTATCTGTGTCCAGTGGAGTTGCATCGTTTGGGGCTGTGGAGTCCCCAGGCCCAGAGTCTTCATTTCTGAGAGAGTATTGGTCCCGTGTCATGCCCTCATAGAGTTTAATCTGATGAGCTGGATCCACAGCAGCCCTGTAGGGGTAAAAATCCACACATATCCTCTCCCCCATGTTAATAATTCATTGGTTATTAGTGTCCAGTTATTAGTGTCCACATCTCGCCACAGACCTATGGTTTCTGAGCTGGTGCTATAGAAGTGATGCTCTACAAGGGACAGAAAGTGGTTGTTCAAATTTTAAAAATTAAGAATAAAGAGTGCTTTGGATAGCATCAGAACTGGGTCCTTGGGTCCCATACCCCCCTTTTTTGTTTTACTAGTGTTATTTAAGGTTGAATGGGCACACTCGACAATAGCCTGCCCTGTGGATTGTAAGGGATTCTGTGGAATGCTGGGTGGACCAAGTCCTGCAAAAGGTGGCAAAGGCATGGCTGCTATAAGCAGGCCCATTGTCAGTTTTTATTTTCATTGGGATTCCTAAAAAGGCAAATGTGAGTAACAGATGTTTAATAACATAGCATGTGGCTTCACCAGGAAAAGCATGGGCACTGATCATACCCGGAAAAGTGTCTATAGTTACATGAACATACCAGAGTTTCCCAAAAGAGGCAATGTGAGTGACATCTGTTTGCCAAAGGTCATTGGCCTGTAGGCCCCTAGGACTAATTCCCATGGAAGGTGGTGAGGTGCCTATCACTTGACAATCAGGACATTATAAAATAATTTGTTTAGCTATCCTCTGGGGCAGTGGTTGGCAAACTCATTAGTCAACAGAGCCAAATATCAACAGTACAACAATTGAAATTTCTTTTGAGAGCCACATTTTTTAAACTTAAACTTCTTCTAACACCACTTCTTCAAAATAGACTCATCCAGGCTATGGTATTTTGTGGAAGAGCCACACTCAAGAAGCCAAAGAACCACATGTGACTCATGAGCTGCAGTTTGCTGACCACAGCTCTGGGGTAACTGAAATTTCTTGTATAATTGTCTTCCGTTTTGATGGAATAATTCATGGAGGTGATGGGCTTCTATCAAGGTAGCTGAGTGGTCTACTTGTTCATTGGCCTATACTAATGGTCCAGGAAGGGAACTGTGAGACCTGATATCTACATTAATAAAAAAAAACATGCAAATTGACCATGACTCTGCCATGCCCATCAGCCAATCTGAGCAAGTATGCAAATTAACCTAACTAAGATGGTGGCCACTATGGAGCTGGAGCAAGCAGGAGACTTGGATTGTCCCTGATGATGGAGGAAATCAAGCTTCCCATCCCCCACTCCTGGCTGGCCCTGGCTTCTGCTCAAGGCTATAAAGTTTCAATTATAGAAGATAAACAAATCCCAACAAAGATGGCGGCCACCACAGAGCTGGATTGAGCAGGAGGCTTGGGTTGCCCTGGGCAATGGAGGAAGCCAAGCGTCCTGCCCAGTCCTGGCCTTCACTCAAGGCTACAAAGTTTCAATTATAGAAGATAAATAAATCCCAGATACCTGCTTCCAGCTGGCCCTGGCCTATGCTTGGGTTGCCGGGGGGTAGGGGGGTATGGCCAGCCTGCAAACCACCATAGGCTCCTTGCCCAGGCCACCTCATGCCCAAGGGAACCCCCACCCTGATCCAGGACACCTTTCAGGGCAAACTAGCTGGCCTCTACCCATGCACCAAGCCTCTATCCTATCTAATAAAAGAGTAATATGCAAATTGACTGTCACTCCAACACACAAGATGGCCACCCCCATGTGGACACAAGATGGCTGCCACAAGATAGCCAGCAAGGAGGGTGACCAGTTGGGGGTGATCAGGCCAGCCGAGGAGGGAAGTTGGGGCGACCAGGCCTGCAGGAAAGGGGGATCAGGCCTGCAGGGGAGGGCAGTTGGAGGAGGACCAGGGGAGGGCAGGTAGGGACAATTGGGCTGGCAGGGGAGCAGTTAGGCATCTATCAGGCTGGCAGGGGAGTGGGTTAGGGGTGACTAGGCTGGCAGGCAGAAGTGGTTAAGGGCAATCAGGAAGGCAGGCAGGCAAGCAGTTGGGAATCAGCAGTCCTGAATTGTGAGAGGGATGTCCGATTGCCTATTTAGGCCCAATCCTATGTGGGCAATTGGACATCCCTCGAGGAGTACCAGATTGGAGAGGGTGCAGGCTGGGCTGAGGGACACCCACAACCCCCATCCCCATGCACAAATTTCATGCACCAGGCCCCTAGTGAGATATAAAGAGAGGATATGATTGAATGTCTAGTAGGGCCTGGAGGTGAAGGAACTGTGCTGAGAGAGATGGCTCTAATGTAGGCTTAATAAGTGAAGTTTCTAGGAGAATCCCAATATGTTTACAGATTCATTTCCTAGGGCAAAGGAAACTAAGGAAAAATAAACAAATAAGACTACATCAAAATAAAAAGCTCTGCACAGCAAAAGAAACCATCACCAAAATGAAAAAGGAGCACCCCTGTATGAGAGAACATATTTGGCAAAGATACATTTGATAAAGGGTTAATATCTAAAATATATAAGTAACTCATATAACTTAACAAAAGGAAGACAAACAATCCAATTAAAAAATGGGCAAAAAGGAGGAACCCAAGATGGCGGCATAGGTAAACACCTACATTGCTGCCTCACACAACAATTTCAAACCTACAACTAAAAGACAGAATAGACATCATCCAAAACCACAGGAAAGCTGGCTGAGTGGAAATTCTACAACTAGAAGGAAAGAGAGGGGCTCACAGAGACCCAGAGGAGTTGAAAAAGCTGAGGTACGGAGACGCACGCGTGCAGAAAGTGGGTGCCTGAGAACCTGGCTGGCTTTCTCTGGCGGGAGGGAAATGGAGACTCCCAATGGCATGGAATCCCTTATCCTACGACACTAAACCCCAGATCCAGCCGAAACTCATACGGGAGGAGTTTGGACTGTGAAAAGGGAGAAGTGCACGGAAATTTGGGGGAGTCGCAAAGGACTGGAGGGCTGGTGGCACACTCGCAGCCCTGCGCGCAGGGGACAGACTGCTGATTGTGCTGCTGGCTTTCAAGAGTGGGCGGGAGTCAGACCCTCCCAATTGTGCCATTTCTAACTCCACTAAGCCCTAGTTTTGGGCGAAACCCTGGGAACCTAGACTTGTGTGGTCCTGGAGCACAGGGGAGCTGGAAAGGCAGAGGTCTAGAGGCAGTGCGAGAGAGCGTGCCCACAGGGACAGCTCCAGCGATTAACCAGTCACTTGATGGTGGGGCCGACTGGAAGGCAAAGTGGTCTCTTAAGCCCTGAGACTCCACCCATCCCAAGCTCAACAGAGAGGCTTTTTCGGATTTGCAATTCTGGTATCATAAGGCTGAATCCAACACAGAAGTTCTCCTGGCATAGTGAAAATGTCCAGACAAGGGAAGGGATCACAAACAAAACAAATGGAGGAAAAGAAATGACTGGATATAGAGTTCAAAACCACACTTATAAGATTTTTCAAGAATATCTTAGAAAAGTTAGATAAAGTTAGCGAGTCCCAAGAGGAGATGAAAAAGATCCAACTAGAGATGATAAAGGACCAACTAGAATTTAAATATACAATGACTGAAATAAAAAATATTATTCAGAGACCTAACAGCAGACTAGAGGAAGGCAAGAATCAAGTCAAAAATTTGAAATATAAAGCAGCAGAAAACACTCAACTGGAAAAACAAGAAGAGAAAAGAATTCAAAAATGTGAAGATAATGTAAGGAGCCTCTGGGACAGCTTCAAGCGTACCAACATCAGAATTGTGGGGGTGCCAGAGGAAGAGAGAGAGCAAGATACTGAAATCCTATTTAAAGAAATAATGACTGAAAACTTCCCACATCTGGTATAAGAAATAGACTTACAAGTCCAAGAAGCACACAGAGCCCCATATAAAAGGAATCCAAAGAGGACTATACCAAGACACATAATTAAAATACCAAGAGCAAAAGACAAAGAGAGAATATTAAAAGCAGCCATGGGAATGCCTAATGCTAGTCATTTCCAACTTATATCCCCTAGTAATTTTTGAAAATCTTTTAGGGTTTTTAGTTCCCTATTATCAATGCTAACCTTTTGGGGTCTGATAGTTCTTTCAGTGAGGATATACCCCCTTTCCGTGAAGATACACCCCAGATTTTTCCATGTTTTCTCATCTGTACCTTTTCAGGGGTTATTAAAAGACCTCTTCAGGCTGTTTCCCTCTGTACTGAAGAGTACATAAGATATAACAGTTTCCTATCAGGGGCTGCAAGGAGGATGTCCTCCACCTAATGGATAATCTTTCCAGAAGAGGAACTGCTGCTTAATGGGCATAAGTGCCAGTGTACATGGTACTGACACATCGTCATCATTCCCTGTGGAAGGACTTTTCAGTGATATCTCTGAGCAGGTTTCTCATTGTTAATTGAGGGGAGAGTGAATGTAAATTTCTCCCGATCCTGAGTAGCCAAAGGAATGGTATAGAAACAACCTTTCAAATCTATTATAATAGGCCATTCTTGTGGGAGCATAGCTGGAGAGGGAAGTCATCTCTAGGTTGACCACAGCTGCCTGTGGTCAGCAGTTTTGTTCCTGAGATTATGATTCGGGTCAGACCCTGTCTCCTGAGGGCTTTGTGCTTAAGGAAGGGGTCAGATACAGGCTCGTGCAAAATCTGTGAGGCTGTTTTCCTGCCCCTGTTCCTCCTATGGGTGCAAAGATCACCCTGGGATAATGTCTTGGCCTATGATAATGGTTTCTTTAGTTTTGCCCATTGCTAAGCACCCTGGGGACATTCCATAGCTGGCCTGTCATTCCTGCTGTGCTCACGTCTGTCTACCTGCCTGCTCCATCAGGGTCATCCTGACATTCCAAAGATATGTTGTTATAGATGCAATAAGATAATAGATAGGCTCAGTTAAGATAAAAATTGACCTTTATCAGGGAAGAGACCAGTGTAGGATATGACTACCGCCATGACTCGTGTTTCAGTTAAGATGTTTTCATTTCAGACCATCCTATGTGGTTACTTTAGGTCTCCAAGTTTGTAAGGCTGCCACACAGGCCTCCCTGAGTATGTCAGGTTCAGTATATGGCCCTGTTCTGTCCACATTGTTATAGTGGTATTGGCTCCACTGCTGACTGGAAAGCTCTTATACCAATACCCTGGCCCTCATTGAACACTCACATGTTTTCAAAGGAGGTTTTATATGATTTACAGGATGCTCCATCTGCCCAAGGCCACGTAATGAGAAAGACATAGGTTCAGAACCCTAACTCAGCTACTATTCTAGAGTCCTCCCTATGCATCCCATAAAACTTCCAAAAGCAGCAGAATGGGCAGGGGGAAAGGTGTATTTGAGGAGCTTCCCAAGGCACACAAGTCCATTCCCACCCCTGCAATCTCCGTGGCACTGCCCAGTAGAGGAGAATCCCATCTACATCCTGCACTTGGTTGACAATTGCAGCCCATTGCTACTAATAAGGGAGATTGCAGACTCTAGCTGGACTGAGGGAGCAGCCTTTTAGGATTTGAGCTTCACTAATCATCTCTGCTGATTAGACTGCCTCCCCATGTACCTTTAGAAATTGAGAATGGGACTTGAATCGACTGCTCATTACTTGTTCCAGGAAACCATGGCAACAAGAGTCCACCTACTGCTGTTCCCAGCCAGCTTGGCTTTCCTCTCACAGTTCTGCCTCAGCATTTGTGGCAAACACAGAACTGAGTCCCACTGTGGAGCAGCCTTGAGGTCCATGTCATCTTGATCATGTGACTCTACAGACAGACCACCTTGTGGGTGACATCCAGGGCAAGGTGCTCACTTGTAAAATGAGCATTTCTAGCAAGTGTATTTCAGGTGGTGGGTAACAACTTATTAGAGGGTTTATTAGTCTTCTTTTCTGCCATAACAAATAACACAGTCAGAGGCTTACAACAGATTATTTTACAATTCTGGAAGTCAGAACCTCTTCTGGAGGCTCTAGCGGAGAATCCACTTCCTTGTCTTCCCAGTGGTTAGAGGCTAGAGACTGCCCATATTTCTCAGCTTGTGAACCATATCACTGAGAGCCCTCCATTGGGACATCTCTGATTCCGACCTGCTGCCTGTGACTGGGTCCCCTTGGGTAATCTCTCTATGTTGAGACCTCAAGCCACATCTGCAAAGTCCATTTGGGATAATGTAAAGGGAAGAATATTCTGTTTATGGAAATTAAGATGTGTGTATGTTGGGGGTGGTCATTATTCATCCATTTAAGAACCAACATTTTTAAAATTCCACTTTAAAAAGTAAAACACCTGTAGTGTTTCTGGTTCCCATGTATGTCACTAACATGATGTAGTCACCCAGAAAAGTTTGACTCCAAGGCCTCTTCTTACTATATCATTAGTAGAATGACTTACTCCTTTATGAAGCAATGCCCAAAGAATGACCTTGCGATGACTTGAACCCTACTTGGAAAAGACCAGACTTCTCACACAGTATAAGTATAGCAGTTTCCTTCCCCCATTTATGTGGTTGAATTTTACCATATAAATCTAACCAAGGACTTAAAATGAGAGTGTTCTGGGAGATAAGGCTGAAGGCTCAGTGTAAAGAGTTAGAGTGTCACATGATGACCAAATACAAGATATACAATATTCTTTCTCAAAGATGATTAGGTTTTGAAAAACTCAAGAATATGACAACTCAGAGTTGAAAGGGGTCTACAAAATACTTCCATATTTCTAGTTCAATCCCAATTCCCAATGTACAGGGATTTAAAAGCTTTAAAACTTTTTAAGCAAAAGTTCTGATTTGGATCCAGTGTTTCTGGTTTAAGGATACAAGCAAATGTATTTCCATGTTTGAGATCTGGAATGTGGTCTGATAGAGCTATGTATGGTGTGAAGAAGACCACCATCCAGTGGTCATGGATGATACACAGCTGAAGCCTCAGAAACAGCCACTTGAGTGGTAATGATCCCATGTCAGAGTGGTGAAGACATGGGGTCAGAGTGGAAAAGTAGTTTTCCTGGCTCAGCAAAGTGGCTGGTGTTAAAGAGACTAGGATTGTTAGGAAGCTAAAACCTTATAGTATTCTTTACCCTCCTCTGAAGGGCACTTCTGCTATTTAATTGGATTTGGAGTACAGGGGAGATGGAAATCTATTTAGCTATTAAATCTCTAAGTTCTCCGAGAAAGTTGTCTGTCTACTTATTTGAAAGAGTAATCCTAATTAGAAGATATTTCCTGAGTAGACAACCTGATTTCCTTCCCTTACAGAGAAGAAAAATTATGGGGGTGTCTTCCTTTGCCACCACCCCATCCTGTATATTAAAGGAGGCTTTGGAGTCACCTAAATGCACCCCCAGAGGGAGCTGTTCCTAGCCCCACTGTTAATTGAATTCTCTGGCACTAACAGTGTTGGGGGTGGGAGTCAGAAAAAACTAAGTGACAAGAAGCAATGCCTGGGAGGGAGAGGGGGGGCAATGGGGAGATATGTATAAAAAATTAATTTAAAAAAAAAGAAAAAAAATTTCCTCTAATTTCCTGTTAATGTGCATGTATTTCATGCACTGGGTTATTAGTATAGTATAACTTACTTAGTTATATGGTAGTAATATGTTGGACTTGTGCCTACTAGAGTGTGAGTTCTTTGAGAACAAGAACTGGTTTATTTATGTCTGACTTTCCAGAGAATAAAGGAGGAATTCCAGGCTTATGTTTTGAATGAATCAATTAAAAAAAAAAAAGAAGCAATGGAGTCATCAATTTCCTTATTTATGTCCACAAAACTGCTTTGAGGATTATGGAAAGGTACACACCCAGTCTAAAGAACAGTCTTTGAACTTCATCTATAATAATAAAAGTATAATATGCTAATTCGACTGGATGTCCTGACAACCTTCTGGATGAATCCGGGGCTGTGAGGGAAGTCCAGGTCCTGGTGCCAGAGAGAAGCCGGTGCCGGCACCCAGGGGAAGAAAAACCTACTCTTGCACAAATTTCATGTATCGGGCCTCTAGTCCAATATAACGAGAAGGCAGAAGCAAGAGGCTTTAATAAAAATCCAATCACTGATTTGACAACCTGGTTATTTTCTTGTGCAGGTTAAAGATGAGGCCTGGAGCTGCTAGCACACCTGCGGAGACAACTACAATGGCCATGGTTTTGAAAGCAACATATCTGGCAGTTCCATGCCCTTCAGTGTCTACTAAGTCTGAAAGAGAAGCAGGTGTCAAATCTTAAGCTCATGTTTAAAGTCATAAGTGTAAGTTGAAGCTAAAGCTTTATATATGAGTGCTCCTCAGAGTAGGAGTGAAATTAACCCTCAAAGGATTCCTGTGGGAAGCCTATAACAGGGTACAGTTTTAACCCTTGAGCCAAAGCCTCTTCTCCACCCTCAGTGTTGTTCCCTAAGACCAGATAGCTGAAAAGGACCTTACAGTCCCAGCCTGTTGTATAACACAACATCCTGGACCAACAGCTCTTCCAGAGTATTAGTTAGGGATTGAAGACAGCTTAATTTCAAATTCTAGGCCTAAAATTAAGACCATCTGGGATGAGGATATAAGATATTAATAAATTGGGTTTGGCAGTATCAAGGCACATGCCTTCTGACTCATTAGTCCTATTTCTAGAAACATATTCTGGAGTTCTTGTATAGCAGGCAAAGAATTAAGAGGCTTCTGATATGGCACGAGTGACAAAGTTGAAGGTAACCTAGATGGAAATCCATTTAGCTATTAACAGTGAGGTAGGTCTCTGCACAGATAAGATACAATTTACAAAGCAGTTCAGAGCTGTAGGGAGACTCTATGACCCCACTGTGTTAAAGGGGGTGTGGGGAGCTGAAGCCATCCCTGGGAAGAGACTGTCTTCTCTCCTCTTATTCAGAGGTGAGCATGAGTTATGTTTGCTTAATGAAATGTCACATACAGCCTTGCACTTGCAGCCAGAAAGGGCCATAAGCTCCAGGTCCATACCTCTGCCCGAGGAGTCATCTGACAACAGGAAGATGGGTCCCAGCAGACTTTTTGTTGTTTCCTCTTCTTCAGTGGCCCCTGAGGCTAGAGACATGTAATAGAGTTTGAGCTCTGAGTGCCGAGAGGTGTGTCCATGGACATCTCAGAGCAGACCTCCATGGCGCCCCTGCTCTGCTAGGCAGTGAGCTGGTCTTGGCAGGACAGGGTATGCATCTTCCTTAAGAACATCATGGGCTCCTCAAAAATTTTACATCTGAATCTACCAAGTTTCCAGAAGAATAACCTTTTAGAGTCACATCTGTAAAAGCTATAAAAAGACTTGTCCAAGAGCCTGCCCATGTCAGACTCAAACAGAAAGGCCGGCTGGGCCAAGGTTGCCTGGACTCTGAGTAGGTAAAGAATGAGGCCTCATGCTTACATTTTGAAATAAGGCTTGTTCACAGGAATGAGGATTGAAATTTTACCTCGCCTGCTTCTCGGTGACTCAGGGCAAGCCCCAGAACACAGAGCGGAGTAGGGAGAGCGCTGGTTGCAGAGGAAGGCGCTGCAGTGGAAGTGGACCTGGGATGGCAGGAGGGTGAGGTGAGCCTAGGCACCTACAGCCCCGCCCACGGCTATTAATGACTCACCAGGCTAGCAAGCACTTGGGCAGCTGACACGAAGGCAAAGGTCTTCACCTCAAACCTCTGGTAGTGGGCAGGGTAAGTCACAGAGGAGCCAATGGATGGAAGGTGGTTCTGTGCTTGTACAGGTTGTATTCATAGCTAGGAGGCATGTACCAGGGAGGACCATCAGCCATTCACCCAGGCAACTCAATTTTTGCCCAGATTCCATCACACGTGGTACCGTTGGGACCATTGCTGTACGTTTTACTGCAGCTCATTCTGATTTGGCCTCTCCAACAATACCCATGCAATCATAAGTAGCATGTGCTGGTGTTTTCCTGCTATTACAATTGTATTAATACAATTTAAATACCTATATGTTTGCCAGCTAAATGCAACAAGAGCTACAAGATTTATATGTGTATCTTCAGATGACACTGGCTGGATTCTTCCGACTACTGTGAGTATGTACCAGGCAATTAGTATTTGTCAGTGACAAAAAAGTTAGAGAAGTCCTTAGATGCTAGCAGAGTGAGAGCTATAAAAAGAAGCAGTGTGTGTGCTGACTGGAGGTTGAGTTGGCTGGAACATTGTCCCCTAAACCAAAAGGCTGCGGGCTGGATTCCCAGTCAGAATACATACCTGGTTTGTGGGTTTAATCCCCAGCTGGATTGTGTACCAGAGGCAACCTATTGATGTTTCTCTCTCATATCCATGTTTCTCTGTCCCCACATCCTCTCTTTCTCTAAAAATCAATGAAAACACTTTCGCAAATGAAGTTTGAAAACAACAACATGTAGTGTGTTAGGTGTTAAGTGCTAAGGAAAGAAGAGTTGGAAGGGTCAGGGAGCCGAGAGGTCAGCTGACTTCCTGGAGAAGGGACATTGGACAGGCTTCTGGGGTGGAGGAGTGCGCTGTGCACAGGCAGGTCGGGCGATACCTAGAGGCAAGGAGCTGAGCGACAGAGGATGACAGCTTCAAGAAAAAGGCGGTGTTTGTCCTGTGAGGGGTAGAACCACAGGCAGAGCCCGCACAGGGGTGGCTGTCACTCCAGAGCACCCGTGTCAGGTCTAGAGGTAGATGGGCATCTGGTCCACCATTCGCTAAGTAGTGCTTTGGGCTCCTTAGTAAGCAGAACTGCTGCCTATTGACCTACCTCGTGGAGCGATGAAGGTCAACAGTCAACAGTGAGCCCGCACGGCACTGGGCGCTCAGAGATAGGAACCGGAGGGCAGCTTTCTCCCCAGGTGAGCCAGAGCCCAGGACCAGGCCTCTGGGAAAGCCCCCTCCCCTCCCCCTCCCCCTCCTCCTTCTTCTAGACTCAGGAGAACGGGAAGTGTGGTTACTTAGCCCAGGGACTGAACACCGAGAAGCCAGGACAAAGGTTAGGGCTTAGCGACTTGGGTCCCTCCTCCCGCATTGGATGGGCTACCTGGGTGGCTTGTGTGAAGGGACCTACCCATCCTTGACCACAGTCCAGTGGGAAAGAGCAGCTGGGTTGGCGGCGGGCGTAGCCCAGCAGTCGCTCAGGACCAGCTTGATGTTGGGGTCAGTCCTGTTGCCGACGCTCACTTCCAGAGAGATGGGCTGGCGGAGGTGTCTGTCACGGCACCAGGTAGTCCCCTTCTGTGAAGGGGTGCAAGTAGAACTGGTCTGGAAGCGGAGCAGCCTCTCAGGCCCATGGTGCCAGGCTGTGAGGGTGGAGCGGCTCCTGGGGAGCCCCGGAGGCGGCCACTGGTGCTGGGTGGAGGCTCACCTGGGTAGGCCTGTAGCAGGAAGGCCAGCGGGCCCAGCCACGCCAAGCCCCCCACAGCGGGTGGGCTCTGGACACTGGTGTTGGTCAGCAAAGCTCCCGCGCGGTAGTGACACCTCACAGTCACCCTGAGGGTTCGGGTGGGGCGCGGAGAGTCTGTTAACAAAACTGCTTAGAGTTAAGCTAGAGCCTAAGCAACAGGTGGCAACTGGGTCCCACCTGAACTTCCTGGCTCTGGAAACGGCAGGTGGAGGAAGCCCCGTCCAGAGAGCGCGTATCTCGTTCTCATAGATGACCTTGCCGTCCTCGAACTTAAAGTGAGAGAAGGTTAGGGAGTGCTCACCAGTTCTCCCCAGGCCAGCCTCAGCCTGAGGCTGTCCGCTCACACTGACCCAATGTGTGGTCCCACATCCCTTCAGGGGTATGTAAAACCTCACCCAGCCCCCCACTCTGAGGGTGGCCAGGTTGAGAGCTGGGCTCATCTGGTGGCTGTGGAATTGGACATCCATGAACCCGTCATGGGTACACAGCTCACCTGCAATCAGAGTGGCCATGAGATGCTGGGTGAGTGTGAGCAGGCCCATCTGCCATGCAATGCTGTCTTCCCTGAGCCTGGAGTGTGAAGGGAGACACCAGGCGGCACCCCCATGTGTCTTAAGTCTTTGGGAAAGATACTTTAGGAGACAGATAGCAGAAATCCAATTACTGCCATTCGCCAACCACACCCAAAGACAGACCAAGTTAAGAGAAAAAAACCTCATTTTGGTACATGAATATGCTATTGAGATCCTCCTCTAAATGCCCCACCTTTAAAACCCCTCAGAAGGAAGGACCAGGGCCTGCCCTCTCCCTCCCAGGAGCCCAAGGCCCATGCCCTCCCCCTCCTCCTCCCCTCTCCCTCTTCTTCCCACATAAGCATGTATCTCCTAAAGTCTAGAGGATCCCAGGAGACTTGCAATCAGGGCAACTGCACTTTATCTGGGCAACCTCTCTCTCCCCACCCTGCATCCCCCACCCCATCCTCAAGGCCCCCTTTTCTTTGACTTCTTAGTGAACCAGAGCAGCCCAGCCCAGTCTTGTGTCCCCACTGATTTCCTCTTCTGCTACTTGAGGCCCTCTCTTGCTTTACTAGTCCCAGCTTTAATAAACATCCTCTAAGATTCAAAAT
Organism: Lasiurus cinereus; assembly: GCA_011751065.1. Classification (NCBI taxonomy): domain Eukaryota; kingdom Metazoa; phylum Chordata; class Mammalia; order Chiroptera; family Vespertilionidae; genus Lasiurus; species Lasiurus cinereus. The sequence continues at coordinate 1,956,529 of JAAGEH010000092.1, read as the reverse complement.
AAAAATACCTTGATAAGTGGCTTGAGTTACAAGGGGAGACCCTAAGGTCCCTGGCCACAATGGAGCTGCTTTGTCTGAACAGAGAGAGTTTATCCAAAGGAAGAGGGAGCAGGAGACATGGAAGGAAGAGCCATGTGGGGTGAGACATCTACAGAAAACTCTGAGAAGGGGTTGATGTGACTTCAGAGTCAAATTATTTGTGACTTAAAGTGCAGTGCCTGGTGTCCTTTGTCCCTTCTGTCAAGACTCACACCCATGAAGGCAGGGGAAGCACATATGATCCCTCTCTGGCTTGGCCTGATAAAGTGGCGGAAGAGGGGCCAGGGTGGGGGAAGCGGATAACAGCTGCCCAGGGCCCAGGCAATGCTGCACAGAAGGAAAGCCAGCCCGGACTCTTTTTGAGGAATTGGCAGGAGTTCAGGGGAAGTCTTTCTAATCTCTTTAGTTACAGGTTGGGCCACAGGCTCAGGCTCCTGAGGCGAAGCACCCTCCTGGGCCACCCTAGTAAACGTTGGAAATACTTCCTTTTGCAGCCCCACCCTAGCAGCTGATCTGGTGCCTCTGATCTGACAGCCTTTTGTTTCCTGGGCATGTGAGCAGTGCAGAGTGTAAAACATGCCCGTTCTTCCCACAGGCACAGTAAGGGCTAAGGGAGAACAGAGAATGTGGAGACCATTGCTCAAAGATCTTTACCTGTAAGAACTGGTGACTCACAGAGACACTCAGGGTAAACCACCATGGATACTATCTACCATCAGAAGGAAAAAGTTAGCTTGAGTGAAGGTAAGTAGAACTGATAGGGCAGGCACTGTTCTGAGAACTGAAATACAAGAAGAGTGTCAGCATCAGAGACTGCCCTGTGGTCCAGAGACCATCCTGTGGGCCTGGAGCAGTGTGTCTGTGTGTGTGGGGGGGGGGGGGGGGGGGGGCCCGGCGCGGGCATGGGAGGAGGAGTTGGGGAGGAAGAGGGGAGTGGGAAGGGCAGGAATCCCTGCAGCGCACAACTCAGACTTAATTTGGTTTCCCTTTAAACCAGAAAGAGAGACCCTGTTACTTTCCTCCACAGGGCGTTTATTGCTTTAAATTCATGCCCTCAAGTGCCCTTTGTACTAGACACTAATGCTGAGTTAACAGATCAAATGCCACAGGAGAACCTAGTGTCTTGCCAGCAGCCTGAGGAGAAGGCTCTACAGAGTACAGAGACCGCCTGTCCACCTGTGTCCCTGACTATGGATTGGTTGGGACTGGCCTCAGTGTGGCAGTGTGGGACCCTCTGTTTGGTTCAAGCTGTCCTGGGTGTAAGAGGGCCTAAGACATTCATCATTAGAAACTGGGCAGCAATTTGTACTATTCCATGTGCTGAGAAACATTGAGGAATGCTTCCATTGTGGAGGTTCAAAAGGCTTGATGTTTGCAAGTGAACTTCAGTTCCTGGAGAATTCACTTATGCAAAGTAATCAAATGAATCTTGCCAGACTTTGGACTACCACATTGACGGTTGTAATGTACGGGCAAGTCATCAGCCATATCAGGGTTACTTGTGAGACCATGTTTCCGGTCAGGTCCCCACACTCAGGTTGATAAGGCAACATACTTTCATTTGGAGAAGAGTTTTGCTGAAATGCAGTCTCAGCTTTGCTGCCTCTGTCCCAATGCCATGCCGATGCAGCTGGCTCATGGCAATGTCTCTGTTTCCAAAGCTCACAGATTTTAACTTCCCAGGAAACTCTGGGATGGTGAGTCATGTGCGTGGCATTGCAGATCACAGGTCCTGGAGGGCATGACCAGCAGATGTCTATAGTCAGCTTTGAAGAAGCCCCAGAACAATGTCTTCTACCCTGGAGTTGGCCATGCCTGGACCTTACCTGATAAGCCAGTCACTTGTGCTGCTAAAATGGTCTTTTGTCCAAGGATTCCATGGATGAGCTTCAGAGGCACTGTGTAGAGATGACTGTTACCTTGCTGGGGGTAGGGGACAACATTATCAGAGATCTCACTTCAATTCAATTTCTAAACAATGCTAGAAGTGTAGTCAAGACAAGCATATACTCAAGCACTGTGCACTATTTTGGCCTAAGTAGAATTCAGGCATTCTGTCCAATGATTGTTCTGCCAGGGATTCTAGTTTTAAAATTTCATGCTTTTCATATCTGGAAAGCTAGGGTTGTCTACTGAGATGCCCTATAGCTGATCATTTCTGAGTATGAGCAAAAGCTGTTCTTATTTTATGACTATTTTATGGTATCATTATCTAGAGATAATGCTTGCAAGACTGAGTAATCTGATAGTACAGGACTATTCCTGCTAAAATGCTGGTGTTTGAGCACTTTGACACATTAGCTCATTTAACACTGAGTCTTTCCTATTGGCTCGAAGATCACCGGTCCCTATTGCAAGACACAGGATAGGAGAACAATAACATTAATGGAACCTAGCTTGTGAGAGACTTCAGTGGCCTCTCACTTTGTATTACATAGCAGATTTAGATCTATGGGGAAGAGGGAGCACTGCTCACCACTGTGTCTTTAGCACATAGTGCAGTATGTGGCTCACAGTAAGCACTGTGATACCTGTTGAGTGAGTTGTGTTCTCAATTACTTTGAAGACGTGGTTGAGGTTATGCTTGGATTTGAAAATAGTGGTCTGTGCCTGTGTGGGGCACAAAATAGACTCACACCCACCGCATAATGAGTCACTCCAGTGGCATTGAATGGCACTTGCATGGTCATCTTATAGTCGTCAATCAAAATGTTATATCCTTGTGCTATGGTCTCCAGAAGGGTCAGAGTTTGGGCTTCTGCACCATGATCAACCTCAATATTCCATCCCATCTGGTACTGGAGATCCTAAAGTCAACAGTTTTATTTAGAGGGCTGTACTCCCCTTACCTCCAAGGTTATTGTCAAACATTTTAAACAGGATTGAAGTCATGTTACCTTTGATATAGAAAAAATGCTATTTAGGTCTGTATATTAAAATTATTTTCATACTGTATTTTCATCAGCCATGCCAGGAACACCATTAAAGGTAAAGTAGAAGGGAAAAAAAATGTGTGATGCGAGGCTGTGACTTGGAGGATAGTTTCTGAATCATGCTGCTGACAGTAGGCAGAAGTCCCCTGATCAGCTCTGTGTGGTTCTCACACCAAGGCCTGGGTGTGGGGTGTAAAGGACAAGCACAAGACCAGACATAAACCCTGGCTGCCCTTAGACATTATCTTGCCTCTAGAGCTCCTGGTACTGGATGGCAATTGGAAGATCTAAGCTCCCTTCCAGTTGTAGATTCAGACACTAAGTTCTTCAGTGAACAGCTGTACTAAGTCTGTAGGAATCCAGTGTTATGTCCAGCCATGCAGTTCCATTCTTGTTATAATAAAGTACTGGTATTTCTTTTATCTTTCTGGTGTTGAAATTAGCTATGTTAGACTATGAAATCCATTGAATGTGTGATTGGGCTGTTTTGCTCATTTACTGGATCCTATCATCTGACACAGTGCCTGGCACATAATAGGTATTCAGCTTGTCAAGAAAGTATAAATGTGATTATAGCTTCCTATTGCCAGGTGCGGTGTGCCGAGCCTGTGCATATCCTCTCAGTGCATTTTTAGAGACATTCTATAAGCCTTATAGTATAAGGGGAGTGTTATTTTCTCCCACTTCAGGGATTGGCAACAGAGTTGGTTTGTTTAAAATATCAACTCAAAGCCACAGAGCCAATAACTAGTGAATACAGGATCACAATTCTGACCTTGTTCCTCAGCCTGACTGTCTAGACACCATACTCGCCTACATGGGCTGTGGGAGAAGCTATCAGCCTCTCTACTCACAGACATGAAATCCTTCATGCACAGGGTGGATCCTGGGTGCTCCTGGGCTGCTCCTGCCTGCACAGCTGGACAGCTGACCTGATATGTGAAAGCCTTGTGTCTTCCAGCAATACTGTTGTCCATGAACTTGATGGTCATCTGGTGCTGACCAAGCTGACCATCTTCTAAGAACAGAAGTGCTGGGACCTCCGTGGGAAAGAAGATTCCAGAATGCCGTCTGACCCACCAAGTGGTCACCAGGACTGCTGATTCTGGAAGGTCCCTCATCCTCACATCAGGAGATTACAGCCAGCCACTGAGAAAGCCCAGAGGAATACATACATTGGCAGAGAACAGATCTGGAACTTCAGGGATTGGAGTTCAGTTTTCATTTTCTTCTTATACTTATTCTGTCAGGATACCATAAGTCATAGTCATGGCTGGTTTGGGGCCTCTACCAAGTCATTCAAGTACTGACTGAGCATCAGTGTAACAGCCATGGTGTTGCGAGATCCATCTTTGAGTATTTCCCCTGCCTTAAGGAACTTGGTTGAAAGTAGGAGTCAGACAACCTTTTTCTGTTCAATGTTAGTATATATTTTATACTTTATAGACCATATATATAACTTCTAATATATCTTTTAAAAAACTCTTTAAAAACAAAAAAATACTATTCTTAGCTTGAGGACTATCACACACACACACACACACACACACACACACACACACACACCATGGGGATGGCACCCACAGGTGTGGTTTGCAGACCCCTGGTCTACAGAAATGCAGCTGTAAGTTTTCTAAGGTTGGGAAGTCACCATTTCAATTGCTGGCTCTTCACTGTGGGGTCAGATCAAGTGGCCTGTTAGACATGCAGGTTTCTAGGATATACCCCAGGTCTACATCATCAACTAAAGGAGGGAAGCCTGTGTTTTCCATTCCCCGCCTGATTCTCTTCATGCTCAAGCTTGAGTGCTGCTTAGAGAGGTTGCTTTTACTGCTGCCAGTAACCTTCACTGGGCAGCACTGTGCCTGACAACAGCTTGCTTTCCAACACTTGTTTTGATAGCATGGAGGGTCTTTTTGCCAGCACCACAATGGCTTCCCATTTCCCATGAGGTAACTGATAAAAATAGCTCATGTTTGAGTATTTGCTGTAGCCAGGCGCTACTCCAACTCCTAATTGGCTTTAGATTATTACCTTTTAGATACTGTATGGAGAGAATACCACAACACCCTTTTACCAATGGGCAAGCAGAGGCTTAGAAAGGTTAGCTAACTTGCCCAAGGTCACAGCCAGATAGTGACAGAGTCAGGACTCAAGCTCAAGACCTCAACTCCGGGGTTTCTCAACCTCAGCATTATTGGCATTCTAGGCCTGAGAATTCTGTGTTATAGAGGGTAAGGTCATCTTAATTCAATAGAGGCTGTTTCGCAGCACCCTTGGCTTGTATCTACTATATGCCAGTACCAGCTTCCTCCTCTCCAATTTTGATCACCAAGAATGTCTCTAAACATTGTCAGATGTCCTACATATAGACAAAAGCAAAAAACAAAATAAAAAGAAAAACAAAAACATCACTCGTGGTTGAGAAACACTGTGCTAGTTCACAGACTATACCCTTAGCAAATAGGGAAGTATTAGTAACTACTAGGCTACTACTTCCCAAATCACTCCTCAAAGCAATTACTTACCACTCTGCTGGTACAAGTCTCATAGGCGGCCCGTAGAGTGTGCTTTTCTGGTTTGAGGAGATAAGTGCAATTCAGCATTTCAAGACCAAAGGGATCTACAGAAGCCAGAGAAATTTAAAGAGGTTGTGGCCAAGAAATACATGCAGTGACAGAAGCAACCGAAGCCACAGAGCCAAGACTGCTGTTCCATTCCTAAGGCACTTTAATTACTTCACTTTTTATTGTCCCCACTCAGTGATGTGGCCTAAGCTTTGAGAGATGCTGTGATCCACAGCTAAAGTTTCCCCAAAGGTTCTGAGGTAAGAGAAAGACAAGTCTTCCATGCTTGGCAACATCATGCAAAGCAAGTGCCCCTTACGGCATCATGGAAACTAGATGCATTGCTCCAGAGTTTGTGAAAAATGGAGGTGGCCTTGAGCCCAGGATGTTCTGTTAAGTAAGACTAAGCTAAGAATACACACATTACCAACCCATCACAGATGAATGCCATTTTTCAGTGCCAAGATTGCTTGAAAATTCCACTGTCATTCTATTTCCATGGCAAGTGACAGTACCTGAAGAGCAAAGAGAGAGTTGGGGCCTCTGAACTATAAGCACATAACTCCCACAGAAGCATGCAGAGGCCACCCTCTCCCACAAGCATCAAGGGAGGTGCCAGCTGGGAGAGGCAGAGCTTGTTTGCCACCCGCAGAGGAGGACAGACTGTAGTATGCGCTACCAAGCACTGCAAGTGCCAGGGCTTGTGGAGCTTCCAGGGGTACAACTGGATTAGGGTAACATACCTGTGTGGAAACCAGGCTGGGGCCCTGACAGTGACGCTGACAAGGTAGGGACTGCACATCTGTGAAGACTTGGAGAACAAAAGTTTTGTCTAAAAGATTCAATATGAAGTTTTAAAAAACGCCCTATGTAAACTCAAGGTCACTGTCTAAGATTAAATTCTGCCTATAATCTGCTACTCTAGCTCAGGTGAAAGTTTCAAAAAATGCCTCATTTCAGGTGGAACAGCTCTGATTCAGCTGTTCAATTGCTGTTTTCCTTAACATGAGTCGATGTTTGAGGACTGCTGCTCTCAGAATGGGCCTCAGGTTGCGATCTGTGTTCTTTGGATGCCATAAAGCATGAGTCAGCAGGCACCTATGCAGTGCAGATGTCTTTGCAAACAATTTCAGCTAGCGTTGGGGATGAGGAAGATGCAGCTGTTCCATGAAAGGAAGCCATAGGTAGGCCTCGGAAAATTATAGTGACTGTCCCAGGGTAAGAAAGGAGTGATGGAGACTGTCCCACCTGTGTTTGTGTTTCCCAGCCATTTGGCCCGCAGGCTGCACCCTGCTCAGAGATGGGAAGGCGTTGCTCCCCAGGTGGCATACCTGAGAAGGGTTGAGTCCCCAGCTGTGCAACCTCTGTTGAGTACATCAGAGTCACAAGGGATAACAATAGAGAAAGTGACTGTAGTTGCCAGAAGGGGATGGGAGAGAGAGTTAAAGAATGGACTTACCCAGAAAGGGCACAGTGTCCCCTCCCTCTGCCCCAAGAATTACTCACCTCCAGTCTAGCCTGAGCCAACATGAGAGACTCCCACCATTTCCTCTCGGCGAGCACATCATGACCCAAGCACCGACAAACCCTCCAGGCAGGGGGGCGGATGCTCATGCTTTTAGGGCAGGAAGCTGGTGGGACCCTGCCTACTCCCTTTTGGGAACACCTGAATCTTCTCCAGCTCCCAGCTGAGAGGGCTGGAGGGAGAGCTTTCTGAAAGCTCGAGAAGCAGAGGCCAGCCCTTTCCTGCTGTGGCCTTAGGTGAGTCCACCACCTGTTCACGGGCCAGCCAGGAAGCCAGACTTCCCTGGAATGGGCTCCAGGTGGGTGAATTGGTGTTTTTCTCCATAACACAGAAAAATTAACATGTTTTGGACAAAATATTTACAACTCCAATGTCGAGTGAAAGAGGGAGATAGGCTTTATTGAGGAAAAAACACCTCATGATCACATTGCCTTTAAGCAGAGCTCTTTCCTTCACACCCCGCCTCCTGGCTGTGTGGGGACATCTGGCCCCTGCATGAACTTGCTCTACAAGTGGATGGAGCATTATTCCCCTGTCTATAATTTTAAACTGACTGCGAAAATTATAGATCGATATAGAGAAAAAGTTCCCACCACTGCTAATATTTAGGTATGTAACTTTATGGATTTTCTCTACAAATACCATACACACTTAAAAAAACAACCACAACCTGAGATCAAATTTTAAACTTTGTGTCGTAACCTGCTTTTACCACCTTTACATATCATGGGCAATTCCATATTAAATATGATCTCCACTATCACTTTAAGGCTACATCATATTCATGTCTAGATACATCAGTGTTTAACTGTTCCCCAATGATGGGCATTAAGATGACTCCCACTTGTTCATCATTATAAGTTACTAGAGACCTATGCATGAATTTGTGCATAGGTGGGTTCTGGCCAGCCTGCCCCAATCAGGCCAATTGATCTGGGTTGGCTGGGGAGTGGGGCCATGGATGGCTGGTTAGCTGCCCCCATCCCATGGTCAAATTCCTGGTTGAACTCATAGTTGAGGGGACAATTTGCATATTAGCCTTTTATTATATAGGATTGTATGATAAACATTCTTGTACCTCTCCTTGGTTCCTCAGGAAAAAAAAACCCTACAAGTAGAAATTCTGGGTCAAAGGGAATAGTGGTCTAAATAGGAAGGTCATAATGGGTAGCAATTGGGGGGAGTGCAGATGAGGAAACTGAGGCACAGCAGCTTGCCCAGGGTTTGACTATTGACTATCAGGGCCAGGTTGAGAACTCAAGATTTTCTGAGAATAAATCATCTCTTTTCAGCATCTCTCACTGTGTTTGAGACCTCTTGATGCTACAGCCTGGGCCTGGTAACAAGTGATATAGGCTCGGGTTCTGTGTGAGTAGGGGATGGCATTTGCAATTACTGGATCATGTGTTATCTTTGTGATGTGAATTGAGGAATAATCTCTACTCAGGTGTCTGAAGCACATTGCAGGCTGGGTAGTGTTTCCCAACTTCCTACATCAAAAGATCCCATGAGGCTCCCATTGACATACAGTCAGTTGGGTCCCACTCAGAAGCTGTTGGAGCAGGCTCTCCAGGGGCAGGGCTGGGGTAACCTATGCTCAGCAAATACGCAGGTGCGGCTTATGGTCAGGAAGATGGGGGAAATACCGGGAGAGAGGAAGGCAAGAAAATAAGTGGTTGCCAGTGGTTAACCTCTTCATGGTAATTAACTGGTTATGATGCAGTGGAATTGGGGAGAGGGAGGACAATCTAGGTTAAGCAGGGTTAGGGATAGAGATAATAAATAGATACAGATTCCAGCATTGGCACAGTGTTAGTAGTTACTCCTCCTAAGCATATTTTCCCAAAGATGGTACCTTTTCTGCAAATGTGAAGGTAATTTGTTACTCGAGGCCTGTTAAGAAGATGGTTGGAGAGGCAGCAGGTCAATGCTGGCTCTTTCTCCCAGGCCCCACCCTCAGGCTCACTGCAAGACTGTGTTCTCCAGAGTGTGGGGCTTGCCTTGGAAAGGGCACTTAGGCCAGAGCCCAAGGCCAAAGGGGTCTTGGGAGGCAAAGGGAAAGCACGAAGGCTCCGACAAGAGATATGGATAGCAGAGGGCCATCAGGGGAGCTGCTTAAGGTGGTGAGTGTGTGAGATTAATTCCCTTTGCCTTAACCTGGCCCAGTCCAGGCTGTGATTGGGACAGTCCTGACCTATAAGAAGCAGTCCTGTGGAAGTGCCCAGACAACAGGCAGCTTGGCAGCTAGCTTTGGGGATGAGGAAGATGCAGCTGTTCCATGATGAGTCACTGTCTCAGATCACTAGCTGGGAAACTGAAATTCTTACAGAAATAATTATATTCTCACTGCTCTACTAGATAAACAGTGGGATCTTTTTCAAATGTGTGCTCTTCACATTATTTTCAAAGAGCCCTTTGAAATTTGTTAATTTATGACTAAAAGTGCCTCCTCTCCTCTCTGGGGCTGCCCTGGCCTCACCCAGGTCCCTGGGAAGCCACTGTCACTCACTCACCACCAGGCATTTCCTGAGGAAGTCTTAGGTTGTTACACATGAAACAGGGTGGGGTTGTGGCCTCACTGGGGCAGGCCTCCTTCTTATTTCTGAAATGCAGTTCTTATAAACAGCTTATCATTCTTAAAACTCTAAGCCTATTGTTTTATTTCTCACAACAATGATAAACATACTAGAGGCCTGGTGCACAGATTCATGCACAGTGGGGTACTTCAGCCTGGCCTGCGGGATTGGCCAAAACCAGCTCTCCAACATCCCCCAAGGGTCCTGGATTGCAAGAGGGCACAGGACAGGCTGAGGGACCCCACTGGTGCACAATTGGGACTAAGGAGGGACTAAGGGAGGGCTACAGGGTGTGTCTGGTCCAGCACACACCTAATTGGTTCTTGGGTTACTTTCCCTTCCCGTGGCCCTGCCTCTATCTACCTAGGTTCCTTCTGTCTCCTCATATGTATACCATCTCTAGGAATAGGAATAGGGAGTAGGAAGATTCCTGCTCTTTTTATTTTATTTACTTCTGTATTGATTGAATTGTCTTAGTGATAATAAAAATGATTTTAAAGTGATAACAGCAATAGCAGTTGATCTGATTTGACTGTACATGAGCTATAGAAGTGTTCAAACTTCACGGTATAAAGTATAACACTCAAGTGAATGGCTTTCGGCCATGAGACTTCCAGAGTCCAGCTCCCTATTGTGAGATGAAGTTAAGCCCCAGAGGTTTAGTAACTGCCCAAAGTCACAGAGCAAGCTAGTGGCAGAGTTACCTGAGCAATCAGGCCTGATGCCAATTCCCAAGCCCTTCCAGTTATTTCCCATGTGTGAGCACACATGTGTGCACACGAGGGGGTACTTACACACTTCGTGCTGCTCTTGCAGTTCACTTAGCTTTAAAAGTACAAAATGTCAGTTATTAGAATCAGCAGTATATGATAGAGAAACTTCTACCACTATGATAACACAGCTTAAAATAGCTTTCAAATGTCAAATATGAATTTAACTTGGAAAAATAAGAGTATGTCAATAAGAATGTTCTTGAATATCATGTTAGTCCTTTAACAATGTAACTATACTATGTTAATGTCATTTTCCCCTTTGGATCTTCAGACAGATTCAAACTGATAAACCTCCTAATGGTGAAAGATTCAGAAAGAATTAGGATAGAGCAGTGGTTGGGAAACCTGGGGTGTTCTAACGCCACTTCAAAATAGACTCATCCAGGTCGAAAATCAACTTTTGTGCATGGGCCATGAAGTTTCAATCACACTGTACGTGCATGGCCACACGTGGTATTTTTTGGAAGAGCCACACTCAAGAGGTCAAAGAGCTGTATGTGGCTTGCAAGCCACAGTTTGACAACCACTGGGATAGAGGAATAAAAGGCTTCATTGACCTGGGGATACAAAGACAGGGCCGCTTAGATAAATGGATGATAGGGCACAGAAGTTCTCAATGAAGACTCATTTACATAAAATATCAAAACATTACTCCACAGCTAACAGCTAGGGCAATGGTCAAGACAGAAATGGAGAAAAGGTTTCTTGGCTGTGCCTTGTAGCTGATAAAATATAAAATATTTCTTGGCAGATGCCTTGTAGCTGATAAAATATAAAATATGTTAAATGTTCTGAAGGATATGGGGGATTGATTATAAAGATTCCAATGCCCTTGCTCCTCCAACACACACACACTCCTATCCTTTCCACTGTGTTTTGAGTCAACCTCCCCCTGGTGGTCCTTCCTCAGGCCTCCCTGCCTTGGATATGGACTGCCTTGTGCCTTGCTTTGGCCAATAGACAGTGATGGAAGTGCCAGTGTGCCCATTCCCTAAGGTTGCCTCTTACTTAGGTGACAGCAGAGCTCTGTTCAGTCTCCCTTGAGGCATCTCTGGACCCACCCCTTTCTCCCTGGGCCCTGGCAGTTGTTGATCCACATTTCACACGAGTACTGGAAAGGAGCAGGTGGTTCTCCCAAACCATGTGATTTTATGAGTCTGTGAGAAGGAGGGAAGGATGTTTTTATCAAGGCCCACTGTGTACAGGTCCTGTGCAGACTTTGATGCATACACTTTTGTGGTAGGAATAAGAAAAGGAAATGAAGGGTCCTTCAAATGACATGTTCCTCTCCCCCTTCACCTCTTCAGTTGATAGCTACTATACTGCCAAACTGATCATTAAAAAAAATTGAACCACTTTTTTACATCTTACACCAAATAGCTGTTGCCCTTAAAACCCCTCCTCAACCCCCACCTTTGGTTCTACCTTCACAGTTCACCCAGATTTGGTTCTGATTGGTCGGTTTCCATGCCAGTCAGCATCTCCAGACCTATCTCTGGGCATCTCTCCAGGCCTGATCCACAGCCACCTCAACACCAGGGAGGTTGTTAGGCTTCTGGCTCACCCTAGGCTAGAGGCTAATGACTTTGCTGCACCTGCCTTTTTCCACCCAGCCCATGCCACCCTGCCCACCTGCCAGCTGCCAGTCTGGCTGTGATAGAAGCCTGTGGGCTGCAGGGGAGGGACCAAGAGGTGCTCCATGCACTTCCTTGTGACAGGTTGTCTGTATGGTTGGTTAGAACATGACAGCCCTGGCCTTTTATAATGTAAATAATAAAAGCATAATATGCTAATTAGACCAGACATCCTTCTGGATGACATTCCAGATGAAGCCAGGGCTGCAAGGGAAGCCCAGTCCTGGGTGCCTGCCAGTGGCCAGAGGGAAGCCTGGATCCTGGGTTCCCGAGGGAAGCTGCTGCCAGCAGCCAGAGGAAGGAAGACCTACTCTTGCATGAATTCCATGTATCAGATCTCTAGTATATATATATATTTTAAATATACTTTTATTGATTTCAGAAGGAAGAAAGAGGGAGAGATAGAAACATCAATGATGAGAGAGAATCATTAATCAGCTGCCTTCTGCATGTCCCACCCTGGCATGTGCCCTGACCTCCTATTTCATAGGTATGTGCTCAACCACTGAGCCATGCAGACCAGGCTGATTACTATAAGTTGATTGAAATCTTCAATTCACAGAAGCAATACTTAATTAGGAAGAGAAAAGGCATAAGAAAAAAGGAAATTTGTCCAGTTGACAAAGCAGTTGACTCAAGTATACACTTTAAATTCATAGCCCCTGCTTCAGACCAGCTAGTGTTCACATTGTAAAGAATTTGTTTTTGAAAACCTTTATAAAGCCTTCCACTGTTACAATGAAAGCCATCTGGTGATTAGCATTTATAAAATGTGCAGTTAAGAGATGCCAAGAGATTCCTTATGCAAGCAGATGGCACAATAACAGCTCTGCTTTTTTTTGTAATAAAAAATAGAGCTTTGAATAGCTTGAAACTTATGTGAATAAATTAAGCCAATCAATACTTCAGGGACATTACAATTTTAATAGTCAACTTGCTCACCTAAATATATTTATAAATGTTTCCATTTGGAGAAGAAAAACCAAAAGGGCAGACACTGGTTCCTTTGATTGCTTCTTATTTGTATTTAATACTTTTAAGGAAAACAAGGCCAGTGACCTTCCAAGTGTTAAGTGTTATATTGGTTCAATGGAGAAGTGAGTTGTGAAATCTCTTTTAAATAGGAAATCCCCACATCAAATAGGTTGTAGAGTTTTATTGATGTGCTAAAGAGAAGACAGCATGTCTGAGTGACATTTTCTGAATAATGCACTTGAAAATGTTTTTCCTCGGCAGACATGTTTCTCATAAACCAAAGTTCAACATCTACAGTGTTGTGTTAATGCTGCCTTGTTCTACCTGCATCTTGATTCCTGTAAGTTTTCTGTGTAACAACAGGACTTTTGTAATTCTCTTTACTTTCTGTATTGTTTTTATTTTCATTAAAATTCATAATAAGATACTCATTAGATAAAGTAATTTTGTTAAGAGAAATGTTCTGCTTAGACCTTTTCTTTTTCGTTAGTACATAAAAATGTGCTTCTACCATACAAGTGAATTTCCTCTCTAATTAGACATGAATAGCTTTGGAGACCAAATGCAGTCTGCTTTCGAAAGCCAGATCTCTTGAGGTGCAGAGGACAATCTAGTTAATAAAAAAATGTGTTTCTCAGCTACACAAGCTTTTGAATTTCTTTCCCAATTAGAATTGAATGGTTTTCCAGAACAACAAGGGAGAAGCTTGGCTTCCACTTTGCTGGCATTGGTTTTTCTTGGGGTAGACTGGGAATATCAACTACCACTAGTCTTTCCCCCTCTTTTCCTCTCTCTGAGCAACAGAACACACAGGACTGTTTTATAGGTAGGTTGAAGTCCTTGGTGAATTCTCCACCCCAGTGAATTCTCCAGCCTCTTGGCCAGGAGTGGCTCCACAGTGGATGGGACACCAGGTTAGACCACTCAGCTAACTGGTAGCTGCTATTAAAGCAGGAGAGGTCAAAATTTATAAACACAAGCAAGAGTTGAAAATGCCATTGCTTTGTGAAGAAAAAGAGAAACAGTGAGGGAGAGTTTATCCAAGTGTTGCCCCAAGGGTATTGTTAACCCTCTTTTCCTCTGGGCCATTGGCAAAAAGAAGTGGTATCTGGGCAGAAGGGCCTCTCAAAACGAAATAGTTAAATGCTTGAGGTGCCAGGTAACAAGTGGAGTTTCTAGATTGTAGGAAAGCAAATGAAGAAGTAAACCCTATTGCTCTGAACCTGAGTGGCAGTCAGAGAGACACAGAATCACTGGCAGGATAGTTTTGCAAAGTTATGCTAATATTACTGGGTTGTAGGGCAGGGGGTAGAGCAGGGGTAAGAGAGGGTTGTGGAGATGGGGCGAGGGGGTTGGGCGGGGGGAGATGCAGGGTTGGTTCCAACAGGAAGTTTGATGAAGAACTTGACTTGCTAGATAACCAAACAATTCTGGAGACAGTCATTGCCAACTAAGTCTTATCCTCAAGTCTCCCCACTAGTGTATATGGGAGTTATTCTCTGATCTTCTGAGAGTGCAGCAGCAGACTATTGAAACATTTAAATATTTATTTCCATAAGACCAATACTGTCAGAATATACAGTCAAAAGTCATTGCCTCACAATTATCCAGATTCCACACAAGAAGTTAGTGTCTACAATATATGCTAACACATATTAGTTATTTTTATTCATCTCTTCTTTCATTATCTTCCACCAACTTGCTTCCTTTGGACTTTGGGAAATAAAAAAAAATAATAAAGCAAACATTGAGTTGTTGCTTTATCTGCAAAATAAGCCATGGTCATACTCTTTTCCCAATTTGTTAAACCATACTTTATAGTTTGTAAGGATTTTAATGTTATTTCATCTTTACTACTGTAAGCTTAGGTGATGATGATATTATTATGAGCAATAGCCCTCAGTGTTATACACAAAGAAATGGACTCAGATAGCTGGACTAACTTTCCCCAGATAATATAGACTCCAGATTTTCTAGCTCCAAGTTCAACCCTCTTTCTCACCCTCCCTCATCTTGAAGGGATGATTTGCAAGTTCAAGATTTGTTTCTATTTCCTCTTTTCCTTCCCCTCCCCATCCATCCATTTTTCTTTCAAGGAAGAAGTTTTCCCAAGAAAATCCCAAAAGGATGTCAGGATCATTACCTTAAAAAAATGAAACAAAACAAAACTTGATGTTCTTACCATTTCACAGGAAAATTGAAGTCTAAGTTGTAGTAAGTACAATTGGAATCAAGAAACTTTCTTCTCCTCCTTGTCCTGAATCTCCAATCCTTCTCCCTCTCCTCTATAATTTCTCTGTCCTCCTCTTTGTTTCCATCCTCATCCTTATTCTCCTAATCATTCTCATGATTACCATCATCATTGTCATGTCGTACCAGATTCCTTGTTTGATTGGCACTTAGCATTCTACTACAAATAATCTGTCTTTGAGAAGCTCTCTCTGGTTATGATAATGTTCAATTTCAGCATGCATTAATGAATGCAATTGTACCTAAATTAAAGTGTCTCATGCAAAATTGAATTGAGAAACAGCATAGTAATTTTTTTGGCTTAAATTATACCTTTCTCTCAAAGTACCCACAATTATGATTGGATGGTTCACGTTCTCTGAAATTTAAAAAAAAAATTATTTTGCAACTAAATAATGTTGCCCTATAGGCCACTTCTACAGCTTCTATGGGGATTCTCATAGAAACCAAAAAAGGGAACAAACATGGACTCTTGGGGCCAGTTACTATTTTGAGGAAACTGCAGATGAAAGCTTTGTACTTGATCAGAGTCAACAAATAATTCATTTTGGAATAAAGACTTAGACAAAGAAAGGTGAGGACTAAACAGTTACAGAATTTTGAAAATATAACTTTCTCACATCAATTCAGTGGACTATTATGGAAGTGTACTAAAGTTATTGTAATAATATAGAAAAAATTTATGATGGATTCAAGAGAAAAGAGTTAATGCAAAATGGTGTATATTTGATGAGGAGGACTATAGCACAAGAGAATGCATGGGGTTATTTGATCAGTTGTATAGAATGATGGGTTCTAATTTTATTGTAGTGTCTTTAGAGAACATGGACTACATGAAGTCTAGTATCTGGTATTTATTGAGACTTCACTGGTTTTATTAAGTGGGCAATTTTTATAAATATTCTCTATGTGCTTGGAGGAAACATTTTTTATGGAATGCAGAGTTTTATATTGGCTGTTTGATTAAACTTATTGTGTTCAAATCTTCACTAATCTTTGGTGTGCTTGATATATTACATTAAGAGGTGTATTGAAACCTCCCAATATGATTATAAATTTGTTCTGACTCTAAGTTCTATTAATTATTGTTTTCTCTATTTTGGATCTCTGTTATTAAACCATACATGTTTAGTGCCACCATATTTTCTTGATAAACTGTTCTTTTCATCATTAGGTATTTTGTATCTTTAGACTTAGTAATTTTTTTGGCTTAACCTATATTTGTCTGATATAGAGATAGCTATACCAATTTTGTTACTATTTGCTTGACATAACTTTCCTATTTTTTGCTTTCAGTCTTTTTACAATTTTATATTTT
>JAAGEH010000092.1:1898339-1939839 GCA_011751065.1 Lasiurus cinereus | reverse complement strand
TATATTTTATTGATTTTTTACAGAGAGGAAGGGAGAGAGATAGAGAGCTAGAAACATTGATGAGAGAGAGACATCGATCAGCTGCCTCCTGCACGTCCCACACTGGAGATGTGCCCGCAACCAAGGTACATGCCCCCGACCAGAATCGAACCCGGGACCTTTCAGTCCACATGCCGACGTTCTATCCACTGAGCCAAACTGGTTCTGGCTACAATTTTATATTTTAGATGTGTCTACTGTAAATAAGATACAGCTGAGTCTTCTAACTGGTGAATTCAGTCAATTTACATTTCTAAATTACAGATAGATCAGGACCATGTTTTGGTTTTATATTACTGTGTTCATTATTTATTTATTTACTTTTTTTTTTTTAAAGGAATTTAGCTTTATTTTCTCTGTACATCTGCAAAAACATTAGGACCAACATACTGTTAAAAAAAATTATGCTTAAAAAAAAAAGGCCTAAGGGCCTAGCCGGTGTGGCTCAGTTGGTTGGGCATCATCCCCTGCACAGAAAGGTTGCTCGCTATATTTTGGGTCAGGACACATGCCCGAGTTTAGGCTTGATTCCCCAGTAGGGGGCATGCAAGAGGCAGCTAATCAATGTTCTGCTCTCACATCAATCAATGTTTTTCTCCCTCTATTCCTCTCCCTTCCCCTCTAAAAATCAGTAAAAAAAATCTTAAAAAAAAGGGGGGGGGGATCAAGGCCTTAACCCCAGGAAACTACCACAACTCTGATTGGTCCAAGGAATTGAAAATATATTGGGAAGATAGAACAAGAGGAAAGAGAAAGAGAAATTACTGAGGAAGGGGGCCTTGAAGTGGGCCACGAGGAGGAACTGGAGGCCGGGCAGTGGGTCTGGGTGGAGGGAGGGGCCCTCTTTAGTAGCCATAGGGTGGGGGTCGTGGAGGGCCAGTATATCCATGAGGGGTCATCAGCGGAGGAAGTCCACGCATACAATGGAGAGGCATAGGACCTGGGTGACCCATGGGAGATCCAAACGAAGGCCCTCGGGAAGCATGCCCATTGGAGGAGGTCTGGGATGAGGCATGGCAGGTGGTGGTCGTGGTGGGGGCTTCCCCCCAGATCCTGGGGGCCCAGCATGGGGGTGTCCTAAGCCATGAAGGCCATGGTGGGCCAGCTGCATCTGAGACATACCTGGATGGGGCATCCCACCCGGTGGAAATGGGTGAGGATGTGAGTGTCCGTGTCCAGGATGTCCGGCCCCTGGGGTTCCTGCCATCAAGAAAATATGGGGCCCATGTCCTCCAGCCCCAGGAGGCATAGGTGGTGGGGGCATGGCTGGGGGTATACCAGGTGGAAGGGCTCCAGGAGGTGGCACTCAGGGTGGGAAGGAGGCAGGAGGAGGCATGCTTGTGGAGGAAGCCCAGATCCCAATAATGATAATACAGGATTGGGGGCAGAGGGTGGAGGTGGTGCATTTGCAAACAGCTGATGAGGGTGATCACCCTGGGAGAGTGGGTTCTGTGCTGCCAGAAGTCATTCAGCTGCTGAGTCATGACGTTTACCCTTGGAGTCCTTCTTGAAGGCATAGGACACAGTGATAAGACGGTTACAGAGGTACTGCCCATTCATAGCTTCAATTGCTGCGTCCAAAGCATCAAACAAAGCAAAATTAATAAAGGCATAACCTTTGGAGTTGCCTGTGTCAGGGTCCTGCATAATCTTGGGGGTTTGTAAAATTACACCAAAGGTGCTGAAAGTATCATAAAGCAACTTCTCATCAATCTCCGGGTCCAGGTTCCCAATGAAAATGTTGGCCCCCACATCCAGGCTTTTGTTGTGAGCTGTTGCTTTGTTCTCCCAGATTGGCTTCCCGTAGAGTTTGATCATGTTCATGATCTTAATAGCATAGTCAGCATCTTCCTCACTCAAAAATTCCACAAAGCCATACATAGCCTTGGTGCTGACCAGTGACTCTATCCTTTGGCATATGGGTATTAACTACCGGCCCGGCCTGGAGAAATAGCTCCCACAGCAGTGGCTCGCTAACCTTCACGTCCAGGCCCCCCACATACACAGTGGCATCCTGGTTCCACTCGGAAATCAGCCCGGTCGCCATGGCGAAAGAGCTCCCACTGTCTCCAGGCAGCGACTCCGCCCTCTGACTCCTGTTCATTATTTAAATTAATTTTTCTGTTTTTACTCATTTAGGAACGGTGTGAGTATAAGCTATTGATTTGATCTTTCTCCTTTCCTAATATAGGCATTAAAAACTGCAGGATTTCCCCTAAACTCTGTTCTAACAGTATCCTATATTTGATATTTTGTGTTTTCATTTTTATTCAGTTCAAAATATTTATGATAAAAGATTTATACCTAGAATATATAAAGAATTCATAACTCAATAATGATAAGCCACACAACCCAATGAAAAATGAGCAAAGAATCCTATATAATAAAGAGGTGATATGCAAATTGACCATCACTCCAATACAAAAGATGGCTACCACCATGTGGTCAAAGATAGTCGACCCCATGTGGACACAAGATGGCCACACACAAGATGGCTGGCAAGGGATGGCAGTTGTGGGTGATCAGACCAACAGGGGAGGGCAGTTGGGAGGGACCAGGCTTTCAGGGGAGGGCAGTTAGGGGTGACTGGGCTGGCAGAGGATGGCAATTGGGGGTGATCAGGCCTGCAGGGGAGGACAGTTCAGGGTATCCAGAAATGCAGAGGAGAGCATTTAGGGGGACTGGGCCTGCAGGGGAGGGCAGTTGGGGGAATCCAGGCCTGCAGGGGAGGGGAGTTGGGGGCAACCAGGACTGCAGGGGAGGTCAGTTGGGGGTGACCAGGCCTGCAGGGAAGAGAAGTTAGGGGTGACCTGGCTGGCAGGGGAAGGCATTTAGGGGTAATGGCTGACAGGGGAGGGCAGGTAGGGGCAATTGGGCTGACAGGGGAGCAGTTAAGCATCAATCTGGTGGCTGGCAGGGAAGTGGTTAGGGAGTGATCAGGTTGGCAGGCAGAAGAGGTCAGGGGCAATCAGGCACACTGGCAGGTGAACAGTTGGGAGCCAGCAGTCCTGGATTGTGAGGGGGATCTTAGATTGGAAGAGGGTACAGGCTGGACTGAGGTACATCCCCTCCCCCCCATGCACAAATTGTGTGCACCGGGCCTCTAGTTTAAAATAAGAATGGATAATAAAAACTTTGAAATGTGCACAATATCACCATTTATTGGGGAAATGCACATTGAACCACAGTGCTACCATCTGACATGTACTAGGATGGCCATAAACTAATGAAAGACAATAACAAGGGCTGTGATGATTTGGAGACATTTGAGCCCTTATACATTGCTGGTAGGAATGTAAAGGGATACAGTTACTTTGGGAAACAGTTTGGCAATTTCTTAAAAAGTTAAATACTAAATGCTATACAATAGGCATGTCTACAAAGACTTGAATGTGAGTGTTCAGAGCAGCATTATTTATAAAACCGAAAGTAGGAACAACCCAAATGTCCATCAAATGTTGAATGAATCTAGAAAATTTGGTATATTAGCATAGTAGAATATTGCTTAGCAGGATGTAAGTAAGTATTATTATATGCTATAACATGGATGAACCTCAAAAATTATGTGAAGCTTAAAAATAAGCAAGACACAAAATACTATATATATGTGGAAGAATAAGATGGTGGCAGAGTAGGTGGACGTTACACTCACCTCCTCCCAGGCCTGAATTGTAATTCCAGCTAAATTATAGAGCAATCAACCAGAATAACCAGCTGAACAGAAGTCTTATAACCAAGGATTTATTAAGGAAGCCACATTGAGACTGGTAGAAAAGTGTGGTGGGGGGAGGGTTGGGAGTGAAAAGGGCTGCCCCTTACCCATGTGTTGCAGCTGGGAAGCAGAGGGATATTTCAGTTACAAAAGTCGTCCCTGAGAAACATTTGGGTTCCACCCCCTGTTCTATTCCTAGCCCAGAGCAACAGAGCCCAGAAGAGGCTATAAAAACTGGCAGGGACTCTGTTTGCCAGGAAGAGATAGGAGTCTACTTGAAAGCCAGGTGCCCTTTTGGGCTAGTGCACAAAATCTCATTCACAGCCACTTACTTACCCTGGGATCCATGGAGGCAGTGTGGCTCAGAATAGACTAGAGTCTTGTGAAGATAGATGGGGTTGTGTGACTCTGAGAAGAGAGCTGAAGAGACAGCCACCAGGGTCCCTCTGCTGAGACCCTCTCCTATGGGACCCACAGATACCATCTTTCCTGGGTTGAGCACTCCCTTTCAAATTGCATCAGCCTGGGGGGACTGCACAAGACCCATCCTCCTGAGCCCCCTGTCAGCCTACCTGGCAGAGCTCATGCCCTACGGAGGAATCTGCTGCCTGGGCCTATTTGCGTAGACTTTCCTGAAGGGATCTTGAGAACAAACTCAGGGAGAATCAGAGACCGAGTTGTGTAGCTCTGGGGCGAAGACCACTGCCTCTTTCCCCACTGCACAACAGAGGATCTGTGTGAGGTGTCCTACCTCCCTTTCCCCAGTGGCAGGAATAGATGAACTGAGCACCCCTATCACATAACCAGGAAAGCCCCGCTTCCTGCACACCAGAAGAGATCCATAAGTCCCACCACGAGAAAACCATTAGTGTCACTCTCCAAACCCCAGGTGGCCCCTCTTCTGAGCTTGCACTTAGGGAATATTGTGAGTGGACTGTTCTATCCTGGTGAAGAAGGCTCCAGTGGGTTTGGGAAGACTCTAGGAAAAACTCAGTGGTATGGCTATGGATCAGAACCAATCCCCCTGCCCAAACCCTGCACCATTCCTACCTTCCTGTACAGAGCCCTCCCTTCACGTGGTCAAATCTTGGCCAGTTTAGAGCTAATGAACACTGCTGGCCTCACCCTGATGACTCCATGAAACCCTGCTCCACCACAAAGGTCCACAGGCACACAACAGGTGGCAGCTGACCTTAGGCTGCCTGTTTGTTGAGTGGCCTCAAACCCAGCACTGGTGCTGAATTTGAATCTGTATCAGTATGGCAAACACCACCAGCTCCTACTTTCTGACTCACTAGAACTTCTCTTATGCAGCTCCTGTACTATCAGAGGCTCTTGCAGTGATAACTTAACAGGTAGCTAACAGGTGCAGGTAGATCTCAGGGAGACTTGAGCCTTTTGCTGACCTTCCCCTGGGCTTAATGCTGGTGGAAACCAATTTGGTATGCAGCTAGGCCTTCCTACACAGGAAGTTACAAAATGTGGGTTGCTTAATAGCTTTAAACAGGCACCCCAGTATTGGTCACAAGCAGCACCTGACATTGACTAACACTGGCACTAGATACCCTAATAAAGAACCCAGAACAAACATAATCAGTGTTTCAGACCACATGAGAGTATGAACCAATTAACTCCACAATTGACACACACAAAGGGAGATATCAGCAGACACAAGAACCTATTTGGGCGAATTCAGCTTTGTGGAATCAACCCACACACAGCAGCTTATACATTGTGCTCAGAGTCAATCCTCATAGACAGCCAGAGGAGTAACTCAGCTCATCGGTGGGCCAACAACAATTAAGACTCAGCTACAATATAATGGGCTCACATGACATACACAAGGGACATTCTTGGAGCACCTACCTCAGGCAATATGGAATACTGCCCTTTTGAGTCCGACAGGATACCTACTACATAAGGCTACCATACCAAGGCATAGCATATCTATCTAATACATAGAAACACATACGGAGAGGCAGCTAAAATGGGAGACAAAGAAACATGTCTCAAATTAAAGAACAGGAGAAATCCCCAGGAAAAGAACTAAATAAAATGGAGATAAACAAGTTACCAGGTTCAGAGTTCAAAACAATAGTTGTAAGGATGCTCAAGTGAAAACTTAAACAGCATAAAAAAAGACATAGATGTCATAAAATAAAACCAGTCAGAAATGAAGAATACAATATCTGAAGTGAAAAATACATAAGAAGGAATTAACGGAAGGCTAGATGAAGCAGAAGGCCGAATCAGTGATTTTTTTTTAGCAGAAAACACCCAGCAGAGATGCAAAAAGAAAAAAACAAATAATGAGGATAATCTAAGGGACCTCTGAGACAATATGAAGCATAACAATATCTGCATCCTAGGGATACTAGAAGGGGAAGAGAGAAAGCAAGGCATTGAGAAACTATTTGAAGAAATAATGACTGAAAACTTCCCTATCCTGGTAAAGGAAACAGGTTCAGGAGTCTTCAACAAGATCAACCCAAAGAAACCCAACCCAAGACACATAAAAAGTAGCAACAAAAAGACAGTTGCCTACAATAGAGCTCCCATAAGATTGTGAGCTAATTTCTCAAAAGAAATATTTCAGGAAGGTATGGCATGAAATATTCAGTGGTGAAAACCAAAGCCTACAACAAGACTAGTCTACCCAGGAAGGCTATCATTTAAAATTGAATGAAAAATAAAGAGCTTCTGAAACAAGAAAAAGCTAAAAGAGATTATTATTCCCAAACCAGTATTGCATGAAATATTAAAGGATGATGATGATGATGATGATGAAGAAGAAGAAGAAGCTGAAGAAAAAATCTATAAAGAGTAAAATGGCAATAAATATATGCCTATCAATAATTACTTTAAATGTAAATGAACTAAATACTCCAAATGAAAAGACATAGGGCAGCTAACTGAATAAGAAAATAAGACCCATATATATGTTATCTATAAGAGACCCACCTCAGAATGAAAGGTACACACAATTCAAAGGAAAGGGATGGAAAAGGCACAGGAAAATGAAAAAAAAAAAAAAGCTGAGGTAGCAACATTTATATCACAGAAAATAGACTTTAAAATGAAGTCTATAATAAACAAACAAGGCCATACATAATATAAAGGGATAGATCCAAGAAGTAGATACAATACTTGGGTGCATTTGTGCACCCAACACAGGAGCACCCAAATATATGAAGCAAATATTGATGAACATAAAGGGACTGATAATTAGTAATACAGTCAGAGTAGGAGACTTTAACAGACCATTGACATCAATAGATAAACCTTCCAAGCAAAAGGTCAACAAGGAAATAGTAGCCTGAAACAACACACTATACCAGATGGCTTTAATTCATATTTTTACAGCATTTCACCCTAAAGCAGCAGAATACAGATTATTTTCAAGAGCACAGGGAACATTTTATAGGATAGACCACATGTTAGGACACAAATATTAATAAACTTAAGAAGATTGAAATCATTTCAAGTGTCTGCTCTGACCACAATTGTATGAAACCAGAAAGCAATTATAAGAACACACAAACACACGAAAGCTAAATGACATGCTACTAAACAAAGAATGGGCTAACAATGAAGCCAAAAAAATAAATAATCTAAAAGTTATCTTGAAACAAATGAAAATAAATACAAAACTCAAAATCTATGAGACACAGTGATGGTAGCCCTAAGAAAGAAACTCATAGTATTACAGACCTATCTCAAGAAGCAAGAAAAATCTCAAATAAATAATCTAACCTTATCCCTAAAAGAACTAGAAATAAAAAACCCCAAAGTGAGTAGAAAAGAGAAAATAATAAAGACTAGAGAGAAGCCCACTGGCATGGCTCAGTTGTTGAGCATCAACCTATGAACTAGGAGGTCACAGTTTGATTTCAGGTCAAGGCAAATGCCCAGGTAGGAGATATGCAGGAGGCAGCCTATCCATGATTCTTTCTCATCATTGATGTTTCTATCTCTCTCTCTCTGTCTCTTCCTCTCTGAAATCAATAAAAATGTAATTTTAAAAAGACTAGAAAGGAAATAAATGACACAGAGACTAAAAAAAAAAAATAGAAAAGATTACTGAAACCAAGAGCTGATTATTTGAAAAGATAAACCAAATAAAGTCAGAAATGAAAGAGAAGTGATAGTAGCATCACAGATACAAAGGATTGTAAGAAAATATTATGAACAACTATGCCAACAAATCAGATAATCTGGGTGAAATGGTTAAGTTCCAAGAGAGACAATCTTCAATAACAGAATGAGGAAGAATCAGATATCTGAATAGACCAATTACTACCATCAAAGCAGTATTTCAAAACAGTCCTAGCAAACAAAAGTCCTGGACTACGTGGTTTTACAGATGAATTTTACCAAACATTCAAAGAAGAACTAAAATAGATCCTTCTCATAATATTCAAAAAAATTCAAGTTTAGGGAGAATCCCCAAGCTCATTCCAAAAAAAGGATAAAGACACTACAAAGAATTAAATGTATATAGGCCAATATCCCTGGTAAATGTAGATGCAAAAATACTCAACAAAGTAATTAGCAAAGTGAATCCAGCAATACATTAAAAAGATCATACACCATGATCAAGTAGGATTTATTCCTGGAATGCAAGGTTGATACAATATCTGAAAATCTATTAATGTGACATACTACATAAACAAAATGAAGGATAAAATCACATGATCATATCAATAGATGAAAAGCATTTGACAAAATCCAGCACCCATATATGATAAAAATTCTCAGCATTACTCAACATATGAAAAACCCACAGCTAACCTCATACTTAATGGGGAAAAACTAATAATGTTTTCCTTAAGATCAGATATAAAATAGAATGTCCGCTTTCATCATTCTTATTCAACATGGTACTGGAAGTCCTAGCTATAACAATCAGACAAGAAGAAACAATAAAAGGCATTCAAATTGGAAAGAAGAAATAAAACTCTCATTTATACTATATAGAGAGATTCCACCAAAAAATACTAGAATGGATAAATGAATTCAGTCAAGTAGCAAGATAAAAAATTAACAATCAAAAATTGATTGCATTTTTATATAACAAAAATATGAACTATTAGAAAGGGAAACTAAGAAAACAATCCATTTACAATTATATAAAAAATACTCGGGAATAAATTTAATCAAGGTTATAAAAGACATGTACTCAGAAAATTATATGGCACTGGAGAAAGAAATAAAAGAAGATAGGAAAAATTAATATCATTAATATGTTCATACTACCCAAGGCAATCTATAGAGTCAATGCAATTTCTGTCAAAATACTAATGTATTTAGCCCTAACTGGTTTGGCTCAGTGGATAGAGTGTCAGCCTGCAGACTCAAGGGTCCCAGGTTTGATTCTGCTCAAGGGCTTGTACTTTGGTTGCAGGCACATCCCCAGTAGGGAGTGTGCAGGAGGCAGCTGATTGATGTTTCTCTCTCATTGATGTTTCTAACTCTCTCTCTCCCTTCCTCTCTGTAAAAAATCAATAAAATATATATATTTTTAAAAACCATTGGTGTATTTCACAGAACTAGAAATAGTCCAAAAATGTATATGGAACCATAAGAAAACCCTGAATAGCTCAGCAGTATTGAGAAAGAAGAACAAAGTTGGAGGTTTCTGGCTACCTGTTATCAAACTATATTATAGGGACATAGTAATCCAAACATCATGGTACTGGCATAAAAACATATATATGGACTAATAGAACAGACTAGAGATCCCAGAAATAAACCCACACCTATGTGGTCAATTATTTGACAATGGAGGCAAGTACATAGAATGGGGTAAAGATGATCTACTCAATAAATTATGTTGGAAATATTGGACAGATACATGCAAAAAAAATAAAACTAGATCACCTTTTCACACCATATTTAAGATTAAACTAAAAAATGAGTTAAAAACCTAAATATATGACTCAAAACCATAACAATCCTAAAAGAAAACATAAGCAGCAGTATCATGGACATTTCTTATAGCAATATTTTTTCTGATATCTCTCCTTGGGCAAGGGAAACCAGTGGTAAAATAAATGAATGGGACTACAGCAAACTAAAATGTTTTTGCACAGCAAAAAAAAAAAAAACCAACAACAATAAAGTGAAGAGATAGCCTAAATGTGAGAGCATATTCACCAATGATACATCTGATAAATGGTTAATATGCAAAATTTATAAAGAATGCTTACAACTCAACACCAAAACAAACAAAAAAATAAACAATCCAATTAAAAAATGGACAAGGAACCTGAGCAAATACTTCTCCAAAGAGAACATACAGATGGCCACTAGACATACGAAAAGATGCTCAATGTCAAATTAAAACCACAATAAGATTAAAATCATAATGCAAATTAAAATCACCTCACACATGTCAGAATGGCTATCATGAATAAATCCATAAATGATAAGTGCTGTTGAGGATGTGGAGAACAGGGAACCCTCATGCACTGTTGGTGGAAATGCAGACTGGTGCAGCCACTATGGAATACAGTATGGAGTTTCCTAAAAAAATTAAAAATGGGACTGCCTTATGATCCAGCAATTCCACTTCTGGAGATTTGTCCAAAAAAACTCAAAACACTTATTGGAAAGAATATATGTACGTTTATGTTCATTGCAGTATTTTTTATAATAGCCAAAGTATGGAAGCAAACTAAGTAACCATCAATAGATAAGTAGATAAAAAGTTGTGAGATATATATTAGATTATTACTTGGACATAAAAAAGAATGAAATCTTACCATTTATGATAGTACAGATGGGTCTACAGGGTATTATTCTCAGTAAAACAAATTAGTTAGAGGAAGACAAATACCATATGGTTTCAATTATATGTGGAATCTAAAGAACAAAATAAATGAATAAAATTGCAACATATTCATAGACACAGAGAGTGAACCTGTTGTTGCCAGAAGGGCGGAGCATTGGGAGATTGGGTGAAAGAGGGAAAGGGATTAAGAAGTTCAAATTGGTAGTGACAAAATAGTCATGGAGGTATAAGTAAAACATAGGAAATACAATCAATAATATTGTGATAATTATGGCACCAATTGGGATACTAGAAATATTGATGGGATACTATGTAAAGTATATGATTGTCTAAGTACTAAGCTGTACAACTGACACCAATACAAAATAAAGTTGGAAGAAAAAGAGAATGTATTTTAAAAATCTAAAAATGTAGGTCAATACATGTTTTAAAAAACACTGTATATTGTATGATTCCATTTATAGGGAATTCCCATGAAAAGCAAGATTATAGAAACATAAACAGATGGGTGGTCTCCTGAGCTGCAAGTAGGAATGAGGATTGAGTATAAGTGAGCATGAAGGACATTTTTGGGTGATAGACATGTTCTAAAATTGGATTATGGTGATGATTACACAACTCTGTAAATTTACTAACAATCATTGAATTGTCTACTTAAAATGGATGAGTTTCACAGTATGTAAGTTGAACCTCAATAAGACAGCTTTAAAAATAGACCTTCCCAGGGAACTAAACTAGTTCTGAATTTTTGGCAATTATTTTCAACATTCTAAGCCTATATAATCAATATTATATTTATGACTTGTTCAAGGAAAGTGAAAAATTAAATGTGTCCCCAAAACACTCAAGATGAACACAGCAGTCCTCCATATTCAACGTTATGGCCATTCTGGAAAGGAAGGGTCCAAGTTCAGTGCCATCCATGTTTCTGGCTGCCGTCCAGGAGGGAGGCTATAGTGCACTTTGCCCTGGGTGACACTATCCTTGTCACTGATTAACCAGCTCTGGAGGAAGACTGATCCACCAACATCCGGCTCTGCTGGGACCTGATACCTGGCCAAGCATTGGTGAGAAGGAAACATGTCTTCTCGCTACCACCAAGCTGCTAGTGACAGCTACCTGGAACTCCTGAAAGAGGCCACCAGGAGAGATCTGAACCTCTCTGATGAGGATGGCATGACACCCACCCTTTTGGCCGCCTACCATGGGAACCTGGAAGCCTTGGAGATCATCTGCAGCAGAGGGTGAGCACAACCTGAAGTTTCCCCTGAAAACTGTTTACGTAGGATCTGGCAGACCAGCAACAAGAGCAGAAAATTAAGTGAAAATACTTTACCATCTTTTTAGACTAAATAATTATCTTTTTAGAGAAAGGGGAAACATTACCTAGAGATGCTCTCTTTGCTCAGAGAACTGGCAACATGGGGCTGGCTCGTCCTCTGTGAGCGCATACAGGGAAGAAACCCTGAACTCTAAGGCATGTTATCACTCTTGTGGGGAGGATATTTTAATTCTGTACCTTAAAAGATATTGTCCATAATATAAAGGATTGCCCCTTTAAAAAAGATCACTGTTTTACTTGGTTTTAAGATGTCAACCCTGACTGGAACCAATGATGTCATTTTATTTTATTATCTATGCCATTAAAATCCCATAGCCTTCTGCTAACTCTTAATCCTAGATCAGGTCCATGATTCTTAGATGAAGTTGCTAAGTTTACAAGGTGTATAAAGGACCTTAAGTCTGTCTTATGTTCATTACCTCTCTGGCAGTGAGACACATACACACACCCCCTCCCGCCTCCTACAGATTCTAGCACTTTTCTTCTGCATGTTAACAGAGGAGCCAGGCTGTGTTGGTAACTACAACCCAAGAGGAGGGTGGAGGGTGGGGGAAGTGTAAACAAAGGAGCCCAGTGAGTTTATTTCAATTCAACACATGTTTATTTATACACGTCAGGGATGTATCAGCCATTCTGCTAGCTGCTGGAGATGCTGCAGTCACAAGAGACACATATTGTCCTCATGGTGATCAGATTTGAGAGAGGAAAACAGAAATTAAGTTATTTATGATATGTGTTATGAAGGGAGTAAGCAAAGACTTTTCTGGAGCATTTCAGTTGGAATTTGAAGGATGAGAAGGAGTTGGCCAAATGAGGTGGAAAGGAGAGGTGTTTACCCATGAAAGTACTGTGCATTCTTATAACTGAAAAAGTTGAGTATGGCTGGTCATGGTTTGAGTGAGAGGGGCCAAGTTGTAAGAGACAAGACCAGATCAAAAGTGCCTTGCAAACTCTGTGATGGAGCCCAGGCAGCATTGCCATGGATCTGCACAGGGCCACCAGTGGGTAGATTTGTGTTTGCCAGATGTGCTCAGGCAGCTGTGCAGCCATGAGAGAGGAGCCTGGCTAGATGAGAGATGAGCAAGGATAGGGCGATGCTAATAGGAGATGTAGATGGATTTGATGGCAGTTTGGATGTATAACTCATTATGATTGACTGGATATTGGGGCAGGTGGATAAAGGAGCAGGAGAATCAAGGCCCCAGATTCTGGCTTCAACATCTTGAGAGTGTCGGTACTCTTTATTAAAGTGAGGGCACTTTAGGAAAAATTAGAAGAAGCAAAGGCAGTGGACAGAGTCTCTGAGTTGAGAACTGATTGAAGAAGTCAGTGGAATGGCACTTTCCCATCCCTTCTGCTGATGACACCCTGCCCCATCCCTGTCTATCAACCTTTTCCAGATCATAACACCCTGCCTCTCAAACTTCTCCTCTACTCATTGTTCCATCTCTGCTCCAAAAACACAATGGCAGCTCCTTCTCAACAGTGGAGGCCCTTGCTCCCTCTGAGGTCCAATTTATATGGCAACAGCAATGCCTAGGTTCTCTCTCTCTCTCTCCCTACCTCCCCCCTCTACCTCTCATCTCTGTCTCTCTCCTTTGGTATGCCTAAAACATTATCTTACTCTTATTATTCTGCTGGTCTTTATTTATGACAAATGTAACTTAAGCTGAACCTAGAAAATAAACCATATATATGCACACAAATTATAAAAGAAAAATGTTGTATAATGTCATGCTATTAACAGTTGTATGTTATATATAACATACATAAATGTATGTATATTTATAATAAAACACACAAAATGATATCTAAATAGACATTTATGGTAGCATCATTTTTTTAACCCTCAGTATATAATGACAATTTTTCTGTGTGACTATATATTCTTTTATAATTTAACTAGAGGCCCAATGCATGAAGATTCATGCAAGAATGTGCCTTCCTTTCCCTGGCTGCAGGCACCACCTTTGCTCCAGCTGGAGCCTCCTTTCAGCCTTTCCATGCTGCCCAAAGGCCCAGAGCCACTGGGGCAGTGTAGAACACCTGTCTCATTGTCATGGCAACGGTGCAAGTGTCCCGCCCCACATCTGGCTGCTCCGCACCTGCATATGCAAATCAACTCACCATCTTTGTTGAGTTAATTTGCATACTCACTCCTGATTGGCTGGTGGGCATCATGAAGGTATGGTCAATTTGCCTCTTGCTCTTTTATTAGTGTAGATTTTCAGGAACTTCTTATTCAAAGTAATAAATATGTTTCTTTTTTTGTTTTTATTTTTTATTTAATAAATCTTTATTGTTCAGATTATTACATTTGTTTCTCTTTTTTTCCCCCCTTGACTCCCCTCCACCTGGCTCCCACCCTCCCTCTATCCTTACCTCCCCCTGCATTGTCCTCCTACATAGGTGTGTGATTTTTGTCCAGTCTCTCCCTGCACCCCCCTCATCCTTTTCCCCCTGAGAATTGTCAGTCCACTCCCTTTCTGTGCCTCTGATTCTTTTATATTCACCAGTTTATTCTGTTCATCAGATTTTTAATTCACTTAATTTTTAGATTCCCTTGTTGATAGATATGTATTTGTTGTTCATAATTTTTATCTTTACCTTTTTCTTCCTCCTCTTCTTAAAGAATACCTTTCAGCATTTCATATAATACTGGTTTGGTGATGATGAACTCCTTTAGCTTTTTCTTATCTATGAAGCTCTTTATCTGCCCTTCAATTCTGAATGATAGTTTTTCTGGGTAGAGTATTCTTGGTTGTAGTTCTTGCTATTCATCATGTTGACTATTTTTTGCCATTCCCGTCTGGCCTGCATATTTTCTGTTAGAAATCAGCTGACAATTGTATGGGTGCTCCCTTGTAGGCAATTAACTGTTTTTCTCCTGCTGCTTTTAATATTCTCTCTTTGTCTTTTGCTCTTGGTATTTTAATTATGATATGTCTTGCTGTAGTCCTCTTTGAATTCCTTTTATTTGGGGTTCCATGTGCTTCCTGGAGTTGTAAGTCTATTTCTTTCACAAGATGTGGGAAGTTTTCAGTCATTATTTCTTCAAATAGGTTTTCAGTATCTTGTTCTCTCTCTTCTTCTGGCACTCCCATAATTCTGATGTTGGTATGCTTGAATTAGGCTCCTTACACTATCTTCACATTTTTGTATTCTTTTCTCTTCTTGCTTTTCCAGTTGAGTGTTTTCAGTTTCTTTATATTTTAAATTTTTGACTTGATTCTTGCCTTCTTCTAGTCTGATATTAGATCTCTGTATAATATTTTTTATTTCAGTCAGTGTATGTTTAATTTCTAGTTGGTCCTTTTTCATCTCGACTCGTGTCTCACTAAATTTATCCATCTTTTCTAGGAAATTCTTGAAAAACTTTATAACTATGGTTTTGAACTCTATATCAAGTCGTTTGTTTCCTCAATTTCTTTTGTTTGCAATCTGTTCCCATGTGTTCGCATTTTCACTATGCTGGGAAAACTGTGTTGGAATCAGCCTTATGATACAAGACTTGCAAAACTGCAAAAGCCTCTCTGTTGAGCTTGGATGGGTGGAGTCTCAAAGTGCCTTGGCTTCCAGTCAGCACCATCCTACGTGGCCCCTGGGTCTCAAGTGTCTTTCCATAATTGCTGGAGCCTTCTTGTGTGCATGCGCGCACATGTTTCTAGTTCGCTGCCTTTCTGGCTCCCCTGCACTTGAGGATCCATATGAGTCTGGGTCCCCAGGATCTCGCTTGAAACTGGGGTTTAGTGGAGTTAGAAGTAGCACAGTTGGGAGGCTCTGCCTCCTGCCTAATTGAGCAAGCCAGTGACACAATTAGCAGTCTGTCTTCTGGGCACAGTGTCATGTGTGCCCCCAGACCTCTGCCCTTTTGCAGCTCCCCTAAATTTCTGGGCACTCCTCCCCTTTCACTGTCCAGACACCCCCTCCCCCAGTATGAGTCCCATCTAGAGCTGGGGTTCAGTGCCATAGGATAAGGGGTTCAGTGCAGTTGGGAGTCTATGTCTCTCTCCTGCCAGAGGAGAGCCAGGTACTCCGCCACCCACTCTCTCCATGCCTGCGTCTTCATACCTCAGCTTTTTGCAGCTCCTCTGGGTCTCTGTGAGCCCCTCTCTTTCCTTCTACTTGTAGAATTACCACTCATCCAACTTTCCTGTGGTTCTGGATAGTGTCCGTTCTGTCTTTTAGCTGTAGTTTTAAAATTGTTGTGCGAGGCAGCAGTTTAGGAGTTCACCTCTGCTGCCATCTTGGTTCATTCCATCAGTATATTTCTTATTAAGTCTCTTTTTTGGATAAATAATCTGTTTCCCATTATTTAAACACTGCTGTGTTGAGTACATTTGTACATAAATCTTTGCTCTCATTTTCTTGAGGATAAATTCTTCAATGTGAGATTTAAATGCTTTTTGTGTATATTGACAAATCATTCTTTAGAAAGTAAGTACACATTTTTGTCAATATCATAGGTCCAAAATGATATATCACAGTGGCTTTAATGCTCTTTTCTTTGGTTACAGTGAAGTTGAAAATTCTTTTTACGTTTAGTCGCCATATTTCTACTTTTATGAACTGTGTGTTTATAACCTCCCACTTTTCAAACAATTTTTTCCATTACTTTTCAGAGAGAGTGAAAGGGAGGGAAGGAGAAAGAGAGAGAGAGAGAGAGAGAGAGAGAGAGAGAGAGAGAGAGAGAGAGAAACATTGATGTGAGAGAGACATATCAAGAGAGTGAAGAGAGATACATGGATTGGTTGCCTCTTGCATGCACCCCAACCAGGGCGGGGAGGGAGCCTGCAAGCCCAGCCGGGGCCTGCCCCATATTTTTATTGAGGTCTTCAACATTTCTCATTGATTAATAAAAAATTCTTTTTAAAGTTATAATACCAGTCTTTTGTAATTATGCTGCAAATATTTTCACAATTCATAATTCACATTTTTACAACAAATATTTTAAACATAAATGAAAATATATTTTTAGCAATTTTTTACATTTTATTTTGTGAAGTATTTATTTTGAATACTTACTTCACATATTCTTTATTTTTATTTAAGGCTTGAGGTTTTGATCTCACTATACCTTCCCCAAGTAGTTAATCATTTATCCCAACACAATTTGCTATGTAGTTCACCCTTTTCGCATTTACTTGATAAGGTAATTTCTCTCAATGCAATCTCAAAATCTAGTCCATTAAGTTGTATTTATTAAACTGTGGGAAAACAAATTCTTCTGACCCTACTTTTCCTAGTCCTTCCTTCTAACTCTTGCCTTCTGATTGGTTCTAGCACATCTCAAATTTTGTTTCTTTTTCCCAGAAGCATTTTAAGACTGGTTGTGTTGAGTTGGCCTGGTATTGGCTGAAAAAAAAAATGTTTTTTGAGGGTTTTCCTAAGTCACCTCCCATTTTGACCATAGCCAATCTTCAGGAACCTGTGTAAGATACAATTGTCAATTAGATTTAAGGGGGCTAAAAAGGGAAATAAATTAAAAATTGAATTTAGAAGTTAATCAGTCACTGAGGTCTATTCCAGTCTGATGATTTCAATGTTTATCTGTCACTACCCAACTGAGACCTTAGCCAGCGGTTCTCAACCTTTTTTAATGCTGTGACCTTTTAATACAGTTCCTCATGTTATGGTGACCCCCAATCTTAAAATTATTTTCGTTGATACTTCATAACTGTAATTTTGCTACTGTTAATGAAGCATAAAGTAAATATCTATTTTCTGATGGTCTTAGGCGACCTTGCTAGCAGTTTTCAACCTGTGGGTCGCGACCCACAAGTTGAGAACTGCTGCTGTAGAGCCCAAAGCTTAGACCATATGGTGACCATTAATATACAAACTCTGCCTTTGTTAAAAAACTGTTTTTCTTTCTTTGTTAACTTTAATGATGACAAGTAATAATTATATTTGTCATTCTATAATGGAAAAATGGTCCCAATTACACAAAATATTATTTTGTTTTTAAAATGTTCATGAACTTTTTTTTGTTTTTGTTTTCTTGTTAATTTTTTTATTAATTGTTATTAATTTTTTATACATATCTCCCCATTGCCGCCCCTCCTTCCCAGGCATACCCCAACCCCCCAGTGTCCGTGATCATTGGTTATGCTTATATGCATGCATACAAGTCCTTTGATTGATCACTTATCTACCTCACCTAACTTTAATCTTTCTGCTGCAATTTCACAGTCTGTTTGATGCTTTATGATTTTTGTCCTCTGAGAATTATCAGTCTACTCCCTTTCTGTGCTCCTGATTCTATTATATTCACCAGTTTATTCTGTTGATCAAATTTTTAATTCACTTAATTTTTAGATTCACTTGTTGATAGATATGTATTTGTTGTTCATAATTTTTTGGCTTTTACCTTTTTCTTCTTCCTCTTCTAAAAGAGTACCTTTCAGCATTTCATATAATTCTGGTTTGGAGTTGATGAACTCCTTTAGCTTTTTCTTCTCTGTGAAGCTCTTTATCTACCCTTCAATTCTGAATGATAGCTTTGCTGGATAGATTATTCTTGGTTGTAGGTTCTTGCTATTCATCACGTTGAATATTTCTTGCCACTCCCATCTGGCCTGCATCGTTTCTGTTGAGAAATCAGCTGACAGTCGTATGGGTGCTCCCTTGTAGGTAATGAACTGTTTTTCTCTTGCTGCTTTTAATATTCTCTCTTTGTCTTTTGCTCTTGGTATTTTAATTATGATGTGTCTTGGTGTGGTCCTCTTTGGATTCCTTTTATATGGGGTTCTGTGTGCTTCCTGGACTTGTAAGTCTATTTCTTTTACCAGATGTGGGAAGTTTTCAGTCACTATTTCTTTAAATAGGTCTTCAGTATCTTGCTCTCTCTCTTCTTCTGGCACCCCCACAATTCTGATGTTGGTACGCTTGAAGCTGTCCCAGAGGCTCCTTACATTATCTTCACATTTTTGGATTCTTTTCTCTTCTTGCTTTTCCAGTTGAATGTTTTCTGCTTCTTTATATTTCAAATTTTTGACTTGATTCTTGCCATCCTCTAGTTTGCTGTTAGGACTCTCTATAATATTTTTTATTTCAGTGAGTGTCTCTAGTTGGTCCTTTTTCATCTCCTCTTGGGTCTCACTAAATTAATCCAACTTTTCTAGCATATTCTTGAAAAACCTTATAAGCGTCGTTTTTTTCCCTCCATTTCTTTTGTTTGTAATTCCTTCCCTTGTCTCGGCATTTTCACTATGCTGGGAGAACTTCTGTGTTGAATTCAGCTTTATGATACCAGACGTGCAAAGCCGCAGAAGCCTCTCTGTTGAGCTTGGGAGGGGTGGAGTCTCAGGGCTTAAGGGACCACCTTGCCTTCCAGTCGGCCCCGCCCTCCACAGCCCCTGAGTCTCAGGTGACTGGGTAATGGTTGGAGTGGTCCTTGTTCCCGTGCACCCGCAGTGCCTCTAACCGCTGCCCCTCCGGCTCCCCTGCGCACCAGGACCACATGAGTCTAGGTCCCCAGCGTTTCGCCCAAAACAGGGGCTTAGTGGAGTCAGAAGTGGCACAGTTGGGAGGGTCTGTCTCCCGCCCACTCGAGAAAGCCAGCGGCACAATCAGCAATCTGTCCTGTGCGCAGTGCTGTGCGCGCCACCAGGCCTCTGATCTTTTGCGACTCCCCTAAATTTCCGTGCACTTCTCCCTTTTCACAGTCCAAACTCCTCCCGTGTGAGTTTCGGCTGGATATGGGGTTTAGTGTCTTAGGATAAGGGGTTCAATGCCTTTGAGAGTCTCCGTTTCCCTCCTGCCAGAGAAAGCCAGCCAGGTACTTTGGCACCCGCTCATCTCCGTACCTCAGCTTTTTGCAGCTCCTCTGGGTCTCCGTGAGCCCCTCTCTTTCCCTCTAGTTGTAGAACTTCCACTCAGCCAGCTTTCCTGTGGTTCTGGATGATGTCTGTTCTGTCTTTTAGTTGTAGTTTTGAAATTGTTGTGCGAGGCAGCAGTGTAGGTGTTTACCTATGCGGCCATCTTGGATTCCTCTCTCTCATGAACTTTTTTAGTTTTGTTTCATTTTCTAAAATGAAAATATTTCCTTCCTCTGATTTTTAAAGGAAAACTACTTATTGTAACATTTCATATTCTATTGGAAAGATACATTTAATAAAATAAAAACCACATCAATTCTCACAGTCATCAACATTTAAATGTATGTCCTTCCAGACTTTTCCCTGTGAGACATATATACTTACCCCATGAAGAGGGCAATTATATTATACAAACTCTTCTAAAACCTGCTTCTAATTATTTGGCAATACATCAATGACCACTTGCACTTAAAGAATTGAGATCCTGCCTCTTTTTAGTGGCTACATAGTGCTTGTTTTATGATTTCCTCATAATTTATTTAATCAGTTGCTTGTTCATGATGTTTAGTTTAAATTCAGTCTTTGTTATAAATAATTGAGGACAAATATCTTTGACGTTCATCTTTACACGAGGATGTGATATTTCCTTAAGATGAATTCCCAGAGGCAGCTTGTTGATTCAAGAGCATGCCCTGTGCTGGAGACTGTGGCACATGCTGGGCCAGAACAAAAGCCTTTATGTGTCCTCCATTTTTGTCCGTCCCCACCTGCTGCCCAGTGGGACTGCTATTCTTAATTGCTGCCTATCTGATAGGCACATACATGGTAGGGTATTGTTTTCATTTGAATTTCTTTGATTGTTAGTGAGTCTTAATATTCCTTCTTATGTGGAAAAATGTCTTTGAAAGAATGATTATTTTTTCTGAGAAAGAAATTCACACAACTTCAAAGGAGAAATTGAAATGGAACCTATGTTCATAGTAATTTAATATAAGCAAATTGCCTACTTAGTGACAATAGGAGCAATCCTGCTGTAAAAAATATTGCTCCAATGTACTGATCTACCAAAATGTAAGGCCAAAATATGGTTATGTAAAAATTTTTTCAGGGAGTTTCTCTTTTAGAAAAAAAAATAAGATAGAAAAAAAATCAATATGACTAAATGTATCCGCAGGAAACCATGTAATGTCAGTATTGGGCTCACTGAGGTGGGACCAGTTTGTGAATACCTGGATGGACATGTATTATGATTCCATTGAGAAATATAAAAGAAACCCAGGGTTGAACAACAAAGACTGAGTTTTGAAGACCCCAAGAAACCTGTCACTAGAAAATATTTTGCTCTAAGTTGCACATCCATCGGAAAGTTGTTTATCAGTAGAATATCTTCAAGTGGACATACCCGAATGCACTGAGACATGAGTCATTTTCTGACAGCTTTATCTGTAAACTTGGAATTTAGCATTCACAATATTCTTAACAGAAGACCCATTTAAAAAAAATTATTGATTCCAGAGTGAAAGGGAAAGAGATAGAAAGATAGAAATGTCAATGATGAGAGAGAATCATGGATTGGCTGCCTCCTGCATGCCTCCTACCCGGGCATGTGCCCTTGGCCAGAATAGAACCTAGGACCCTTTAGTCTGCAGGCTGACACTCTATCCACTGAGCCAAACCAGCTAGGGCGGATAGCAAACTCATCTTTGCTATCACCTCAGGTTTTCTTAATGTTACTCCTCCTATCTTGAAAGGATCATTTAAGATCCCCTAAGATGGAAAATTACACTACTCTATGGCTTGAAGTGTGTCAATTTAACTCAAGCTTCTTTTTTTTCTTGTTGTTAATTTTTTTGTTAATCCTCACCAGAAGATACTTTTCTCCCATTGATTTTTAGAGAGAGTAGAAATGGGGAGGGAAGACAGAGAGAGAAGAACACTGATGTGAGACACATCAATTGCTTGTCTCCCACACACGTCCCAGCTGGAATTAAGGCTGTGACCAAGGATGTATGTGCCCTTGACCAGAATTGAACCTGCGACCCACCAATCCGCAGACAGAAACTCCAACCCCTGAGCCAAACGAGCTAGGGATAACCCAAGCTTCTTAATGCCCTTTAACATCCCACCACAGCTCACTCCTCTCAATAATTTCTTTTATAATTTACCCAATCCCAAGACTAATTTCAGACAAATTCCTCAGTATGGCTTTGTTGTATTTATAGTAATGTCTTCAGCATTTTAACATCTCTCTTTTTTTTTTGTCTTTTAAATGTGGTGCTGCCCTTGAGAGGTTTCCTTTGGTCCAAGACAAGTAACTCAGGCTGTGCCCAGAGCCCCTGCCTCTGGGAAGCAGCCACCCAGCACAACTGTGTTATCTCATACTTCCTTCCCTCCTTTTTGAACACCTCCCTGCATTCTTCTCTTGTGTAAGAAAACTCTGGGTTCCCCACCTGTGGCGGTAATGTCACCCGTGCGTACCTGCTCCCGTAGCTTTCTGCTCAGGAGGCTGCCAGCTACAGCTTATGAGCTGGCTCTAGCACAGAGATCATTTTATTTGGACTTCACTGTCTTTTTCTTTTAAATTTGAGCCAATATTTAAAAATAAAAAAGTTTCTCATTAAAACCTGGATTTCTGGCTTGAACACTGGAAGTTCTGGCAATACTATACTTGCTTTTTCCAAGTAGCACTCAGCCACAGTTGAGCACCTGCTGGCCTAGAGGGAGCTTGGAAGGACAAAGCTGGCCCTGTTCTCTTCTCACACCACCCACTCTGCATCTTCAGGTTTAGGTTGAGACTCTTACCAGGAAATGTAGATGCCACAAAGGACAAAAAGACACAGGCCTTACCCCGGCCAGTTGGCTCAAATGGTTGGAGCATCATCCCATATACCAAAAGGTCATGGGTTCAATTCCCAGTCAGAGCACATACCTAGTATCAGATTGGAGTTACTCAAGGAATTAGGTGGATGCAGAGAGCAAGAGGGGAATTTATTAGAGGAAATGGGGATAGAGCCACACCTGGGAAGGTTAGGACTCAGCCTCCGCTGTTCTTGGAGTTGAATTTTATGTGCAAACTCCGCAAGGGATGGTGGCTGGGGAATGTAAGTGCCCCATCTGATTGGATGGAGTTTGTTATCCTTCAGCCAGATTAGTGCTGGCCTTAGTGTTGGCTGAGAGACTGTGTGTGGCCTGCTGTCCGGCCCTTGGTGCTGCTGCCTCCTGTTGTGCTGGATAGGGTGGCCGCAAGCTGGCTGTTCCATAAAATGAGGTTGGGTCACTTTCTCATTCGGGACTTTCTAATCCGTCTGAGCCAAGTGTCCTCTGCTGACCTGTCACCCAGCTTGTGGGTTTGATCCCCTTTCAGTTCTCACCTCTCTCTCTCCCCACTACTGTGCTGTAAAAAGGAAGAAAATTTTACCTTTTGCAACAGCATAGGTGAAAAACATTAATGTAGTGAAATAAGTCAGAGAAAGACAAATACCATATGATTTCATTTGTATGTGGAATTTAATGAACAAGCTGAACTGCCAAGCAAAATAGAGACAGACTCATAGACAGAGAGCAGGCAGACATCTCTGAAAGTAGAAGAGGGCATAGAAGAAATAAATGGCAATGGAAAAAATTTTAATTAAAAAAATTTAAAAAGCCAATAAAATAAATCAATAAAACCATATCCTAGAATGAGGATTGAAAAAAAAAAGGAAGACACAAAAAGGGACACAGGCTTTGCCCCCTGAGGTATCTATCTGCTTAGGGAGGTAGAGCATAAACATCTGACAGATTAAAAAGTCTATATGTGTCGGAGCACCACACGAGCTGCTGCAGGGCTACAGGAATCTGCCAAATGGTGTGAGGGAAAGCTATGCCACTTTAGGGTTAGAAGTTTTGAGACAAGGGAAATGATAATAAATGATGCTTATTGAATGTTCACTATGTGCTAAGCACTTCTCTAATGATTTGGATACTAACTTATTCACATAGGTTTCTGTGAGTAGGTAATATTGTCCTCAGGTTGCTGATGAGGAAACTGAGTCCTCGAGCAACATGGAGCCCTGTCACTGGAAAAATAGAAAAGCTGAGGTGTTAGCATGGCTGTGTGGTGCTGGGCAGCTCCATTGCCCACTCTTGGTCTTGTTTCACTCCTCTATAATATCCTCATCTTCCTGCTTTAAGAGGAAGATTGAGTTGATTGTTGGAGGTGGGTGGGGAGTGGGGGTGGGGCAGTGAATGTATAAAAGCTTGTAATTGAAAGGCATGAAGAGTCCAGGGTTTCCACATAAGAGCTAGGAATCTGACTCATCAAATTGGTGGACTTTGGTGAGCCACATTAATTAGTACAGCTCTTTTCAGCCTGGCAGTGAGCTTGCAATCTGGGGATCCAGATTCTCATTTAGGAAGTCTGCATTATCAGAATTTTCAGTATGATGTGCGGCCAGGACCATGGACAACAATAGGTATCACTTTACTTTCCATTTGTGCCTGTTTGTAACTCAGGTCCAGGGGTGGGGTAGGTAACCAGGTGCAGGACTTTGGTAAGCATGCATTGACTTCAAGATCTTCAATGAGCATCTACCATGGCCATCTCTGTACCAGGCATGGGTCTCTAGTGCCCCCAATTTCACCTTAAATCATTGCAGAACTCCTCACATGTGTGACACTGTAATTGCATGGAAGCAAGTGGAGGGATTGGTGGACATGTTCCTGTGAATAATGGCTACTTTGCTTTGCTCTGTGTGACTCAGGGGAGGCTGGGAGTGGTGTGCTGGAAACTGCTCTTAGTAGCTCATGAAAGATGACTGCTAAATTTCTGGGAAGTTTGAGAGTAAAACACAAACATTATTAATAAAATTATATAAACCCATAATTTAAAGAATTTTATTTAGAAATACTAAAAAGTATTTATTTCATAATTATTTTATTATTATTTCTTCTCTTAAGATTATACATGCCTATTCTATTTATATGATGGGAATAACATAATAGTGTGCTACTGCACATCTTCCCAATTCCATGTCCAGGAATGTTGCATAAGTAGCTTGAAATTCTCTATGGCAGTTGTGTTTACACCACATAAATTGGCACACATCCTAAATCAGGGCTTTGATTGTTTTCCTGGGTGAGCCAGTTGTGAAACATTTACTGGGGAAATTTTTAATTAACCTAAGTTACATGTCGCAGCTCTCCCTCTGATTAGGCATGTGTACCAATTCCAGCCAATGACACATGAAAGTTGCTTTTTGAGAGAATGTTTTGGAAATATTTTCTTGTTTAAAATAAATGAGACCCAGTGTAGAAATGGGTTCTTTTTGTTTCTGGCCATGAGATGTCCGGATGTGACATACCTAGACTTCCAGTAGTTATCTCCTAACAATGCCAAGGCAGGATTAACAGGTACTATTTATTTATTTGGACCTTATATTCAGAGAAAACAATGAACTGTATTTTTGATATATTCTCTTTTAGAGGGGACCCTGATAGATGCGACATTTGGGGAAATACTCCTCTACATTATGCAGCCTCCAATGGTCATGCCCACTGTGTCTCATTCTTGATCAACTTCGGTGCTAACATCTTTGCCTTGGACAATGACTTTCAGTCTCCACTGGATGCTGCTGCCAGCAGAGAGCAGAATGAATGTGTTGCTCTCCTGGATAAAGCAGCCACTGCCCAGAACATCATGAACCCCAAAAAGGTCACCAGGCTGAAGGAACAAGCTCAGAAGAATGCCAGGAGGCAGATCAAAGAGTGTGAGAGGCTCCAGCAGAAGCACCAGAACAAGATGGCTCGCACCTACACAAAGGAGGAAGCTGGGATTCTCTCTTCTTCCAAGAGCACTCTCTCTAGGTCTTCCCTTTCAAATGCTTCTGCTTCCAGCACATTTGGGTCACTGTCTAAGGGCATTAAAGGCACCTTCAAGATACAGTTCAAGAAGAATAAAGATACAGCAGAGCAGGGAGGGAGGGGGTACCGAAACGGGCAGAGGAATGTGATGGAAGTGTTCAGTGAGGAGGAAGAAGACACATTCTCAGGGGAGTCCAGAGAGAAGCTCTCAGCAGAGGACAGCTGTGCGCAACACGAATCCATTCTCAGCCGTCCAGGTCTAGGGAATATTGTTTTTAAAAGGAACAGAATAGTGAGTCCTGAAGACATGTCAGATGACAAAAGAGAGTTTAAAGTGTCCAGTGAATTGTTCCAGCGACAAGGAGCAGCACAGCCTGAGGAAGCAGAGGCTGATGAAGAGGGAGATGAAAACAACTTGGAAGATGCCTTGCCTTGGGATGAGGATGTGGTAGAGTGGGAGGAAGACATGGTGGATGCTACGCCCCTGGAAGTGTTCTTGCAGTCCCACCACCTGGAGCAATTCCTTCCGTTTTTCATGAGGGAGCAGATTGACCTAGAAGCTCTGTTGCTTTGCTCTGATGAAGACCTTCAGAGCATACAAATACAGCTGGGTCCCAGGAAGAAAGTTCTGAACGCTATAAACAGAAGGAAGCAAGTGCTCCAGCAGCCTGGCCCATTGGTGGATACCAGCCTGTGATGGCATGCTGGGCCAGCAGGGGGAGCCCTCAGCAGGGCAAGGCAGTGCCTTAAGGGCAAGGCAATACCTGCTCTCTACTGAGTGCCACAACTGGGGATGGTGCTGGGGTTTTGGAGATGCCCACCTAAAAGTTTGAGGGCCAAACTGTACTCTGAGAAAGTCTCTCTACCAATACAAATAAACCACCAGAGAGAAACTCAAGGAGACCTGGGAATAAAAAATAACGTTTCTCTTCAATTTTATTTTTAATATTTACAAATATGGAAAGGGTTAAATGGATGGCAGAGAAAAAGACTTTACTTTTCCAACTCTAGATTTAAGATTACAACTCCCATCACACTTCTTTTTATTTTCTGATTCTCGTGGCCTGAGGATTCTAACTCCAGTTCTGTCCTTAGCTCTAGACTTTGTTTACTGGAGGAGATCAAAGTTCCTTCATTGGTGTGAGATTTGACACAAAACTGAAATGTGTCTAAACCTTTAACACAGTGGTTCCCAACATGGGGTACACGCCCCACAAGGGGATAATTTGATTTTTAAGAGGGGAAATTTGAGAATGAGTTACTAACAGTGAATT
This sequence comes from Lasiurus cinereus, assembly GCA_011751065.1. NCBI lineage: Eukaryota > Metazoa > Chordata > Mammalia > Chiroptera > Vespertilionidae > Lasiurus > Lasiurus cinereus. Next base: position 1,913,018 of record JAAGEH010000092.1, on the reverse strand, counting down.
TTTTGCACTTCTTATGGTTCTGGGGCCTCATATATTGTGACATATTTATGCATTTCAGTTTTCCATTACATGTTTTGAAACTATATTTGCTATTTTTTTCATATCATACCATATTAATTTGTTTAACAATTTCTTAGTGATTTCTTCCTCAGCACTTCAACTGTCCTTTTGCTATTTTATTTTTCTCTTTCATGGATGCCATGTTTTTTGGAAGCTTATTTAGACCAAGTGAATGGCCTTTTAGGCTTCCTACACATAAAGAGGAATTCACTGTTTTTTTTTCCTTTATTGTTTAAAGTATTACAAATAATAGTACATATGTCTTCTACCTCCCTCCATACGCCTCCCCCCCCGCCTTCCCTACACCCCAGTACATGCCCTCACCTGCTCCCCTCCCCCCGCCACCCAGTGTCTTGTATCCATTGGTTATGCTTATATACATGCTTACAAGCAGCAGTTCTCAACCCGTGGGTCGAGACCCCTTTGGGGGTGGAACGACCCTTTCACAGGGGTTGCCTAAGACCATCGGAAAACACATATTTCCCTGTGGTCTTAGGAACCAACAGACCCGCTCCTCGGTGTAGCAAAGTGTAGCAATGTAGTTTACTGTTGTCATATGAAGACTGTTGCCCATGCTACATCACGATTCAAGACAAAATTTCATTTATTTGTAACTAGAAATAAATATTTCACAATATATAATTACATATTGTTTTTGTGATTAAGCACTATGCTTTAATTATGTTCAATTTGTAACAATGAAAATACATCCTGCATATCAGATATTTACATTACAGTTCATAACAGTAGCAAAATTACTGAAGTAGCAACGAAAATAATTTTATGGTTGGGGGTCACCACAATATGAGGAACTGTATTAAAGGGTCGCGGCATTAGGAGGGTTGAGAACCACTGCTTACAAGTCCCTCGGTTGACCTCAGGAATTCACTTTTTGAATAATAAGAATTCTATGTTATTGGGGGGAGAGGCATCAGGATTTGAGTGATGCTTAGGTGGGGGATAGCAAAAAAGGTTGGTAACCATTGTTCTAACAGATGTCTACATGCTTGCAAGTAAAGAAGGTGGATCTACAATACTTCTGTCTGAGTACCCAGACAGGGTGTCAAGTAGGGAGAGTGAAGAGAGAACTAGAATATAGAGTACTTGCTATTGGACTGAACTGTGTTTCCCCCAAATTCATAATCAGATGCCATAGCCCCCAATGTGACTAGATTTGGAGATAGAACCTTTATCAAAGAGGTGATTAAAGTTAAATGGGGTCATAGGATGGGGCCTTAGTCCCATATGACTGGTGCCCTTAAAAGGAGGAGAGACACCAGCAGTGCACACACACAGGGAAGAGGCCTCGTGAGGGCACAGCAAGAGGACTGCCATCTGTGACCCAGAGCGAGAGGCCTCAGGAGGAACCAGGCCTGCCAACACCTGGGTCTTGGAATCCCAGCCTTCAGAGCTGTAGGAAACTCAAGTTCTGTGTCTAAGGCATCCCATCTGTGGTATTTCGTTGACAGCTTGAGCAAGAGAGTGGGAAGAGGGAAAAGAAACGTAGAAGGAACAAAGGCTGGATTATTTGATAGTTTTTCTAAGAGTGCTAACCCTCTGAAACTTAAAAGAAAAAATATCTAGGTTCTCTGTATGGAAAATTTGATTATAAAAGTAAACTTTACATTTTCTTGCTCACTACGTGCCTCTTTTATTTCCTGTTGTCCATCCCCATTGGTGCATGTCTGAGTCCATGCAGCTTCTGTAATGTAAGTGGGCAACATTGTTCTGACATTTTTGAGTGGCAAGCTCAAATTCAATCCAAAAACCTTACTGAATAATTAAGCTTCACCGAATTTTTATAGCCAGACTTACATCAGATGACATTTACCATCAATTACGTGTATAAAGTAGAAACAGCGATTTCTTTAGCATGCTTCCTGGCTCATACACTAATTTGGTCTGGGTATTTCGGGAGGCACCACTGAGGACAAAAGCCTAGGGAGGGATCTGATGGACAGTTGGATGAATTCAGAGAGGTGTCGATCTTCAAAGGAATAACAATGTACGAAAGGATGATTATGTTTACAAGTACTGCATTTTGTTGGTCTGGAATAAACTGAAGTTGTATTTGTTTTCCATAATGTGCACAAAAGCATTGGTACCCTGGAAGGCACTTATGCCCACACCTGCCTCTATTAGGACTTGTATTGCAGGTGCTGGACCCTCTCTCCAAGTGTCTGCAGGTCTGCCTGAGACTTGTTGCTAGGCTGTAGCAGAGGCCACTTGGAAGTGCTGCTGCTAACAGAAAGGGTGCTTTCCAGTGGTGCATTGTGCATGCTCCTCAGAGGTAAACATAATGAAGCCTGCTGACATCCAGCGAGTGTGAGATGGTGTGAGCTGGGAACCCCCTCGCCACTCGCAGGATGAAGGCAGAGGGTGGAACGCCTATGCTTGAGAAAACAGGGAAAGGCAGGTGGTGAAAATGCTGTTGGAACTCACCCTGTACGATTTCATTCTGCTTCATAGAGGTGATCCTTTCTAGTTGGGATTGTCTGTGCTGCCCTGCTGGAGGGAGGGGTAGCAATTGGCTCAACAAATACAGGAGGGAGGGAAGGGAGGTGGTGAAGAGTGGGCATGTGTTTGCCCAGAACTGAATGCTCTCAACTGTGATTATCCCTCAGCCTTCTTGTGGATTCTGGGCTGAGATAGGAGGGTATGGTTATGAAGAACACATGGATTTAAATAAAAATCCCATCCAAGTGCTGGGTTAGAAAGGGGGCAGTGGGTCATCATAGTGAATAACTGAACTTCTGTGAGGCCAGGAGGGCCATTAGAAGTGTGTGTTTTGAACAGCTGCATTTTACTTTAATTACAATGGCCCAGCTGGTGGAGTCCATGGGCTTATCAACCATTCCCTGAACTAAATGCTATGTCTGTGATGATCACAACACAACAGCCCATCGGGCACTGGCTCAACATGCAAGAACAGAACAGTCAGAAATAGTGTGGGGTCTACATGCCAGGGAGTAAATGAAGCAAAGTAAAGGGTTCCCTCTTTCCTGTTAGAGAGGCCAGGCCCGCCTCACGCTGGTGCGAGTTGTGCAGGGGACTCATCTGTCAGCCATTGTGCCGGGCTCTGGACTGGGCACATGACCACGATTGGGTGGGCAAGCCTCAGTTCTGGGACTCTAACTGCTGAGGGAGAGCCCCTGTCTCTGCTGGGGCTGCTGGAGGGATCAACTGAGGCAGGTGCTGCCGGCCACTGCTTAGCTCCCAGAGAAACCTGCTGATGGCAGAGCCAACTCTCAGGAGCCTGAGCGGAGGGGAGGCAACCAGCCAGGGTCTCGCTGGCACCTGGAGCCCAGGGGTAGCTGTGGCTGACCATTGCCTGTGTCTTTTGTACTACACCATCAACAAATGCTGCGGACACACTCAGCTGACAGCGGTTGGAGTTGTGGTCTCCACCACTTGTCACCAAAGGAGTCTTGACCAACACAGAAGCTATGCTGTTCCCCCAGCCTTCAGTTGTAAAAAACAACAGGTTCCATGATGTCTGGTTCCACTTATCTGAAAGGCCAGAGGGCGAGTCCATAAGGACGGAATGCAGGTTAGTAGTTGCTGGGCTGGGAAGGCGGGACCTGGGTTTCTCCTGGGGTGATGAAAAAAATGTCCTGGGATTATATGGTGGTGATGGCTGACCACTCTGTGGCCACAATTTTTATACTAAAAACCACTGACCTGCACACTTTGATTTTGTGGTGTATACAGTGTATCTCAGTTTAAGAAATAGAAAATATTAATTACCATCTCTGGCATGTCCCAGCAAGTGAGTGGGAGCATTTGCTCCACTCGCTTTTCTTGCCATGAGAGACAGAAGTTACTGACACAAAAACTGCAGAAAAGGAAATTGCTTTATTTCCAGGAGATGCAAGAGCGGGTGGGATGCCTGGGAAAGGGGTGCTGCTGCAACCCACATCATAGAGCCTGGCCACCTAGCTCCCTCAGCTGCAAACGCAAGGAGAACCTCACCAATAAGATAAGACTGAGAGGATGAGCACAACACTATGGCCCACTGGGCACTGGGTTCCCTCATTTGATCTGGAAATTACAAGACGACTAGAGCAAGGCCCCGGGAGTTGGCAGGCCGCACTTCGAGCTATTTTCCAGAAGACCAGGAATCATACACTAATTTGGCCGCAACTGCATCCTCCACCGCCATTCCTGGAAGGAAGAGAAATTGGGGTCACTCTTTTCAGAACAGCTTTTCCTGAAACAGCCCTGTCCATGGTGCTGAGGACCATCAGGGCATCAAAGACCGTGTCCAGGAAGCGTGGGCAGGCCTGGCAGGAAATATGATGCTCAGCACGAAATGCCCACCAAACAACTTTCAGCATCATCCCAGGTTTAGTTTGAGATCGGGAGCAATCAGCGCAGGCCCGATGTAACTGCTGAGGCAGCAGTGCCAATATAGGGAGGGACTCAGGTGAGCGGGCTGTGTGCCAGGCATACTTCCTTTATGGTCCCAGAAATTGGAACTTCATATAATGCTCATATCCCAAAATCTCATTCACACCCCTGCTCAAACATTTGAAAATGTAAAAACCATTCCTAGCTTTCAGGTCGTACAAAAATAGGCGGTTTGGCCAGGCTCAGCCTACAGGCTGCAGTGCGCTGGCTCCTGTTCTAGCCAAACGCTGACTCCTTCAGCAAACCCACTCTGGAGTGTTGTTTTGCATACATGCGTTCACCTCGAGTGGGTATATGTTCTTCAAGGGCAGGAATGGCTTTTAGTAATTTTTAGAGTACAGCTCAGAGCCTGCACAGGCTGAAGTGGGGGCATGGAGAGCTAGCTGGCGGCAGGCTGAGCCAGCCCTGCTGCCCATCTGCAGCTCAGCTTAGCCTCACGAAGGCTGTGCCCCAACCAACAGGAAAAGCAGTCTTAGGTGGGGTCTCCCTGCCATTTCCCTAAGCTCTCCATCTTTTAACCGTTCTCTCTTTTACTCCCACCTCTGCAGCAGTTTCAATGAGGAGACTGCTGATGTGTGCTGTGTGTGAACCACCCCATATCGCACTCCACGCTCATTAAACGCTAGGCACCAAGAGGTCAGGAGTCCTGTGTGGAGAGGTGAGGCCCAAGGAGTGGCAGAGGCACCCACCCCAGGGCTGCCTGCACAAGCAAGTCACTAAGACATGTAAATAACTGACCCAAATGGCAGAATCACAACTAGGCCACTCGGGCCTGGTCACTCCTTCCTCCTCCCCGCAAGAAGTTAGATGTGTGCTCAGCACAACAGCATTACCCAGAGACTTGAACACCGTGGTCTTCTCACAGAGGGCTGGCTTCACTCCTGCCACCACCTCTCCCAGCTCAGCGAAGATCTTCGCCTGTGAAGTGAGCACACGGGCCGGCCATACAGCGCATGCCTTCCCAGCAGGCTGTACAGTGGGCAGGCAGGGGGGCAGGTAGAGGGCCAGGCAGTGGGGGGATAAGAGACCCTGATAAACAGGCTTCTGTAAACTGGGTGTGGTCAGGAGGATACTTCCCCCTGGAACCGGCTCAGACCCTCTGCCTGTGTGGCACCGTGAATGCCCGTGGCGGGACACTGGTCAGAGGAAATGGCACCTCCTCCCGCAGCATGTACTCTGCAGCTGCTCTGGCTTACATGCCCTGATTACCAAACAGAGGGCAGGCCAGAAAGCAGCTCACCATCACCATATTTTGGCAACATTGGAGGTTTCTAGGTTCAATAGGCCTCATTCGCTAGGTCCCTGGTAAAGCCAGCAGCCTTTTTCTCCAGGCACAGGGACAAAACCATGCTACCAGCAAAATGGCCATGTCATTCTAAAAGAGAATGAGAAATGAGTGAGAGGTATTTAGACTCTCAACAAGATGGGGGTGAATGAGGGTTGGAGCAAGTCAGATAGGGGGAAGCCCATGAGGCCACTGGGAAGCAGCACTAGGAACAGAGGCTCACCCCTGACAGCAGCACGTCTCCAGACTCCTTGAGAGCTGCCTCCCGGGAGTCCACATACAGCACGGCGCACTCCAGGAGCTGGTCGTCCAGCTCTCTCCAGTCCGGTCTGCTAGCTCCCACGGCTAAGAAACAGCACAAAAGACCCTGAGCTCGGACAGGGGCCAGGACTCTCGGGGACGCCTCATTTCCCCAGGCCAGGGTACCCCCACCCCTATCAGCAAGACTGAATGAATGTCCATTAACAAGAACAAAGCCTGCCATGTGTGACCTTGCTATTTCCTACCCCACTTTGTTCCCTAAACATTGTGAGGCCACCAAGTGTTCGTCTATTGGGTACCTACTGCTGGGAGATGCATCACACACATTATTTAGTTCATTTTGTGTCTGATTTCCATTTAAAAGATGCACTAACTGAGGCTCAAAGAAGCTCAGGTGCTTGCCACAGGTATGTGCCTCATGTGTGTCCACCTATGGCCCTGAGATAGTGCTGCTCCTCTCACGCCTCTTCTATTTAGGGGGGCAGTGACTTCTTTACCCAACCCCTGACACTTCCTCAGACCCCTGACTGCCTATTTGGTCTTCGCCATTCCTGCCCCGCACCTCCAGCCACTTCTTTACTGTGACAAGGACCTGGTGTCAGTGTTTGGGTGAAGCCAATACAGAGCAAGCTGGCTCCACCCTGGAGCAAGCTTCACGCCCTCTGCAGCCCGAGCCACACTGCCAATGCCTGCCCAGGCACATCAGCTAACAAAACTGTAACCAAGTGCCTGCACCATGCAGACAGCAACTATGAGCGAAGCGGTCAGAGAGGCTGGGAATGGTGGAGACCCAACATGCAGCAGAAGCAGGGCCTCTGAGGGCCCAGTCACCAGTGAGCTCCAGCTGACTAGAGCCTGTGAGAATGTAGGCCACTGCTAGCTATTCCACTTTCTTTTAAACAGAAGTAGGACATCTATTTGCAGGTGTTATTTCTTGATTTTTAGAACATTCAATGGCCCAAGCAAAACACATCTGTGGGCAGGGCCCCGCCCTGGTCTGCGGCCAACCCACTACGGAGGGAGAGGTGAGGCTACACCAACATAAGGCAGCGTCATATGCGGCCAGCTTTCCCTGCCGTCCCTTTCCTCTCCTCCTCCCTTGCCCTAGTGTTCAGAGAGTGGTGTAAAACAAGTGCATCTTGAAGAGAGTCTTAGTGAGTTCTCCAGTACAAAGGCACTAACGAAGCTCATAAATAAGCCAGCAGATGGTGGGAAAACCCTGGGCTCTTGGGCTACCTCTTCTCAATGCTCTGCTCCTTGGTTCTTCTGAGCAGGACAAGCTCTCAAAGAGTTGTGTAAGGCTACTCAGGCAGGTGGAGGTGGGCCAGGCAGCAGAGACAGGGCTGCTCAGAGTAGCCCCTCTGTGCCTGGCCCTGCTTCAGAGGGGCTACACTGAGGGAGGGCCAGACCCTGGTTGGTGGGGTGAGGATGAAAAGGAAAATGGGAGAGGGGGCTTGAAACCTAGTTCAGTATCTGGTTAAAACTGTAGTCTTATTTCCCCACTCTGACTGACTTGGGTGGAGCTGCAGGGACCTTCAGGGACCACCTCAGGAGGAGAGAGCTATATATCTCCCCACCAGTTCAGTTCAGGCTTTGGATCCGGAATTCCCTTTGGACTCGATCTGTGAAATAAAGGTTAAACTTTCCTCCCTCAGAGTGCTGGCTGATTGTTCTCCATGCATTATGCTACAACACGGGCAGGATGAGGGAAGTGGAGGGGAGGTGGAGGTTGAGCCTGCCTCTCGGCCAAGCTGGAAAGCACGTGCAATCTGCTGTTGGTGCTCCTGGCTGACCGCACCTGCAGTGCACTCTCCTTAGTGGGCCTCTCTGAACTCCTGCACCACGTCTGTCTTGCAGCAAGGAAAATATCAGACATTCTGACTCAAAGTCCAGTAGTGTTTCCTGGGGAGAGATTCCAAGTGTGAGAAGGATCTGAGGTGAGGAGGCTCTGCAATGATTGGCTTTGAAGATGGAGGTCCATATGATAGGGAAGGTGGAGTTTGCGTCCAGGGGCAGAGAGGGTCCCAAGAAACGTATACCTGCACCCTACAATGGAAAGAACCTGCCACCGCCTGTGCCTGGCAGGGGCAGCCACGCTGTCCCCGAGACTGCAGCCTGGACAACACCGTGGTTCCACCATGGTCAGAAGAGGACCCAGTGGAGCCACACTCAGAAACTGTGAGACAATAAGTATGTGCTGTTTTAAGCTGGAAAAAAATCAAGTCCATCTTGCTGAAGCTCATGTTCATTTCACCAAGATGGTTTCTTTTGATTTCCCAAATTCTTTCAGGAATGGTCTTACTGTTCACAAAGCCAAGCTCGATCCACTTGCCTACCTACCACAGCTTGCATCCCCATGGACCCACATCTTAACCCCAGTCCGACAGGCTCAGACCTTCAATTTGCTTTGCCCCTTCCTCACACATGCCATGCTTGGTTTCCTTCACAGAATTGGTCTTCAGCTGGAACCATTTAATTCACTTACCTGCTGACTTCTTTGTTGTCTATCTCCCCTCAAGAGAAAGCAGAGACCTTGAGTGTGGTTTATGTGACTGGCACCTCTACAGCAGTGCCTGGCACAGGGCAGGCACCCAATAAGCTTTTGTAGATAAGTGTGTAATCATGACACTTGGCTCTTGCAGGCTAACCTGCCAATGAGAGATCTCAGGTTTTGAGTTCATGCCATGTGCTTGTCATTAAAACACAGGCACCAAGAGCATGTTTAAATGCCCTAGTCTTTGCCTGCTCATGCAATAGAATCCAGTCTTCTTACTGAAAACTAATACTGAGTAGCATTTAAGAGCCTCAGTTCAAATCCCAGCTTTGCCGCTAAGGACTTCTTACTTGGAGCAAGTTAGCAACAAGTTTAATTTATCTGTGCCTTAGTTTATCCATCTGAGATCTCTCATTGGCAGGTGAGCCTTCAAGAGCCGAATGTCATGATTAAACACTCATCTACAAAAGCTTATTGGGTGCCTGCCCCTGTGCCAGGCACTGCTGTAGGGGTTGTAATAATAATAGCTTTTACTTCATGAGGCTGTTGAAAGGATTGAATGACAGGTAGCACACATAAAGAGTTTAGAACATCTCCTGTTATTAACCCAGGACCATTTTATGTTTAGAGGCCCCAGAAACTCCTATGTTTAATATTTATTTATTTATTTATTCTTTTTTAGAGAGGTAGAGTGGGAGGGATAGAGAGATAGAAACATCCCATGAGAGAGAAAAATCATAGATTGGCTGCCTTCTGCATATACCCTACTTCGGATTAAGCCCGTAACCTGGGTATGTGACCTGACTGGGAATCGAACAGTGACTTCCTGGTTCATAGGCTGACACTCACACTGAGCCATACCAGCCAGGCAGGAGCTCCTATATATAGAGTTGCACCCATCCAATCACATACCAGGAAGTATTCACATTTCACATTAAATGTCTTTTGTGTTGTAGTTCATTTTTTGTAGTTCTACATGAGTTAAAAATAAATGAGTTCTTTGGCTTTGTCATTTAAATTTCACTACATGAAAAAACTGAGCTGTGACTGGCCAAAGGCCATAATGTTACATTATGTAGAAATTCCATTAGTTTCAGGTTTGCAGTTTTTGTTTCATGTTTTGGGATGAATACTGTTTTAGGGCTCACATGACTCCGAGGACCATAGGAAGCTTGGCATGTGGCAGAACATAGTTCTGCAGCTGCGGCCCTTGGTCCAGCCTCAGGGCCAGTCCACCACCAACTACCAAGACACCACATCACTTACCATTGATGTGAGCCCCCGGCTTCACCCATTTGCCAAACAAAATGGGCTCTGTTGCCATGGTTACTGTGATGATTACATCGGCGCCTGTTACAGCCTCCTGTACGGATGAACAGACCTGCACCTCTCCCTCTACTGTGTCCGCAAACTTCTTGGCATTTTCTTTAGTGCGGTTCCATATCCTCACCTTTGTGGGGGCAGCAAGAAGACATGGGTGCCATGATTGTTTGGCTACTGACATTTCAACAAGCCCAGACATCCCAAGGAAAGTTGAATCCCTTTGGGGTCAGGCTGTGCTTATATAAATCACCCCCAGGAAGAAGGGACATTTCATCAAGGAGGCAACATTAATCTGGGCACACATCTGGCCAGATATTTGAAAATGACCTTCCTCCAGCTCTTCCTTCTTAAAGAAGGGAAATTTTTGTTTCTTTTTTATTTATTTACTAGAGGCCTATCCGTGCACCCATGGGATCCCTCAGCCTGGCCTCACCCTCTCAAAATCTGGGACCCTTCAGAAGATATCAAACTGCCTGTGGGGATGGGGCCAAAACTGGCAGTCCAACACCGCCAAGGGATGTAGTAGTGCGCAAAGCAGCAAGAGGCTGGGGAGGAGCCTGAGCCCAGGCCTGCACTGTGCAGCTCCCGCTCATCCCAGCCCCATGCACCCGCTGCCACTGCTCCTTAGTGCTGCCGTGGAGGTAGGAGAGTCTCACGCCGCCACAGCTGCAGCTGCACTTGCCAGCCATAAGCTGGTGTCTGGTGCCCATCAGTCAGCTGAGCAGCACTCCTGCTGTGGGAGTGCACTGACCACCAGGAGGTAGCCCCTGCATTGAGCGTCTGCCCCCTGATGATCAGTGTGCATCATAATGAATGGGCAACTAGTCATTTGGTCATCCGGTCATTTAGGCTTTTTTATATACATAGATCTTTTTTGTTGAGAGTATTACAGATGTCCCCATTTAGGAGAGATATTCTGCAAGTCTACATAGGATATACAATATCATTAATGTAATAGCTACTATATATATAGCCCAATAATTAGCAGAGCAAGTGCTGGACCTAGATAGGCTTAGACTCAACCCTGCTCTCTCACTTACTTCCCTGGAGTTACTCAACCTCATTTAGCCTAAGTTTTCATGTCTGTAAAATGGAAATGATAAAGGAGTCATAGCAGGTATGGGATTGGTTATCTGTGGCATGGCTTTGCGTGGAATAACTTGATTTCTGAAGGGCTTGCAGGGGGTTAAAGATCAGAGGAGTAAATGGTGTAGCCAATGAAAAGAGAAGAGTAGTAGCTACAATTAGATCCCTGGTGGTGGGACTGGACAATTTGCTTAGCAGATAGCCATGTCTGGAGAGGGGACTGGCAGTCTTCAACTGAAAATGAGACCTAAACAATCTCTCATAAGAAATTATAATGTAGAAATAAACCTATGTCTATGTAAGTTTATCAACCAAGGTTCTGTGCATGCAAATGCAAACCCAATACAATATGCCCAGTTATGAGAATGGCTACCATACCACCCTTTTTGATAGAAAGTTATGCAAATATTATACAAAAATTAAGCAATCTATAAAAGTAGTGATGTTAGAACATTCAATGAAAAGACAGGATAAGGATATGTAATTTTGTATATCTAATATGATTAAAACTTATAAAATGCTGGTGAGGGAAGACTGAAAACTGTGAACTGTTGCTGTTTTTTAAAATAGACATAAGGGCATTTTTCTGTTGTTCTCTTCCTGATAGTCTACATTTCCCAATTTTCCTAAAAACATCATACTTTAAATCTGCCCTGGCCCTCTCACACGTGTGCAAAAAATAAAAGCAGAACCAAATGTTCCCAGGAGGAAGTGTGAGCCACAACTGGGGAAAGGTGGGCCCACATCTGGGCTGTAGAAGGGGGTGCTGTAGTCTCCTGCTCTCTTGGCCTCACTCCCAGTTCCTGAATCAATAACTCCGAAGACTTAAAGACTCTCAGGTTCTCCCATGAGACGTGTGTGTGTGTGTGTGTGTGTGTGTGTGTGTGTGTGTGTGTGTCGGGCTTGCAAAAGGACAAGTTAGGGGACTAGATGACAAATATAATATAGCCCTTTAAACTAACCTCTAGGCTGGCTGCACCCTCAGACAAATCCTGTGAGCTGAAACACTCAAGAGGTGATCGGGCCTCCTCCACTCTTTACCTAACCTGGGAATTCTGAGAAAGTCATTAAAGGATGGCCAAGATGGGATTCTCCCTCACTGTCCAGCACAGTCCTGCTGCAGTGATGGAGCAGACCCTGGACAGGGCAGCTCCCCTGTGCCCAGTCCTCCCAGGACTTACCTCCTTGTAGGAGAACTGCTCAGTGAAGACCTCATAGTGGCTGTAGGCCTGGACCCCAGCCCCCAGGATGCACAGCACTTCACTGCTGGGTGGCTTCAAAAACTATTTGAAAGAAATCAGAAGGAAAGGCTCATGGAAACACTGCAGCGAGTGAGGAACACAGGTAGCTTGAGCTGGGTGGCTCTGCCTATCTTCAGCTCCCTCAAGCTCGCAATGGCAGCACCACCGCCCATCCCAGGGAACCACCATTTAACTCTTTGTTTTCATTGGCTTTTCAATTTTTTTTAAATATATGTTATTGATTTTTTTATAGAGAGGAAGTGAGAGGGATAGTTAGAAACATCGATGAGAGAGAAACATCAATCAACTGCCTCCTGCACACGCCCTACTAGGGATGTGCCTGCAACCAAGGTACATACCCTTGACCAGAATCGAACCTGAGACCATTCAGTTCACAGGCCAATGCTCTACTCACTGAGCCAAACTGGTTTGGGCTTTATTGGCTTTTTTAGATTAAGCCCTAGAGATCTAACACATGGCACAGTGAATGTAGACAACAACATCCTATCTAATAAGAGAGTAATATGCAGCCGAAACTGGTTTGGCTTGGTGGATAGAGTGTTGGCCTGCGGACTGAAGGGTCCCAGGTTCGATTCTGGTCAAGAGCATGTACCTTGGCTGCGGGCACATCCCCAGGAGGGGGCAGCTGATCAACTCTCTCATCGATGTTTCTGACTCTCTATCCCTCTCCTTTCCTCTCTGCAAAAAAAAATAATAATAATAATAAAATATATTAAAAAAAAGAGTAATATGCAAATGGACTGTACCTCTGTTACACCAATAAGCCACGCAAATTAACCCAACCAAGATGGCTATGGCCACAGAGAGAGCAGGAGGGAGTCTTGGGTTGCTCCTGGTGATGGAGGAAACCAAGTTTTCTGCAATATGCCCAGTCGTAAGAGAATGGATAACCATACCACCCTTCTTGATAGAAAGTTATGCAAATATTTGTTGCCCAGGCCTCTGCTTAAGGCAACGAAGTTTCACTGGCTGCCATGATGGAGTGAGGCTTGGGTTGCCCCTGGCGATGAAGGAAGCCAAGTTTTCTACACACCCTTGGCAGACCAAGCCTTTGCTTAAAGCCACAAAGTTTCAATGGCTGTGCAAGCAGAAGGCTTGGCTCCGCTCCAGGCTACAAAGTTTCTATTGTATTAGATAAATAAATCCCAGGTATCAGGGCCTCTGCTTGGGTTGCTGGAGGGCGTGGTTGGCCTGCAAACCACCACAGGCCCCAAGGGAACATCCACCCTGATCCAGGACACCCTTCAGGCAAACTAGCTGGCCTTCATCCATGTAGTAGGCTTCTATCCTATCTAATAAAAGAGTAATATACAGATTAGCCATCACTCTAACACACAAGATGATTGCTTCCATGTGGTCAAAAGATCCTGCCACCATGTGGACACAAGATGGCCATCAGGGGAGGACAGTTGTCAGGGACCAGACCTGCAATGGAGGGCAGTTGTGGGCAATCAGGCCAGCAGGGGAGGGTATTGGGAAGGACCAGGCCTAGAAGGGAGGGCAGTTGGGGGTTATCAAGCCTGCAGGGGAGGGAAGTTGGGGGTGACCAGGCCTGTAGGGGAAGGCAGTTAGGGGTGACCAGGTCTGCAGAGGAGGGCAGTTAGGGCTGACCAGACCTGCAGAGGAGGGCAGTCAGGGGTGACCAGGCCCACAGGGGAGCAGTTAGGGGGTGATCAGACTGGCAGGCAGAAGCAGTTAGGGGCAATCAGGAAGGCAGACAGGCAAGCAGTTGTGAGCCAGCAGTCCTGGATTGTGAGAAGGATGTCCAACTGCCCATTTAGGCCTGATCTAGGTAGGAATCTTGGATCCAGGTAGGATCGGGCTTAAACGGGCAGTTGGACATCCCTCTAGGGATCCCAGATTGGAGAGGGAGCAGACTGGGCTGAAGGACACCCCCCCCCATGCATGAATTTTGTGCACTGGGCCTCTAGTTTTATTATAATCAGCAAACTTGCTCAAAGATTAGAACTTAAACATTGTAACCACTGAAAAGAAAGGATCTATATATATAAAAGCCAAGTGACCAGAACAACAGAATGACTAAAACAACTGGTCACTATGAGGAGCACTGTGGCAGCCAACCAGCTCGACTGGGGCCCTAATTAGTCCACCCCAACCTTCCATGGCCCCTCCCCCAGATCAGCGGTGGGGCAGCCCAGCCAACCTCCTGTACCCCCTCCCTCCAGCTGCCCCTGCCCCTGATCAGAACCCCCCACCCTGATTGGGGGCAGGGCTGGGAGCCAACATCTCCTCCCAGCTGTCCTGGCCCCCACTATCCCCAACCCCACCTCCCACCCTGACTGAGGATGAGGACAGCCAGCCAACCTCCATGTCCTCTCCCCCAACCCTCTCCCCCCCAACCCCGCCAGCCTAGCCCTGATGGCCTCCATTGGGGCAGGCCAGCCAGACTTCACCCATGCACAAATTCATGCACCAGGCCTCTAGTAATGATATAATAGGATAGAGGTGTTAACTATAGCTCAGTGGCAATCATAATA
>JAAGEH010000092.1:1878324-1898329 GCA_011751065.1 Lasiurus cinereus | reverse complement strand
TAGAAGGGAAGGAAGGCACCTTTGGTGAGCGCCTAATATATGCCAACCTTTTCCCCGCATGACCTCATTTAGTCCAGATAATGTCCATGTGAGCTAGACATCCCTATCTTCCTCTCACAGGTGAAGAAACTGAGACTCAGAGTGGACCATCACTTGCCCAGGGCTCCATAACTACCACGAGGGCAGTGGAATGCTAACCCCACAGCTTTCCTTCCCAAAGCCCACATTTCCTCTAGTGCACTATCCCCCGTTAGGGATGTGAAAAGCCACACCCAGGCCTCCGAGCTCCCAGGTGCTAAGTGCTGCCTGGAAATGTGCACTCTAGACCTCGGTCTCGGCCTTGTTTGCTGAGCCCAGCCCTGTTTATCTTTTCTCAGCCCCTGTCTTCCTTTAAAACAGAATGTGGAGCCGGCATCTGTGGCACCCATGGAGGGTGTGTGCATTTGGGCAGGGGGTTCTCATGAAATTATATCATGTCAGCTCTTCAGTGAGATCTTTCTTACCCGGGACAACACTTACTTGTTACAAATGCGTTTGCTTGCACTGACCTTCAGGCCCATGAGGACAGGAGCTGCCTTGTTGGCACAGAATTGGCACTAGGGTAGGGTTTCCTGACCTCAGGACTACTGACATTTGGGCTGGACCACTCTGCTGGTGGGAGGGGGGTGGGTGGACTGTCCTGTGCCTTATAGGGTATTTGGTAGCATCCTGGCCTCTATCCATTAGATGCTGGTAGCCCTTCCATCCATGCACTCTCACCTCTGACAATCAAAACTGTCTCCAGAGACTCAGTGCCACCTGCCCTGGGTTAAGAACCACTGGCTTAAAGGAAGGACACCATTTTTTAAAGTAAGATCCTGTTCTGTCTTTTCTCTATTTTATTTAGCAAAATGTCGTCTCCTGGGGTCTGGTCTTTGTTACAGTGCAGATTGCTGAGGTTCTGGAGTGTCACTTGAAGTACAGGTCTTCTTAACATTAGTTACCAGCAAAAGGCATCTCTCCATAGCTGCATGAGAGATGCCACTCACAACACAAAATATCATCCACAGAATCTGCTTTTAAAAGGTTTCAAAATGACAACACCCACAGGTTAGCACTCCTATGCATCTGCCCAATCAGGAGCTGGACAATTTTTCTCCACTAAATCAACTATTTTCAGTTCTCAGTTAATAGCAATCTATTTCAATCTACACCTGAGCTTCAGAAATTGTTAGTGTCCTATAAAAGTGACCCTCGTTCTCTGAGACTAAATGTCTAATTCTGATCATTTGTTGCCTTAAAGGTAATGCCATAATTGATAACTCTTTGTAAACAGTATAATGTTAGTAAGATTTATTAAATCATACAGGATTCGCCACACCTCAGTCTTTTGCTGTAAGCATGCAGATAATTAAAAACATGTATATGAATCTGCTGGGTTTCTCACTCAGAGTTGGCAAGCCTGTGTTCCACGTGCACTTGCTAAAGTCTCTCAGTCTGGCCCTCCTGCCTCCCCAGCACCCCTCACGGCATGGGCATCTGATCTCCAGCACACCAGCTGCCTTGAAGTTTCCCAGACACATGTGCCTCTGTCCCCACAGGGCCTTTTCCCAGGTTCCCTCCTCTTCCTGCCCTTGCAAGGAACTCATTTTCTCCTTCAAATCTCATCTCAGATACCCCTTACACAGGAAAAGCCTCCCCTAGCCCACTCCGATTTACACTTTCATAACTCTTCATCCCTTTCGTTCAGTGTATGTGGCAGGGCTGTCACTTCACATTCATTGTTGTGGTCTTTGCATTAATGCCTCCCTAAAGGAACTTGGAGCTCCTTGACAGCAGACACTGTGTTTAGTTTTACTTAACCATCCAGTCCCCATTCTGAGCAGAGGCCTGGAACCAGTTGGCACTCTAATATTTTTTGAGTAAATACATGCCAAGCATAAACCTTGCCAGTGTTGCCTTGGGAAAGCATTCCAGAGTTCCCAACTCAGGTCTGTGCAATGCAAATGCAAAGCAGGTACAGTGTACACCTGG
Organism: Lasiurus cinereus; assembly: GCA_011751065.1. Taxonomy (NCBI): domain Eukaryota; kingdom Metazoa; phylum Chordata; class Mammalia; order Chiroptera; family Vespertilionidae; genus Lasiurus; species Lasiurus cinereus. The sequence continues at coordinate 1,896,316 of JAAGEH010000092.1, read as the reverse complement.
CCTGAGAACTCCAATACTTCTCCTCCCTAAGCCCTCAGTGAGAGAAGAGGGAGGGAAGAAAGCACAGATCCTTTGTTTCTTACAGAGTAATCTACCTGTCCTGGAAGAGAGCCCGAGGCCACAGGCTCAGTTTAGGAGCTCATGTTCCTGTCAATGTGAAGCACCTGGAATCAGGAGGTGGTCTAGAGCCCTTTGGTTCCCAAGCCTGGTTGATCATCAGCATAAACCGGAGATTTTTTAGAAGCAAGGTTCTCGGGTCGCCCTCAGCAACTTTGACCAGGGTTTAGGGAACACAGGCCCCAGGTAAGGCTGCTGCAGGGCTTGGGTTGGACCCCACTGATCTGGGGCAAGACCCGGCAGCCCTGGCATCCCCACAGCTATGTGTGTGAGGTGGGGAGCCCATCTCCATCCCTTGACCACAGCAAGGCCAGTGATATTTACTCTGCCTTCCTCACTGAACCCCGAGTGAAGGCAAGGGGGTGGCTTTGGAAAGGATCCGCACCCTTCACCCTCACCAGGTAGTGCCATCTATCACTGTATTCCTAAGTCAGCACCAAACCAGTTCAGCAAGGTGTGTACTTAGGTTCCCTTTCTGTACAATGGCCAGTTAATCCTCGCCTTCTTCCCTCCGTGTCACCACACGCGCAACCAGCACACCTGGTCTCTGCCAGCCCAGCCGCTGCCAGATCCCATTTCTGTCACACTCAGGCCTCTAAACCCGCGTTCCCAGACTTTTTTCATTTAACGTGCAAGACTGCCAACCAGCCAGTCCCCACAGCCATCTTCCAGGGCTGGCACTTCACCTCTAAATATGCTGCTTTTGCTGTAGGAAGCCCTACCACAGCTGGGAATAGCGCCCCACAGGGCCTTTGCCCAGGTTCCTTCCTCTTCCTGCCCCTCACAAGTAACTCCTATTCTCCTTTAAATCTCAGCTCAGATACCTCTTACACAGGAAAAGTCTTCCTCAATCCACCCCATTTTATACTCTCTTACTCTTTATCCCCTCCCCCTCCCACCCTCTCACTCACTTCCTTCAGTCTTTACCCAGATGTCACCTCCTCAGTGAAGTCTTCTCTGGATAATTTAAAATGTAACCCCTTCCCAATAATTTTGATTCTGCTTCAGTTTCAAATACTAATGTACTTTTTGTTGGCAGTGGCAGTGTTGTCTTTAAAGCAAATCCTGGCATGTTATTAAACTCAAAAGAGGTTTCTTGTTGGTTAATTATCTCAGCAAATCATACTGTTGGTGTCTGCTTTGTTCACTGCCATCCCTGACTGCGCAGGTGTGGGCCTCAGTGAGTCCAGCTGATCTGCAGGAGTCAGTATGGCTCATTCTCTGCTTCCCATGCAGCACGGCTCTGGCCTCTGAGCAACCACAGATTTACGAGAAACGGTGGTGCAGGGACAAACGCAGTCTTGGGAGTCAAAGGGGTCAAATTTTAAATTCTTTCTCTGCCACTTAGTAGCTCTGTGATCCTGAACAACTCGCACATCCTCTGTGAACCACATTCCCTATACCTGGCAAATACACGCAATCACATTTACTTTGCAAGATTGAGGTGAACATCAGGAATAATGCATGTCGGGTATCTGGAATCTGGCCAGGCTCATTAAGTGGTAGCTAATAAAGTTGTGAATTATTGCACTCACCTGACACCCCATGTCCGGCGTACAGAGTCCCACCTATGTTTGTAAGAAGACTAAGGTAAGTCCCCCACTTCTCCCTCAGCACGCAAGCTCGAAGCACCCGCCCCACTCTCCCCACCGGCCCAGCCCAGCCGTCCTGGCACCAAGCTCACCTTGGTGGCGATGGCGGACACCGCCGCAGTTCTCTTTGCAGTTATGACGTTTCCATCCATGACCTTGGAAGAAAGGACAGACAGTGAGCAAGGAGCATCCATCCACCTCGTAAGCCGAGAGAGGGCGCTCTAAACGCGTAGCCCAAAACAGTGCTATAGTGCTGACAAAGTGAAGGCTTGGTTGTTACACCCGGACCCAACTCTTCCACTTCTGAGAAATGCAACTTTGAACAGACATCTTAACCTCCCTGTGCAAACAAGGACAAGGTGGGCCGTCCTCAGCGCCACTCTCCTCCGTGTGGGCCATCCTTCTCACTTGGTCCTCACCAGGCAGCACCAGGGTTCGTGTTTTGTAGACAAGAAAGGAACCGCTACTGAGCCGACCAGGATGGGTCTATATGGCCTTGACCTGTAAGCTGGAAATCTAGGCTGGTCCGGCTTCCCCGAGAAACCACATGGCAAGGCAGCGTGGGTGTCAACCCCATGGGGATGAGTTAGATTCTCTTCTCAGAGGAGTAATGAATAGTTAGGTTTCCTGTGAAACTGGAGATTCAGGAAGAAGCTAAGGACCCAGGGAAGGTTTGGATGGACTGTGGAGAGTGTCTGATTAGGCTTCAGCTGCCTGACATCACAGGTGTCTGCAGGGCACAGAGCAGGGGCCTGTGGGGCATGGGACATGGGGCATGGGGCATGGGACACAGGCATGGGGCACGGGCATGGGGCATGGGGCACAAGTGAGAGAGGACCAGCTCCACAGCAGGCATTGCTGGATCTCACTAACCAGATGTGTGGCCTCAGACACAGTGATTCCTGACCTCAATGGAAACTGGGGGAAGGGGAGATGGTGTAACAAGAAACTCCCACGGAGGAAAGATGGCAAAATTGAATGAGGGAAATTTCTCCTGCCGGCACCTGGCCAGTGCTCAGTAGGTGGCGGTTAGAAAGGTGATGGAGGGTATAGGCCCTGGACTTGCACTGAGTGTGTCTAAAGTCCCTTGCTTGCCACCTCAGCCTGGATAAGCTGAGACTGTTGTTTTATGACTCAGTTTCCTCATCTGCAAAATGGGGGCACCTCGTAGAACGATTTTGAGTGTTTCCACTTAATGCATGTGGAGTGTTTAGAACAGCACCTACACTTACCGGTACTCATAAGAGTGTGCTACCTCTCTGCCGACACTCCCATTAAATGCTAAAACAGTGCACTGGGTGCCCCTGGGAAAGGCTCCCAGGGGCCACAGGATACCCCTTCTCTCCCACAACACAGAGCGTCACTGACCACACACTCCCTGCTCAGGTACTGCTCGCTGTGCACCTGGAGTAACTGGTCTGGGCCAGAGAGGGGCGAGCTGACTGCCTTCCTACACTGCACCCGGGAGCGGCACGCGGGGCTGGTGGGTCTCTAGGAGGTCCTGCGCAGACCCACGGCCACAGACACCCTCCCGGGTCACAGCCGTCACTCAGAGGGCCCGAGCAGTCATCTCCGAAACCCCGAGACCCTAGCTCAGGGCCCACGGAGCGCTCACCGCCAGGAGGGCGCCGGTGCTGGGCTCCAGGAGCAGCACGGTGGCCTGGTGGGAGGGCCCGGCGAGGGCAGCGCGGGGGCCCTCGTAGAAGGTGACCAGCTTCGTGGCCAGGGCGTCCTCCGCAGCACTATAGGCCGGCATGACCCCCAGGAACCTGCGGGGAGGCCAAGGCTTCAACCCCGCCCACACCCCAACGTTGCCTCCCCCCTCCTCTGACTCCTTCCCTTCCCCCTTCCCGCCGCCTGGCACCTGGCAGCGCCCACAGCACGTTCCAGAGCCCAGTTCTGCCGCCTACAGATCGGTAATCTTGGGCACGTCCTACCACCCGTCAGGAGTGTTGACTGAACAAGGGACTCCCTAGAGTGCGACCTGCGCCGCGCCGCGGGAGCGCACGGACCCAGTTGTCAGCGGCCGTTAGACAGTCCCCCTTCCCCCCTCCTCCTCCCTCCCGCCTTCTCCTCCTCTCCTGCCCACTTCTTCCCCCTCTTCCCCCTCTTCCTCCTTTCTCCTCGTCCCTCTTCCTCCTCCTCCCAGCCCCACCGGCCCCGCACTCACCCCTGGTGCCGGGCCACCGGCACCACCGTGCGCACCGGCTGCGCAACCCCCCCCGCGGGGCCGCTGGAGAAGTTGGCTAGGGCCGCCTCCAGGGGCGCAAGGAGGCGACTGCAGCCACGGAGGTGACGCTGGACCTCGGCCGCGCTCAGGAACACAGGCGCCGTGCTCATCCCGCCGCCCGCCTGGCTGCCCAGCCGCCCGCCAACCAGCGTCAGCTCCCCGCGGCCCTCCGAGCTCCCGCGGCGGTCACCGCCCCGGGGCGGGGCGCGGCTGTTCCCCACCCACCCGCCCCGGGGCCGGGAGCACGTCCCCTCCCGCGGAGGCCGGGTGTCAGAGCTTCAGTGGCGTAGCGGCTGGAGACACCATTCCGGGTTCACTCTCAGCCCCTGTCTGAGCCACGGTCGCCGTCCTCCCCGGAGCCTGGCGCCGCAGTTCTCCTCCCCACCTTCTCTGCCACCGGCCTGGAAAAGGAGAGACAGGGAGAGGCGGGCAATGATGGTGGGTCCCCCCTTTTCATTTTTGCTATGATGTGAGAGAGAGGGAGAGAAGGGGCAGACGCTCAATGCAGGAGCTGCCCCCTGGTGGTCAGTGCCCTCTCACAGAGAGAGCACTGCTCAGCCAGCTCACAACTGGTGAGCTCAGCAGAGCCTCATCCCCCAGGGAGGTGCCTAAGCTGTCAGTCAGACATCCCTGAGGGATCCCAGACTGCGAGAGGGTGCAGGCCAGTTAAGGCGACACCCCCCTCCCGCTGTGCATGAATTTCGTGCACCTGGCCTCTAGTATATGATAAACCCTCAGCTATTATACTAAACAGTGAAAAACTGAACACTTTTCCTCTAAGGTCAGGAACAAGACAAGGATGCCCACCCTCACCTCTCTTATTCAACATAGTGCTGTTAGTGCTAGCCAGAGCAATGAGGCAAGAAAAAGAAATAAAAAGTATTCAAATTGCGAGGGAGAAGTAAAAGCCATTTTTTTTGCAGACAATATGATTCTATACGTAGAAAATACTAAACAACAAATACAATAAAGTTGCAGGATACAAAATCAATGTACAAAAATTCACTGTCTTCCTGTATACTAACAGCAAAAGTTCAGAAAAAGAAATGAAAAATAATATTTTGTAATTGCAACCAAAAGAATAAAATACCTTGGAATTAACAAAGAATGTGAAAGTCCTATATACTGAAAATTATAAAGCATTATTAGAAGAGATTGAAAAAGACAATGAAATGGAAAGATATCCCATGTTCATGGATTGGAAGAATTAATAGTTAAAATGGTAATTTACCCAAAGTAATGTACAGATTTAATTCAATCCCATCAAAATCCCAATGTCATTCTTTAAAGAAATAGAACAAAAATATCATCAGATTTGTACAGAAGCACAAAAGAGCAAGAATAACCAAAGCAATCCTGAGTAAAATGAATGAAGCTGGAAGTATCACCCTGCCTGATCTCACATTATACTACAGAACTGTAATAATCAAACCAGCATTGTATTAGCAGAAAAACAGACACACAGACCAATGGAACATAACTGAGAGCCCAGCTATAAAACCACATGTATATGGACAGATTATTTTCAACAAAGGAACCAAAACACACAATGGAGTAAAGATAGTCTATTCAATAAATGGAAAATTGGAAAGCCACATGCAAAAGAATGAAACTTGACTGACTACAGTTTGTTCCCGTGTATAAAATTTAACTCAAAAATGAATCAAAGGCCTAAATATAATATCTGAATAATAAATTACATAGAAGAAAACATAGATACTAAACTTATGTTAGAAAATATTTTGTGAACTTGACTTCAAAATCAAGAGAAGTAAAGGCAGAAATAGATAAATAAACTAAAAAGCTTCTGCACAGCAAAAGAAACCAACAAAACAAAGAGGCAACCAACTAGATGGGAGATGATATTTGCAAACAATAGCTTGACAAAGGTTTAAATATCCAAAATATATAAAGAATTCCTAAAACTCAACACCAAACAACTAAACAAATAACCCAATCAAAAAGTTAGCAGAGGACCTGAGCAGATACCTCTTCCAAGAATACATAAAAACAGCCAAAAAATGTTCAACCTCACTGGCAATCAGGGAAATTCAAATCAAAATACAATAAGATACCACCTGAGATCTGTTGGAACAGCTATTATCAACAAGACAAGTAATAACAAGTGTTGGAGAGGTTGTGCAGAATAGGGAACCTTCATTTACTGCTGGTGGAGTATAGACTGGTATAGCCACTATGGAAAACAGTCTCCTGATTCATCAAAAAATTAAGAATTGAGCTACTGTATGACCCAGCAATCCTCCTTCTGATATATACCTGAAAACATGTACTTGCAAAGATATATGCACCCCTACATTCATTGCAGCATTATTCATGGTGGCCAAGAAAATGGAGACAACCAATGTGTCCTTCTATAGAGGATTGGATAAAGATGTGGTACGTATACTCAATGGAAAATTACTAGGTCATAAGAAAAGACAAACCCTGGCTGTTTTTGCTCAGTAATTACAGCATTGGCCCACAGACTAAAGGGTCACAGGTTTGAATCGCAGTCCAGGGCACATACCTTGGTTGTAGGTTCCCCAATCCTGGTAGGGATACATGCAGGAGATACCAATTGATGTGTCTCTTTCACATCTTTAACTTTTTTCATCAATGTTTTAAAGTTTTCAGAAAATAAGTTTTATGCTAACTGTTAATTTACTCCTAAGTATCTTAGTCTTTTTGATGCTATAGTAAATGGAATTGATTTTTTAAAAATTTCATTTGTGAATTGCTCATAGCAAGTGTATAGAAATACACTTACTTATGATAATATTGCTCTTGCACCCTCCTCCATCATAAGGGGGAACTTGTTTATTATTTATAATAGTTTTATACTGACTTCCTTGGGATTTCCTATCTATAATATTATGTCATCTGCAAATAAGATAATTTTATTACTTCTTTCCAATTGCATATCATTTATTTCTTTTTCTTGCCTAAATGCTCTGGCTAGAGTCTACAGTACAATGTTGAATAGAAGTGGTGGGAGCAAAGATTCTGGTCTTGTTTCTGATATTAGGATAAAACCATGCAGTTCTTCAATATCAATTATGATGTCAGCTGTGGTTTTTGTATAGGCAACTTTTGTGAGGTTGAGGCAGTTCCTTCTATTCCTCACTAATTGAATAAAATGGTTGAAATGTGAAGGATTGACACTGTCAACAACTGGCACAAATGTAGAACAATTGAAACTCTAGTCACCTGTTAAGAGGAATATAAAGAGATGCAACCACTTTTGAGAGCTGGTATTATTCACTAATGTTGAACACATGCATGTTCTAACTCATCAGTTTTACTTCAGGACTAGAGGCCTTGTGCATGAAATTTGTGCACGGGTAGGGTTCTTAGGCCTGGCTGGTGATCAGGACCGATCAGATTCTCCACCTCCCCGCCTCCCTGCCTCCTCCTTTCCTTGCTCCCTCAGCACCCTACTGCCACTGCTGACCACCCACCATATTCCATGCTGCCCCCTGGTGGTCAGCACACATCATAACAAGTGATCAAACTTCTGGTCTCCCGGTCAAACTCCCAAGGGGACAATTTTCATATTAGCCTTTTATTATATAAGATATGCCATCAGGTTTCCTCTCAGTAGAAACGTATGTCCCTATGCACTAAATGACACATACAAGAAGGTTCAGACTGCATTACACATAACAGACAGAATGAAAACAAATGGCAGTGTGCTGGCCACCCAGTGTGCTATCTTTCTGTGTATCCTTTTTGTGCTCTTGCTCTGTCTCTGCCCTGCCATCTGCTCCCGCTGGTGTCTGTACAGCACTGTCTTTCCAGGACATGAGGGTCAGCAAGCACAGATTGTGTCTCCTCTTTACAGAGTATCATCTATGCTGGAGCCTTTGTTGCACGTCAATGGAACCATCCCATAGTCCATTACACTATAAGGCTTCTGAATAGGAAGGATTTACTTACTCTCTCTCTCCCACTGGCAGAAGGATCTTACAGTTGATACAAAACAAGTTGCACAAGTGTGGATTGAAGGTTAAAAAAATCTTTCACAAAATATATAAGGAACTCATACAACTTAACAAAAGACAAACAATCCAATCAAAAAAATGGGCAAAGGACCTAAATAGACACTTCTTCAAAGTGGACATACAGATGGCCAAGAGACATAAGAAAAAATCTTCAAAGTCACTGATCATCAGAGAGATGCAAATAAAACAACAATGAGGTATCATCTCACATCTGTCAGAATGGCTATCATCAACAAATCAACAAACAAGTGCTGGTGAGGATATGGAGAAAGGGAATCCTAGTACACTGCTGGTGGGAATGCGTGTCATAGTGACTGGTTGTTCCACTGTTGGGCTGAAACTGGCTCTCTGACATCCCCCAAAGGGTTTCAGATTGTGAGAGGGCATGGGCCAGGTTGAGGGACCCCACCAGTGCACAAATGGGGCTGGCTGGGGAGGGATGTGGGAGGTTGGCCAGCCAGGGAGGGACTGCAGGAGGACTCCAGGGTGTGTCTGGCCCATCTTGTTCAGTCCCGATCAACTGTACCCCAGCAGCAAGCTAACCTACTGGTTGAAGCATCTACCCTTTGGTGGTCAGTGCACGTCATAGCAAGTTGTTGAGCAACCTTAGCATATCATTAGCATAATATGCCTGGATTGGTTGAACAGCCAACTGTATGACCAAACACTCAGCATATTAGGTTTTTATTATATAGAAGCCCAGCATGCAAAATTACTCAGCCCCACCCACTTGCACTGGTCTTTGGTCATTATGGCATTAGGGCCACTGGGTTTTTATAATATAGACAAGAGGCCTAGTGCATGAAATTTGTGCACTGGGAAGGTATCCCTCAGCCCAGCCTGCACCCCCTCCAATCTGGGATCCCTTGGGGCAGTCGGACATCCCTCTCACAATCTTTGACTATTGGCTCCCAACCACTTGCCTGCCTGCCAGCCTGATCACCTCCTAATCATTCCCTTGCCAGCCCAATTAGCCCCAACTGCCCTCTCCTGCTGGCCTGGTTGCCCACAACTATCCTCCCTGACAACCACCAGGTGGCAGCCATCTTTGATCACAGGGGCGGCCATCTTGTGCGAGGGCATGAGGGTCAATTTGCATATTACCTCTTTATTATATAGGATTGGTTTTATTATGTTGAGGTACTTTCTATTTCTATGTTATTGAATGTTTTAATAATAAATGGATGTTGTATCTTATCAAATGTTTTTTTCTGCATCTATTGATAAGATTATATGATTTTTATCCTTCCTTTTGTTGATGTGGTATATTGTTGATTGATTTATAATGTTGAACTATCCTTGTGCCCCTGGAATGAACTTCACTTGATCATGATATATTATTTTTTTGGATGCACTGTTGTTGATTTGCTAGTATTTTTGCATCTGTATTCACCAGAGATAGTTGTCTATAGTATTATATTTTTGTGTAAACTTTGTCAGGTTTTGGTATCAGGATTATGTTGGCCTCATAAAATCTATTAGAAAGTATTGCCTCTTTTTCAATTTTTTTAGATGAGTTCAAGAAGGAGAGATATGAAATCTTTGAATGTTTGGTAGAATTCACTGGTGAAGCCACCTGCTCCTAGACTTTAGCTTTTGGGGAGGTTTTTGATGTTTGTTTCAATTTCCTCACTGCTGATCAGTCTATTTAGATTTCCAATTCTTCATGATTTAGTTTAGGAAGGTTATATATTTCTAGGAACTTATCCATTTCTTCTAGGTCAGTGGTCAGCAAACTCATTAGTCAACAGAGCCAAATATCAACAGTACAACAATTGAAATTTCTTTTGAGAGCCAAAAACCAACTTCTGTGCATGGGCCGTGAAGTTTCAGTTGCACTGTATGTGCATGCCCGCATGAGATATTCTGTGGAAGAGCAACACTCAAGAGGCTAAAAAGCCACATGTGGCTCATGAACCTCCGTTTGCCTACCACTCTTCTAGGTTATTGAATTTGATGGCATATAGTCTTTCATTATATTCTAGCATCATTCGTTGTATATCTGTGATGATTGTGGTGACTTCTCTTTCATTTCTGATTTTGTTTATAGGGGTCTTTTCTCTCTCTCTCTCTTTTTTTAGTGAGTCTAAAGAGGGATTTGTCAATTTTGTTAATCTTTTCAAAGAACCAGCTCTTTGTCATATCAATTTTTTAATCATCTTTTTGTTCTCTATTTCATCCAATTATGCTCTGATTTTTATTATTTCCTTTCTTCTGCTGAGTTTCAGTTGCTTTTATTCTTTTCCTATTATTTTCAGATGTGATGTTAAGTTGTTTACTTGTGATTTCTTTTGTTTCTTGAGATAGGACTGTAATGTTATAAACATCCCTCTTATTACTGCTTTCTCTGCATCTCAGAAGACTTGATGTCATTCTCATTCCTTTCTAAATATCTTTTTAAAAAATTAAATCTTTATTGTTGAAAGTAATACACATGTCCCCTCTGTTCATTCCCCATTGACTCATTCTAGCCCACCTCTACCCCCCACCACACTATTGTTTGTGTCAATGGGTTATGCATAAATGCATACAAGTTCTTTGATCTCTTCCCACACACCCACCTTCCCCACCTTGCCTCTGAGGTTCCCCATTCTTCTATGCTTTTATGTCTCTGGATCTATTTTGTTCTTCGATTTATTTTGTTCATTAGATTCCAAGAGTGAGATTATATGATACTTGTCTTTCTCTGACTGGTGTTAACATAAAAAAATTTAAACCTGTAAAGAATTTTTGTGAGTTTATTTGAGTCAAATTGTCAACAATTGCCAGAAAGCAGAATATCAACATGTAGTGGGGTGACTTCCACAATCAGTTGCAAATGACCACGGAGGCTGCTAAATTGGTAATAAGCAAGCAAGGATTTATTGAGCTGGCCAGTGACGTCGCTCAGGTGGAGTCCACACTCAAGACCACACTGTCCCAGGTGTAGGCAGTCCTTTTAAGGGCCTTAACCACAAAATTTTCTAAATTCCATGAACAACTAGGGGGTGGGGTGGGTTTCAGTGGACTGCAACTGTTCCTGTTGACTGTTCCTTATCTCCCAACCACACCCTGCTAGATGTTGGAATGTGGACCTATCTTGCGAAAGCAGATTGTACAGAAGCAAAATTGAGCAAAGTTAATAATCTCTAAAGGTCATCTACAGTCTCAACACCTGGAGCCACTGGATCAATCCTGGTTCTGGTCCTCAGGCACAGGAGAACAACCTTTGTGATGTGTGATGGATTTATGTGACCTTCCAGGTCTCAATCTGGAAGCTGAGGTAACTACCCCATTGTTTAAGCAAGTAGGTATGTACAGAAATCAGAATAGCAGGTTTAAATTTAAACAGCAGTTTTACCTGAGATGAATGCTCTTTAGGTCCTATTTCAAACAGATTGGGATAATGCTCCAGAGAATGGCAGTTTTGCATCTATTTTTATACATTGCAATCAAAGAAGGGGAAGTAGAGGGTTATATGAAACCCATTGGTGATAGATTAGGGAGGTGGGAGAAAGCATAGCAGGGAAACCTCTGGGACTGGATAAAAAGTAAAATGATAGACACATACTTAGGTGGGTGCTGGATAGTTTATAGTCAACAATTAACATGATAACAATAATAATGAAGAAATTTATGGTCTCCTGCTCTGGCACCCAGGGCATTTGGTTGTGCCCCAGGAGTTGGGGGTAACAAAAGGACAATTGGCTCAGTTAGGGTAAAAATTGACCTCATCAAGGAAAATACAGGTCTAGGGCTTGACTACCCATCATAACAGATTTTAGTTAAAGTTTTAATTTCAGACCATCCTTTGCAGTTACTTTAGGTCTTTAAGTTTGCAAGACCGCCATGCAGACCTTCCCTGATTTTGTCAGGTTAGCATGTGGCCTTTTCTTTCTTTCTTTCTTTCTTTCTTTCTTTCTTTCTTTCTTTCTTTTTTAATCCACACTGGTTTATTTCACTTAGCATAATACTCTCCAAGTCCCTCCAAGCTATTCCTTTATTTTTTTAATAGATGCATAGTATTCCATGGTGTAAATGTACCACAGCTTTTTATCTACTTATCTACTGATAAGCACTTGGGCTTTTCCAGGTCTTCGCTATTATAAAAAGCACTGTTATGAACACAAGGGAGCATACATTCTTTCTGATTGGTGTTTTAGATTTCTTAGGATATATTCCTAGAAGTGGGATTGTTGCAGAAGACCAAAGAAAACTACACAATGCTTTTAAAGAAAAGGAGGGACACTTTTTATTTATGCTGGTGGACTCAGGGACTAACTTTCCAAATCTGAGTGAAAAAACATGCAAGGGCCCCTTCCCTTATAGCACCCTGTGGTCTTTGTCTTGTAAATATGTATTATACTTCTGGTCCTTTTCTTGGGCCTTGCAAGAAGGCCCCCAGGTGTTGGGGGTCTCCAAGCCATATCTGATGGTGTGGCCTGGCACCAGGATTAATAACCTTCCCTCCAGGACAGTGCACTGTTCACAGTTTTATGGCCTCTGTAATAGGTTCTGCAAGACCAGTATCTGGGAAGGAGGTAGTAACTTAATTATAGGTTATCAAGAATGTACACTAACTTGCTGGCATGTATTCCAATAGCTAACCGCACCCCCACCCCCTTTGCCCCAAATATCAGGGTTACGTTGGAATTAGTCCTTTATAGCCTTCCCAGAATCACTAGGTCAAATAGGAGTTCCATTTTTAATTTTTTGAGGAAATTTCATACTATTTTCCATAAAGGCTGCATCAGTCTGCATTTCCACCAGCAGTGCACTAGGATTCTCTTTTCTTCACATTCTCACAGCACTTGTCATTTGTTCATTTGAGGGTAGCCATTCTGACAGGTGTGAGGTGATACCTCATTGCTTTAATTTGCATTTATGTGATGATCAGTGTCTTTGGCATCTATATATAAAAGGCTAAGTGACTGACTGGCCAGTAGCTATGATGCAGACTGACCACCAGGGGGAAGATGCTTAATGCGGGAGCTGCTAAGCTGTGGTCACTTGGTAGTGGCAGTCCTTGGGTGACACACCCTGGAACCAGAGAGAAGGAAACTTGATTCCTCATGATTCTTCTTGCACTCTGGGACCCCTTGGGAGATGTCAGAAAGCCAGTTTCAACCCGATCCTCATAGGCCAGGCAGAGGGATCCCACCTGCTGGAAGGACCCTGCTCATTCAGCAGACAATCCTTTGAGCCACACTACAAGCCCAGGTGAGGCCAGATGGGGAGGGACCACAGGAGGTTGGCTCCAGGGCCTGTCTGGACTATCATACCCAGTCCAGCCCTGCCAGTCACTATGAGGGACTGCCTGTATCAGTCCCTGCAACAGAGGGACTAATTAATTATCTTTCAATGTGCACAGAAAAGATACTAGTTCTTTCATTTATATGTCCACTTTGGAGAAGTGTCTATTTAGGTTTTTGCCCATTTCTTTTTCTTTTCTTTTTTTTAAAAATTAAATATTTATTATTGAGATTATTACATTTGTTTCTCTTTTTTCCCCCTCCATAGTTCCCTACCATCCGGCTCCCACCCTTCCCTCTACCCTTACCTCCCTCCCACTGATCTCCTCCATAGGTGTATGATTTTTGTCCAGTCTCTCCCTGTACACCCCTCACACCTTTCCCCCTGAGAAGTATCAGTCCACTACCTTTCTGTGCTCCGGATTCCATTATATTCACCAGTTTATTCTGTTGATCAAATTTTTAATTCACTTATTTTTAGATTCACTTGTTGATAGATAATGTATTTGTTGTTCATAATTTTTGTCTTTTACCTTTTTCTTCTTCCTCTTCTAAAAGAGTACCTTTCAGCATTTCATATAATACTGGTTTGGAGTTGATGAACTCCTTTAGCTTTTTCTTATCTGTGAAACGCTTTATCTGCCCTTCAATTGTGAATGATAGCTTTGCTGGATAGATTATTCTTGGTTGTAGGTTCTTGCTATTCATCACATTGAATATTTTTTGCCACTCCCATCTGGCCTGCATCGTTTCTGTTGAGAAATCAACTGACAGTCGTATGGGTGCTTCCTTGTAGGTAATGAACTGTTTTTCTCTTGCTGCTTTTAATATTCTCTCTTTATCTTTTGCTCTTGGTATTTTAATTATGATGTGTCTTGGTGTAGTCCTCTTGGATTCTTTTTATATGGGGTTCTGTGTGCTTCCTGGACTTGTAAGTCTATTTCTTTTACCAGATGTGGGAAGTTTTCAGTCATTATTTCTTTAAGTAGGTTTTCAGTATCTTGCTCTCTCTCTTCTTCTGGCACCCCCACAATTCTGATGTTGGTACGCTTGAAGCTATCCCAGAGGCTCCTAACATTATCTTCACATTTTTGGATTCTTTTCTCTTCTTGCTTTTCCAGTTGAGTGTTTTCTGCTTCTTTATATTTCAAATTTTTGACTTGATTCTTGCCTTCCTCTAGTCTGCTGTTAGGTCTCTGAATAATATTTGTTATTTCAGTCATTGTATGTTTAAATTCTAGTTGGTCCTTTATCATCTCTAGTTGTATCTTTTTCATCTCCTCTTGGGACTCACTAACTTTATCCAACTTTTCTAGGATATTCTTGAAAAACCTTATAAGCGTGGTTTTGAACTCTATATCCAGTCGTTTTTTTTCCCTCCATTTCTTTTGTTTGTGATCCCTTCCCTTGTCTTGGCATTTTCACTATGCCAGGAGAACTTCTGTGTTGGATTCAGCCTTATGATACCAGACTTGTAAATCCGCAAAAGCCTCTCTGTTGAATTTGGGAGGGGTGGAGTCTCAGGGCTTAAGGGACCACCTTGCCTTTCAGTCGGCCCCGCCCTCCACGGCCCCTGAGTCTCACGTGACTGGTTAATCGCTAGAGCGGTCCCTGTGGGCACGCTCTCTCACAGTGCCTCTAGACCACTGCCTTTCCAGCTCCCCTGTGCTCCAGGACCACACAAGTCTAGGTTCCCAGGGTTTCTCCCCAAACTGGGGCTTAGTGGAGTTAGAAATGGCACAGTTGGGAGGGTCTGACTCCCGCCCACTCTTGAAAGCCAGGGCACAATCAGCAGTCTGTGCCCTGCGTGCAGGGCCACGAGCCTGCCACCAGACCTCTAATCCTTTTCGACCCCCCCAAATTTCCGTGCACTTCTCCCTTTTCACAGTCCAAACTCCTCCCGCATGAGTTTCAGCTGGATCTGGGGTTTAGTGTCGTAGGATAAGGGGTTCAATGCCGTTGGGAGTCTCCATTTCCCTCCCGCCAGAGAAAGCCAGCCAGGTTCTCAGGCACCCACTTTCTGCACAGGCGCGCTTCTCCATACCTCAGCTTTTTTGCAGCTCCTCTGGGTCTCTGTGAGCCCCTCTCTTTTCTTCTAGTTGTAGAATTTTCACTCAGCCAGCTTTCTTGTGGTTTTGGATGATGTCCATTCTGTCTTTTAGTTGTAGGTTTGAAATTGTTGTGTGAGGCAGCAGTGTAGGTGTTTACCTATGCCGCCATCTTGGGTTCCTCTTCTTTGCCCATTTTTAATTGGATTGTTTGTCTTCCTTTTGTTAAGTTGTATGAGTTACTTACATATTTTGGATATTAACCCTTTATCAAATGTATCTTTGCCAAATATGTTCTCTCATACAGGGATGCTCCTTTTTCATTTTGGTGATGGTTTCTTTTGCTGTGCAGAGCTTTTTATTTTGATGTAGTCTTATTTGTTTATTTTTCCTTAGTTTCCTTTGCCCTAGGAAATGAATCTGTAAACATATTGCTAGGAAAGATGTCTGAGATTTAGCTGCATATAGTTTTTTTGAGGATATTTATGGTTTCATGAGTTACATTTAAGTCTTTTATTCATTTTGTATTTATTTTTGTTTATGGTGTAAGCTGGGATCTATGTTAATTTCTTTGCATGCATCTGTCCAATTTTCACAACACCATGTATTGAAGAGGCTGTCTTTACTCCATTGTATATTCTTGCCTCCTTTGTCAATTACTACTTTAGCAAAATGACTTGGGTCAATTTCTGGGGTCTCTACTATATTCCATTGATCTATATGCCTGTTCTTGTGCCAGTATGAGGCTGTTTTGATTATGGTGGCTTTGTAGTATAACTTGATATTGGGTATTATGATTCCTCTAATGTTGTTCTTCTTTTTCAAGATTGCTGTGTCTATTTACTTATTTTTTGTTGTTGTTTGTTTTGTTGTTGTTTTTTGGTTCCATATAAATTTTGGGGGTATTTGTTCTAGATATGTGAAATATGCTGTTGGTATTTTAATAGGGATTGTATTTAATCTATAGATTACATTGGGTATATGAACATTATAATGATGTTGATTCTACTGACTCACGAACATGATATATTCTTCCACTTGTTTATATCTTCCTCTATTTCTTTTTTCAACATCCTGTAGTTATTGGAGTACAGATCTTTTACCTCTTTGGTTAAGTTTATTCCTAAATATCTCAACTTTTTTGTTGCAATAGTAAATGGGATTATTTGTTTACTTTCTGTTCTGAGAATTTATTATTGGTGTATAATAGTGCCATTGATAGGTGGGTGTTAATTTTGTATCCTGCTACATTGCCAAATTTATTTATTAAATCTTATAGTTTTCTGGTGGAGTGTTTAGGGTTTTCTATGTATAAATATGTCATTTGGGAATAATGAGTTTGCTTCCTCTTTTACAATTTGAATGCTTTTTATTTCTTCTTATTATCTGATCCCTGTGACTTCCAGTACTATGTTGAATAAGAGGGAAGAAAGTGGACATCCCTATCTTGTTCCTGTTCTTTGGGGAAACAGTTTTAGTTTTTACCTATTGACAATGATGATGGCTGCAGGTTTGTTATGTTGAGATATGATCCCTCAATTCCCAATTATTATCTGAAAAGGGTATTGGATTTTGTTGAATGCTTTTTCTGACTTTATTGATATGATCATGTGATTTTTGTCTTTCAATTTATTTACATGATATATCATGTATATTGATTTGTGACTGTTGCACCAGCATTGCATCCCTGGAATAAATCCCACTTGGACATGGTTATGGCGGAATGACCAGAATAACTGGTTGTTATGATGCACACTGACCACCAGGGGGCAGATGCTCAATGCAGGTGGTCAGAGCGAGTGCCATTTGGCCAGAAGCCAGGCTCACTGCTGGCGAGTGCAGCAGCAGTGGTGGGAGCCTCTCCCACCTCTGCAACAGCGCTAAGGGGCAGCGAGCTAAGTAGTAAGGAACAGTGAGCAAGCAGTTGATAAGGAGCTAGGGGTCCTGGACTGCAAGAGGGCACAGGCCAGGCTGAGGGACCCCCACCTCTCCAGTGCATGGATTTCATGCACTGGGCCTCTAGTATTGAATTATAGCCTTGCTGGATACATTAATCTTCATTTCAGGTCCTTGTTTTTCATTATCTCTAGTACTCTATGCCATTTTCCTCTGATCTTTAGAGTTTCTGATGAGAAACCAGCTGGAAGCCTTATTAGAGATTCTTTGTAGGTAAAATTGCTTTTCTTTTGCTGCCTTTAAGATTCTCCCTTTGTTTTAATTTTTGGCACTTTAATAATTATGAGTTTGGGCATGGGCCTATTTGGGTTCTTCTTGCTTGAGACTCTCTGTGTCTCCTGAACTTTTTTTGACTCTTTCTTTTACAAGGTTAGGGAAGGTTTCTGCCATTATTTCTTCAAACATTTTCTCTATCATTTACTCCCTTTCTTCCCCTTCTGGCCACACCTATTATTGGAATGTCATTCCATTTCACGTTGTCCCACAGCTCCCTAAAGCTGTCCTCCTGTTTTTTTCTTTTTCTGTTTGGGTTTCTTGATTGAGTGATTTTTTTTTTCTATCTCTCTTCTAATTTCCTGATCTGATCTTTGGCTTCCCCTAATCCGCTGTGTTTTCCTTCCAATGTGTTCTTTATTTATTCTATGTCATTCTTTATTTCCAACTGTCCTGTTTTCATAGTTACTATATCTTTTCACACGATGTGGACCATCCTTTCCATAATTATTCTGAACTCTATATCAGATAAATTTCTTATATCCATTTCATTTCTCTCTCTCTCTCTCTCTCTCTCTCTCTCTCTCTCTCTCTCTCTCTCTCT
>JAAGEH010000092.1:1834555-1875017 GCA_011751065.1 Lasiurus cinereus | reverse complement strand
CCTTCCTTCCTTCCTTCCTTCCTTCCTTCCTTCCTTCCTTCCTTCCTACAGATCTCTATTATCTTCCCTATCTTCAATGTCACTAATCCTTTCTTTCATCTGGTTACCTCTGTTTTCTATGCTTAGTAGTTCACTCCAAATATCCTTAATTGCATGCTTCATTTCCAAGATTTATGATTAGTTCTTTTCTTAATGCTTCAATCTCTTTGGTAAAATACTTCTTTTTGTTCACTAATTTGTTTTCTAAGTGCATTGAGTTGCCTGTCTGTATCTTCTTTCATCTTGTTGAGTATTTTCAGAACTTCAACCTTGAATTTTCTGTCATTTATACCACATATTTCCATGTGTTCCAGTTTGCTTTCTGGGGATTTTTGTTTTCTTTTTGAACTGCCTCATTAATGTGGTTATTCATGGTAATTGTTAATCCCTTTTGTCTAGACATCTGTTTTATTATTGACGTTTCTCTAGTACAGCGGTTCTCAACCTATGGGACGCAACCCCTTTGGGGGTCGAACGACCCTTTCACAGGGGTCGCCTGAGACATCCTGCATATCAGATATTTACATTACAATTCATAACAGTAGCAACATTACAGTTATGAAGTAACAACGAAAATAATTTTATGTTTGGGGGTCACCACAACATGAGAAACGGTATTAAAGGGTCGCCACATTAGGAAAGTTGAGAACCACTGCTCTAGCATCTTTCTTTGAAGAGGTGCTGAATGAGAAGATTTTTACCTCTGAGACCTTCCAGAGCTCCCTTCCATGACTTCCATCAGACAGTACAGCCACACTGCTTGGGGGATGAGGTTTGTTTTGCCCTCACCTTAATGGCTACCCTGGACCTCCTGGGATCCCCACTACTGGCTTCATCTGGGGATTAATCATAGAGGGAAACAGTGATTCTATAGCAATAGCTCTGTTTGCAGATAATGTGCTTCTCAACCCAACTCCAAGGGCAACTGGAAGGAAGTTTTGGGAGTCCACAGTGTGATAGGGTTCTGTGGCTCTGTTTCTTTGTCTGAAACACCACTACCTGGCAGTGGAAAGCCACAGAAGAACCCCTATGCTGTGTTCTTGCCAGGCATTTCTGCAGGCTCAGCCACAGCTCTCACTGCTTGCTCTGCTGGAGAGCCCACTGAGACTCTATTTTTCCCAGCAGACAGAAATGCCTGCTACCTTTGGCTTTCTCCCCTCTCTAGGCCAGGGTGGCCTCCAGCTCATGGCTGCAGGGCTGCATCCTTGGCTATCTGAGCTTTCCTACTGTCTTGCCTTCTTGCTGACTCCCAGTTGCCCATGCTCAGGTCTCCCAGTGTGCTTTTATATTGAGCAGGGAATCCTTTGTTAAGTTAGAGTTGAGTAACTTGTTGAAGTTTCAGGGAAAGCGGCCAAGGTAATCTCTCATGCTTCTATTCTTCTGACATTTCCAAGATATTTCTGTAGAAATTGTTTATACTGTAAAAAAGTTTTTGTTTGTTTGTTTGTTTGTTTTTTAACAGAAAGTAAAATAGTATTTGCTTAAGGCCAAGGAAATAGCAGTGGAGTGATAGCTGAAGGGACAGGTTTTTATTTTTCTATTTTTTTGAGTTTATGAAAATGTTCTAAAATAATTCTGACAATGGTTGCATATATCTGTAAATATACTAAGTACCACTAAACTATACTCTTTAAAAGTGAATTATATGATGTTGATAGAGCTATATTACATTGACTCCATGAAGTTCTTTTATTACTGTCATGATGTTTTGTCTGTTCTGTACCCACCATTCTGCAACTCTCCCTGAGCCCCTCCCTGTAAACCTCAAGAATGTAACAGTTGTACAAACCTGCCACTAGGAATGCAGAGAAGTGGACTCAGCCCAAATCAGGCAAACTGCACAGTACCCCTGAGTAACCAGACCCCTGATCAGGCCCCTGACCAATCGATGGGGGCCGCGAATGTTCCCCCCCACTCCCGCCCACTGCTATAAAGCCCTTGTCCCACCAAAGCACTCTCTCCCTGCCTCTCTCCTTCTGTCCCTCCCTCTGTCTCTCTCTCCCTCCGTGATGGGAGCTCTTTCTAGCATGAATAAAGATTCTTTTGCTTTTGCATCGGGCTCAGCTCCTTCCTGGTGAATTTTTTGGGGATCCTGAACACTAGGCATAACAATGTGTGGATTTTATATAGAGATGTGGTTTAAAAATGTTCACATTGGTAAAAACTAATATTTACTTATACTTAAAGTGTAGGATTTTAGAAAATGGAGAGTAGAAACAAAATCTTAAACCTTCCTATTCATTTCTGTAACCTTTTTGTCTCCCTTATTTTCTTCTTCCCTCTTTTTCATTTTTTATTAGCTATGAATTATGCTGTGTTGTATCCAGCATTCCTATTAGTTTGAAGCAGAGTTTATCTTAGCTCAGTCCCAATATATGCTTGAAACTAGAAAAGAACTGCTGCCTTTGTATCATGTAAATATGAAGGAACTAGTTCATGGGATCTTATTAGAAGAAAGCATTAATCACTTAACATTTTTGGTAAAGATGATGTTTCTATTAATATAGAAAAAACATTTTTTAAATTAAATCTTTATTATTCAGATTATTACATTTGTTTTTCTTTTTTCCCCTCCATAGCTCCCCTCCACCCAACTCCCACCCTTCCCTCTGCCCTTACCTCCCTCCCACTGACCTCATCCATAGGTGTATGATTTCTGTCCAGTCTTTCCCAGTACACCCCTCACCCCTTTCCGCCTGAGAATTATCAGTCCATTCCCTTTCTGTGCTCCTGATTCTATTATATTCACCAGTTTATTCTGTTGATCAAATTTTTAATTCACTTAATTTTTAGATTCACTTGTTGATAGATAATGTATTTGTTGTTCATAATTTTTTAGCTTTTACCTTTTTCTTCTTCTTCTTCTAAAAGAGTACCTTTCAGCATTTCATATAATACTGGTTTGGAGTTGATGAACTCCTTTAGCTTTTTCTTCTCTGTGAAGCTCTTTATCTGCCCTTCAGTTCTGAATGATAGCTTTGCTGGATAGATTATTCTTGGTTGTAGGTTCTTGCTATTCATCACGTTGAATATTTTTTGCCACTCCCGTCTGGCCTGCATTGTTTCTGTTGAGAAATCAACTGACAGTCGTATGGGTGCTCCCTTGTAGGTAATGAACTGTTTTTCTCTTGTTGCTTTTAATATTCTCTCTTTGTCTTTTGCTCTTGGTATTTTAATTATGATGTGTCTTGGTGTAGTCCTGTTTGGATTCCTTTTATATGGGGTTCTGTGTGTTACCTGGACTTGTAAGTCTATTTCTTTTACCAGATGTGGGAAGTTTTCAGTCATTATTTCTTTAAGTAGGTTTTCAGTATCTTGCTCTCTCTCTTCTTCTGGCACCCCCACAATTCTGATGTTGGTATGCTTGAAGTTGTCCCAGAGGGTCCTTACATTATCTTCACATTTTTGGATTTTTTTCTCTTCTTGCTTTTCCAGTTGAGTGTTTTCTGCTTCTTTATATTCAAATTTTTGACTTGATTCTTGCCTTTCTCTAGTCTGCTTTTAGGTCTCTGCATAATATTTTTTATTTCAGTCAGTGTATATTTAATTTCTAGTTGGTCCTTTTTCATCTCTAGTTGGACCTTTTCCATCTCTAGTTGGTCTTTTTCCATCTCTAGTTGGATCTTTTGCATCTGTAGTTGGTCCTTTTTCATCTCCTCTGGGGTCTCTCTAACTTTATCCAACTTTTCTAGGATATTCTTGAAAAACCTTATAAGCGTGGTTTTGAACTCTATATCCAGTCATTTGTTTTCCTCCATTTCTTTTGTTTGTGATCCCTTCCCTTGTCTTGGCATTTTCACTATGCCAGCAGAACTTCTGTGTTGGATTCAGCCTTATGATACCAGACTTGCAAAACTGCAGAAGTCTCTCTGTTGAGCTTGGGATGGGTGGAGTCTCAGGGCTTAAGGGACCACCTTGCCTTCCAATCAACCCCGCCCTCCACGGCCCCTGAGTCTCACGTTACTGGGTAATAGCTGGATCGGTCCTTGTGCGTGCACACAGTGCCTCTAGACTGCTGCCCCTCTGACTCCCCTGCGCTCCAGGACCACAGGAGTCTAGGTCCCCAGGGTTTCTACCTGAAACTGGGGCTTAGTGGAGTCAGAAGTGGCACACTTGGGAGGGTCTGTCTCCTGCCCACTCGTGAAAGCCAGCGGCACAATCAGCAGTCTGTCCTCTGCGCCCAATGCCGTGTGGCCACCAGGCCTCTGATTTTTTGTGACTCCCCTAAATTTCTGTGCACCTCTCCCTTTTCACAGTCCAAACTCCCCCTGTATGAGTTTCGGCTAGATCTGAGGTTTAGTGTCATAGGATAAGGGTTTCAATGCCTTTGAGAGTCTCCGTTTCCCCCCTGCCAGAGAAAATCAGCCAGTATTCTGGCACCCGTTCTCTCCACACGCGCGTCTCCGTATCTCAGCTTTTTGCAGCTCCTCTGGGTCTCCGTGAGCCCCTCTCTTTCCCTCTAGTTGTAGCATTTCCACTCAGCCAGCTTTCCTGTGGTTCTGGATGATGTCTGTTCTCTCCTTTAGTTGTAGTTTTGAAATTATTGTGCGAGGCAGCAGTGTAGGTGTTTATCTATGCTGCCATCTTGGATTCTCCTCTCCAGAATTCTTGATTCTCACCCTGTTGGCATGAAAAGAAGCTTCGGTAACCCATCAGCAATTCTTTTTTTTTAATTTTTTTATTTTATTGATTTTTTACAGAGAGGAAGGGAGAGGGATAGAGAGTCAGAAACATCGATGAGAGAGAAGCATTGATCAGCTGCCTCTTGCACACTCCCCACTGGGGATGTGCCTGCAACCAATGTACATGCCCTTGACCGGAATCGAACCTGGACCTTTCAGTCTGCAGGCCAACACTCTATCCACTAAGCCAAACTGGTTTCGGCATCAGCAATTCTTTTAATGTCTTCGAAATGTTAAAGTTTGTTATTTTCAAGAAAAGCAGGGACATATACACTCGTAGAAATTCCAACATTAAGGGTTCTTTCTTTTGAGTGCACTACTTTATTTCTGTTCTAAAGCTATAGTAATAGCTCTTTTAACGTAAAAAAACATTCAGACCTCTAGAGATATAGGAGCAGAGACTGCAGGTTATCTTTCAGACATCCTAGATTTTAATTGCTTCAATTTCTGCTCCCTAAATTCCATTGTTAGTCCATGTCCATCAACAGAAGGGGACAGAGAACTGCTTCCTTTCAGGTTCTTAATAATGATGTCCTTCCATGTCCTCATCTCCCCTCTGTGCCTTTTCCCCAACATTAACTTCGCAGCAGTAGGAAGTGGAGGAGAGGCTCATTTAGGTTGGGGCCAGAGAGGAGGACAGCAAATGGTGATGGCACTTTTTTGTGTTTGGTATTTTGGAGGAAGCGAAAGAGCAATTCAATTTAGAAGATTATTCCGTCAGTCAGATAACTCAGCAACAAGTCTTCCTGACCTTTGCTAATCTAGAGAACAACGGACTTGATGACAACAAGGAGGTGCCATGAGATTCAGTTCCAATCCGAGGCCTATGTCTTCTTAGGCCACTCTCTGCACACCTGGATATATAGAGGGACATTCCTGTGTGTGTGTATATGTTGGTGTAAATATGCTTATGTAATAAAGAGTTCCCTAAAGGACCATATGTCCCTTCTTTATAGATTTACCTGGGTGGCCTGTGAATCCAGCTTCTGTAAATCTAAAGACACATGGTGAAATTCATGTTCTCTCTTCTAGAAATATGTAAGACCAGCATTCATCAAGGTGGGGACAACCTATTTCTGAGAATTCTGAATGTTTGAACAGAAACATCCAGAAATGATGGAGCTGTTAGATGGGACAGCTGGAAGACTGAGATTTATTTTAAAGTTGAGTTATGGGTAAGAGAAGTACTATGCCTGGAACAAAGCATATTTCTCTCTCTCTCTCTCTCTCTCTCTCTCTCTCTCTCTCTCTCTCTCCAATTTATACCCCCAAAATAATCTAATTAAAATAAGTATCAAAATTTAAGGGGTAATTGGGTTATTTCCAAAACTCAAACCAAGATTTTAGATTTGCAAGATGATGTTTGCAACAAGACCACACAGAGTCCAAGAACATAAAGCAAAAAGATTCTTTGAAATTAGGATGTTTTCCTTCCTACTCTTGCCTACCTCTGATTAAGAAGGTAAGAAGGAGAAATGAGGTGGAGAGAGAGGTAGACAGAGAGTTCTTCTAATTCTTTTTTGGGAAGCTAGAGGCTCCCCTGAACAAAAGAGGTCTAATCATTTCTCCAAATTATGGGCAGATGAGCAGAAAAGTGGGATGAGCCTTGTTGAATTGCAAGGTGGAAAGAGTCCATGAAGCTGCTCTATTTTGGGCTGGTTTGTTCAAGGTTTTCATTGTCTCAGTATTACAGTAGGAGATGATATCCAAAAGGTCCAAAAGGTATCCTCTGTTCTATTGTTTTTAGCCTAATAGAAACTCCTATGAGTCCCATTCCCATACTACCATTGGTCTCCCAAAAACAATTTCAGTAATTGCAAAATTTGTTTCCCCGGCTAGTTGCCTTCCAAAGGGGGAGAAAAGCTATTTAGTAGCTCTTGCATGTAGTCTCCCAGTTGACTTCATCACTGATCCTTTAAGACATTCCTTTACTCTGGTAGTTCTTTCCACTGTCCTCCCTACCCCCCAGCTCACCTCTTCCTCTTCCAGCAAGAAACAAAAAATATGCATCAGGTCCTCTACTGAGCACTTGAACAGGGGTTGGCTATAGGGAGGTACAGGTAAAGAGAAGGCCCCAAGGCTGCAGGAAATTACCCAAGGAAGAAACCAATTTGGAGAGTTGTTGTAGTTTTTTGGTTCATTTGATGGTTGGGATGCTGATTGGCCCTGGGCTGGGCCTGTTTCACACCTTCCAGCAGCAGGAAATGCCCTCAAGGGTAGCTGGACCACAGGGAGCTGTGGCCTGGCCTGACCAACAGGAAACACTTTTCTGGGGTGTTTAGCAGACTGGTGGGTGGCATGGGGCGATGGAGTGTAGGGGGAGGTGAGTGAGGGGAATTGTTCCCAGGCGTGGTGCAAGAACCCAAGAGCAAACACCTTAAGCAGCAATGGAGGCGCTTGTCCAGCCACATCCTCCAAGGCTCTCTTCTGACAAAGCTTGACCTGTGGTTTCCAGAGCCCAGCTCCTGGCATCCAGAGGCAATCACATGACACTGGACAGCAGGGTCAGAATTCAGAACCTGTGATCCCAGCCGTTAGGGGGCACCGGAGGTGTCGTTGGCGTGGGGTCGGCCCGGAGAAGCATCTGCGGACTTGAGGAGCAGGAGGAAGGTTTGCAGGTGGGTCAACCCATTGGCTGGCGGCCCGGACAGCGTGAGCAAGGGCACAGGTAGGGCTTCCTGGTCGGATGGATGATGGGGGTGGGGGTGGGGGAATCGGCACGTGCTGGGAGGGGGCGTGTCTGGGCCGGAGAGTGTCCTGTGGGGCGAGTCCCATGGGGCGCGTCCAGGGATGGGGAGTGGAGGCGGTGCGCGCTGGGCTGGAGAGCGCCCGCAGCCACTCCCGCGAGAAGCAGGTACAGGGGACCCCGTTCGGTTGGGCAGGGCGTTGGGGAGAGGCTCGCGCTCAGCAGCAGCCGCGGAGGTTGTGGTGGTTGGGAGGCCTGCGGGGTGAGTGTCCAGACCTCCTGCCCCCTAGTCCTCTGCCTGGGCAGCTGCTCCCGAGACTCCCCTGGGAGCCTTCCCTTCCCGAGGGCATCCGCAGATGCCTGCTGGGCGCAGAGAGATCTCCCAGGCATTTATCTTGGCTGGCGAGGTCCTTGGAGGCAAAAGTTTGGCTTTGAGTCCGAGTGACTGCTCTAGTCGCTGGGGTTGTTACAGCAGGTGCCAGGCGGGGCGACTGCAAACGGGGAGCTCCCTTCCCCACAGGCCTGGAGGCTGGAAGTCCGGATCCGGGTCCCACGGGCGCGCTGTCTGCCGAAGGCTCCCTTTCACAGAAGATGCTGGCATCCTCGAGGAGAGGAAGGGGCTCCCTGGGTCTGTTCTCTGAGGGCGCTAATCCCTTTCCTGGGGGCTCCACCCTTATGCCCTAATCACCCCTCCCCCACCCTCCAAAGACTCCACATCCTGATACCTTCACATTGTTTAAGATTTTTCATGTAAGTTTGTGGGAGGGCACAAACATTCAGTTTATACCCATGGCCGAAGACAAATTGCTTTTCACTAAGCCTCTGGGTGATAATCAATATTAAATGGCCAGAAATTAGCAAATGTTCACTTAACGGCTGAAAGGATGTGGGAGTTTAGTTCTCTGTCAGAGCAAAAAAATGCGCCAAAGCTAAGCGTTCAAGGTAGATTTCCTGCAAGGCTGTGGGCATAGGAGCGGGGCCGAGCTCTGCTGGAGCGACCTCTGCGGAGCTGGGCTGGGAGGGGGTGTGGGGCTTGGGTGGGAACATGAGAGCGGAGGCTTTTGGAGGAGGTTTGCCTTAGGGCACATTATTCGCATGTTACACCCACAGGAGCTGGGTGTAGGAGAACTGTTTTCCTGGATGACTGCATTTCAAAGCATTACTCCCAGGTTCTTGTGAAAGACATTTTTGGGTTGTAAAATGGGAAACAGGGCTTTAAAAAAAAAGTTGTGCCGAAACTGGTTTGGCTCAGTGGATAGAGCATCCGCCTGCGACTGAAAGGTCCCAGTCAAGGGCATGTACTTGCGGGCACATCCCCAGTGGGGGGCGTGCAGGAGGCAGCTGATCAATGTCTCTCTCCCATCAATGTTTCTAACTCTCTACCCCTCTCCCTTCCTCTCTGTAATAAATCAATAAAATATATTTTTTTAAAAGTTTTTTTTTAATTGATTTTAGAGAGAGAGGAAGGCAGAGGGAGAGAGGAACATCAATCATTTGCCTCTGAAATGTACCCGACCAGGGACCAAACCTGAACCTGGGTAAGTCTCCTACCTGGGAATCAAACAGGTGGCCTTTTGGGTGCAGGGGATGATGGTCAACGGAGCCACACTGGCCAGGGCAGGGAAGAGGGCGTTTAAAGAGTTACATATTACTAGGATTTTAGCTGGTGACATGTTTGATAAAGGAATTCACACCTGGGAGCAGAGAGAGTTTATTTTAATTACCCCAGAAGGGAATGGGCTGCCTACCCTTTTCCGCCCTAGGCAACAAGGACCGCTTCCTTGTAGGATGTTGGGGCTGAAATTGAGCAGACATAAGGGAGACTGCAGTGTGTTCCTTCTCCAGGAGCACTATCCCAACACCCTGAGATGCTGCTTCCTGGTAATTGTGGACAGTTTGGCTCATATACACACAAAAATTCTTTACAGGTTAGAATGTTTTTATGTGACCATCCTGTATGAGGGGTGTTATCCAAACGGTAATGGAAGTCACACTGACCAAACAGCAAAATAGTCTCCTTGTCCTAGATACTGCAGAGCATGAAAGACAACAAACCAGGCAGATTTCCTTGTGCTGGAAAGAAGGCGAGCCCCAAATCAGGAGTCCTGGTAGAACACAAAGGCCACTGGGGAACCCGATCTCAGGCAGCAGCTTTCCTCCTGCGAGGTGTGTGTGTGTGTGTGTGTGTGTGTGTGTGTGTGTGTGGTGATGGTGTTGGTGGCTGTGGGAACAACAGCGGAGGAGGTGCAGCCTGACTCACGTCATCTATTCCTCACTCTTGATTGGTCAGAGCTTAGACTCCCAGTCTGCACCATTGGCTACTTTAAAGGAAAAAGGGAGGGTTGACCTTTGCTATTTCAAAATGGCGGCCCCCAGGGGAGCTGCAAGTCATGGAGCCAAAATGGTGGCTACCTATATCCCCTTCTTTGACAGAAAAGATTACTTGTGTATTTTTTTTTTAATTTTTTTTAAATTTTTATTAACTTTTTATACATATCTCCCTATTGCCCTCCCTCCCTCCCAGGCATACCCCAACCCCTCAGTGTCTGTGGTCATTGGTTATGCTTATATGCATGCATACAAGTCCTTTGATTGATCACTTATCTACCTCACCTAACTTTAATCTTTCTGCTGTAATGTCACAGACTGTTTGATGCTTTATGATTTTTGTCCTCCTGAGAATTATCAGTCTACTCACTTTCTGTGCTCCTGATTCTATTATATTCACCAGTTTATTCTGTTGATCAAATTTTTAATTCACTTAATTTTTAGATTCACTTGTTGATAGATATGTATTTGTTGTTCATAATGTTTTGGCTTTTACCTTTTTCTTCTTCCTCTTCTAAAAGAGTACCTCTCAGCATTTCATATAATACTGGTTTGGAGTTGATGAACTCCTTTAGCTTTCTCTTCTCAGTGAAGCTCTTTATCTGCCCTTCAATTCTGAATGATAGCTTTGCTGGATAGATTATTCTTGGTTGTAGGTTCTTGCTATTCATCACATTGAATATTTCTTGCCACTCCTGTTTGTCCTGCATCGTTTCTGTTGAGAAATCAGCTGACAGTCGTATGGGTGCTCCCTTGTAGGTAATGAACTGTTTTTCTCTTGCTGCTTTTAATATTCTCTCTTTGTCTTTTGCTCTTGGTATTTTAATTATGATGTGTCTTGGTGTGGTCCTCTTTGGATTCCTTTTATTTGGGGTTCTGTGTGCTTCCTGGACTTGTAAGTCTATTTCTTTTACCAGATGTGGGAAGTTTTCAGTCATTATTTCTTTAAATAGGTTTTCAGTATCTTGCTCTCTCTCTTCTTCTGGCACCTCCACAATTCTGATGTTGGTACGCTTGAAGCTGTCCCAGAGGCTCCTTACATTATCTTCACATTTTTGGATTCTTTTCTCTTCTTGCTTTTCCAGTTGAATGTTTTCTGCTTCTTTATATTTCAATTTTTTGACTTGATTCTTGCCTTTCTCTAGTCTGCTGTTAGGACTCTGTATAATAGTTTTTATTTCAGACAGTGTATGTTTAATTTCTAGTTGGTCCTTTTTCATCTTTAGTTGGACCTTTTTCATCTCCTCTTGGGTCTCACTAAATTTATCCAACTTTTCTAGCATATTCTTGAAAAACCTTTTAAGCGTGGTTTTGAACTCTATATCCAGTCGTTTTTTTTCCTCCATTTTTTTTTGTTTGTAATCCCTTCCCTTGTCTCGGCATTTTCACTATGCCGGGGAAACTTCTGTGTTGAATTCAGCTTTATGATACCAGATGTGCAAAGCCCCAGAAGCCTCTGTTGAGCTTGGGATGGGTGGAGTCTCAGGGCTTAAGGGACCGCCCAGCCCTCCACAGCCCCTGAGTCTCACGTGACTGGGTAATCGCTGGAGCGGTTCTTGTGCCAGAGCGCCCGCAGTGCCTCTAACCACTGCCTTTCCGGTTTCCCTGAGCACCAGCACCACACGAGTCTAGGTCCCCAGGGTTTCACCCAAAACAGGGGCTTAGTGGAGTCAGAAGTGGCACAGTTGGGAGGGTCTGTCTCCCGCCCACTCGCGAAAGCCAGGGATACAATCAGCAATCTGTCCTGCGAGCAGTGCTTTGTGCTCCACCAGGCTTTTGATCTTTTGCAACTCCCCTAAATTTTCTTGCACTTCTCCCTTTTCACAGTCCAAACTCCCCCTGTATGAGTTTCAGCTGGATCTGGGGTTTAGTGTCGTAGGATAAGGGGTTCAATGCCGTTGGGAGTCTCCGTTTCCCTCCCGCTAGAGAAAGCCAGCCAGGCACTCCGGCACCTGCTCTTTCCTCGAGCGCGTCTCCGTACCTCAGCTTTTTGCAGCTCCTCTGGGTCTCTATGAGCCTCTCTCTTTCCCTCTAGTTGTAGAACTTCCACTTGGCCAGCTTTTCTGTGGTTCTGGATGATGTCTGTTCTGTCTTTTATTTGTAGTTTTGAAATTGTTGTGCGAGGCAGCAGTGTAGGTGTTTACCTATGCCGCCATCTTGGATTCTCGATTACTTGTGTATTCTCACAATTTCCCCTTTTCTTATTTAACTCTTTTCTTCAAACCTGATTTGCATTTGTTGTCTTTCATGCTCTGCAGTATCTAGGACAAGGAGACTATTTTGCTGTTTGGTCAGTGTGATTTCCATTACCGTTTGGATAACACCCCTCATACAGGATGGTCACATAAAAACATTCTAGCCTGTAAAGAATTTTTGTGTGTATATGAGCCAAACTGTCCACAATTATCAGGAAGCAGCATCTCAGGGTGTTGGGATAGTGCTCTAGAGGATGGCGCCTTTTCACTTTGTTCTGTACAATCCAATCCAAGGAAGAGAGAAAGATGGGTTATATGAAATCCATTGTTGACATGTGAGGGAGGCAGGAGAAAGCAAAGTAGAGAGACCCTGGGATTGGATAAAAAGTAAAATGATAGGCACATCCTTAATGGGTGCAGGATAGTCAACAGTCAGCAATTAACACAATAACAATAACAATGAAGGAATTTGTGGTCCCTGTCCTAGAGCCCAGGGCATTTGGTTGTGCCCTGAGGACCCTGGGGGAAGGGAGGTTACAAGTTACCCTGACACTTCAAGGGTATCTATACTAATAATAGAGGAATATGCAAATTGTCCAAGACCCTGACACAGTAACAGTAACAATGAAACAGTAGACTGCCTGGGGCAACAAGGCCTGCAGAGGGGTTAGTGAAGACGACCAAATGATTGAACAGCAGGCTGCATGGGGCATCCAGTCTGGCAGGGGCATTAGTGAGGGATGACCAAATGACTGACCAGCAGGCTGTGTGGGGCGACCAAGCCAGCAAGGGGGAGGCGGTGAGGCAAACGGGCTGGCAGGAGAGGGGCAGTGAGGGGTGACCAGGCAAGCATGTGGAAGTGGTTAGGGGTGATCAGGCTGGCAGGGGGGCCAGTTGGGGGCAATCAGGCAGGCAGGCAGGCAGGTGAGCAGTTAAGAGCCAGTGGTCCTGGATTGTGAGAGGGATGTCTGACTGTTAGTTTAGTCTTGATCAGACATCCCCCAAGGGGTCCCAGATTAGAGAAGGTACAGGCTGGTCTGAGGGGACCCCTCACCCCATGCATTAACTTCATGCATCAGGCCTCTAGTGTTGTTATAGATGCAAAAGGACAGATAGGCTCAGTTAAGGTAAAGAGTGACCTTATCAAGGAAGATTCCTACCTAAGAGGTGACTACCCACCATCACTGCTTTTAGTTAAATTTAATTTCAGGCCATCCTTGTGTTCACTTTAGGTCTGAGTTTGCAAAACCACCACACAGGCCTCTCTTGAGCAGTTAGGTTCCCATGCGGCTCCTTTTGCCCACATCAATATAGGAACAAGAGAAAAAAGTTATCCATCTTATGCATCAGGTGATTATTTATTCACCCCCATCTGAAGAAACAATTAGAAAATGACACAGCTGCATTTTATAGAATTCAAACATACACATACTAGTACATATTGTAGAATATTATAAGTCTCCCATATCCCTCCTGAGAGACAAATGCTGTCAAGAAACTGGTGTATATCCTTTCATTTTTCTTCTCCATACATGCTAACATATATATATATATATATATATATATATATATATATTTACAAAAACACATTTAGATCATATAAACTGTTTTACAACTTTCCTCTCTTACAATATACCTCCTCCCATGAAAGCACAGTATTTGTCCTCTTCCTTGAAAAATGAAGAGGATTTTGTTGGATTCCTATGTTTTCTTTATCCATTCATCTCTGGATGAACATGTGATTTCGAGAAGCATTCTGTCTGTCTCCACTGTCACATTGTGAAGTGTCTCTGGGGGGGAGACTCTCCCAGCTGAGAACCACTTGCATAGAAACTTCCCAAGCTCTCCCAAGTGTTTGTGTTACTGTGTACTCTGATGAGGTATCTCATTTTGTTTTAATTTGTATTTCTCTGATGCCATATAATGTTGAGTTTCTTCAGTGTTTTTTGAAGATTTTACATTTCAGAGCAATTTAAGTTCACAGCAGAGTTGAGGGGAAGGTATATAAATTTTTCACATACCTCTTCCTCTCGCATATGCCCAGCTTCCTCACACTAGGTACAACCATTAATATTGATCACTACTGACAACAAATAATCAATTTGAACCACACTTTGATCGTAAAATGACCAGAATGGGCCAGAAGACAAAGCAAAGTACATGATAACACACCATCACACACTACAAAACCAGTTAAAGACACATTAAAAGATCTTGCCTGGGAAGTATTAACCCATCTGCCATATTCCCCAGACCTTACTCCTTCAGATTACCACTTGTTCCGATCAATGGCACACGTAGTTTCTGAGCAGCACTTCAAAATGTATGAAGTGGAAAATTGGGTCTCTGAATGGTTTGCCTCAAAATAAGAAAAGTTCTATTGGGATGGTATCCACAAATTACCTGAAAGATGGGGAAAATGTGTATCTAGCCATGGACATTACTTTGAATAAATCATTTTTGATGTTTCTCTTGAAATTATCATGTTTTCTTTGATTACAAATCCACATTATTAACCAGTACACCTAGTAGTTGGGTCATATTTTTGTATCCATTCAGCTACTTTATGTCTTTTGATCAGAGCATTTAATCCATTTATATTTAAGGCTATAATTCTTGGGTGCTTATTTATTGGCATTTTAATTCTGTATGCCTAGGTTTCTCTTTATTTCATTTTCTCATTACATCAGTACATTTAATATTTCTTGTATTGCTGGCTTGGTGGTGATGAACTCATTTAGCATCCTTACTTCCCCCACCCCTCCCTGGAAGCTCTTTATTTCAACATCTATTCTGAATAATAGCTTTGCTGATACAGTAATCTTAATTTCATATCCTTGCTTTCCATTATCTTGAATACTTCATGCTATTCCCTTCTGGCCTATAGCGTTTCTAATAACAAATCAGGTGTCAGCCTTATGGGAGCTCCTTTGTAGGTAATAGTTTGCTTTTCTCTTGCTGCCTTTAAGATGCTTTTTCTTTACTTTTTGGCATTTTAATTATGATGTGTCTGTGTATGGGTATGTTTGGGATCTTCTTGGTTGGGACTCTCTGTGCCTTCCGAACTTGTGTAACTTTTTCCTTCACCAGGTTTGGGAAGTTTTCTGCCATTATTTCTTTAAACACATTCTCTGTCCATTTTGCCCTTTCTGTCTCTTCCGGCACACCTACTATGTAAATATTGTTATGTTTCGTGTTGTCCCACAGCTCTTTTAAGCTGTCCTCCTGTTTTTTAATTGTTTTTTTCTATTTAGTTTTCTGACTGAGTGACCTTTTCTACCCTCTTTTCTAAATTACTAATTTGATCCTCAGCTTCCCATTTCTGCTGTCTGTTCCTTCCAATGTGTCGTTTATTTGTGCTACAATGTTCTTTATTTCTGTTTTCATAGTTACTATGTCTTTTCTCATACTGTTAGCATCTTTACCATCATTATTCTGAACTTTATATCAGATAAATTTCTTATCTCCATTTCATTTGTCTTTTCTTCTGGAGAATCCTCTTGTTTCTTTGTCTCCTCATTTTGGTTGACTGTTTGAGTTTGTGACTATGTATTAGGTAGATCTGCTATATCTCTCAGTATCACTGAAGGACAATGTCAAAAGCTGGTTCTGACTAATTAGATCAGGCAAAGACTGAAGCCTGCAGACTGATTTAGTCTTGAGTAGTTTTCAGACAATGATCCACAAATATAATGTGAGTTTGCCAACAGGGTAGGACAATTGCTTCCGCCTGGAAGCTAATTGTTATTCTCAGTTTCTTAGTGGGCTTCAGAAATGCCACACTATGGGGCAAGTTGTTTTCCAATAGGACAGGTTCACTGTCTCTCTCCCAGATAAGACTCCCTGGATAGGTCATGTCAGGGTGAGAAAAATGACCTCCGTAGCATGAGGGAATGACTCAGCACAGGAAACTGGGGTCTAACTCAAGAGCCCCCAACCCTGGCTTCTGCTCACACAGCTCTAGTCTTCTCTGCCTGAGCACAAGGTGAGTAGCTGCACACAGAATTTTGTGTTTAGGTCCTTTAAGTGTGTGCCTGAATTTCCAGTTATCTTTCCCTGGCAGACAACAACCTTGCTGCTTTTCACAGCCAGATGTTTTCTGGGCACCTTTCCCTGCTCTGGTGCTCTCTGCTGGGGGGCCCAGCTTGGAGATTAGACCCAAGAGTTCTAAATGGCAACCCCCCACAGATGAGCTATCTCTCCTGAACTTCAGCTGCTGTTTGTGGGAACTGGCCAGCTCTTTCACACATCTGCCCTTCCTACCAGTCTCTATGCGGTCTCCACTTTCAGTCCCTGATTATCAGGTTTCTCTCCAGCCAGTCTTCAGTTGAGTTGTTATTTATTTATTTATTTATTTATTTATTTATTTATTTATTTTTAGTTGTAATTCCAGTTTTGTCCTGGGAGCATGTCTGTGTAACATCTGCTTACTCTGCTGCCATTTTTTAAAAATATCCAGCTCATTTATTTTTAGTGCTGAGTAATATTCTGTCTGGATGGACCACAATTATTCATCTGTCACCTGCTGAGGAACATCTTGGAACATAAGTTTTGGCAATTATGACTGAAGATGTTATAAGCATCCCTGTGCAGGTTTTATAGAGACATAAGTTTTCAACTCTTTTGGGTAAATATCAAGGTGCAAGTTTGCTAGACTGTGTGTTAAGAGTTTGTTTATTTTTGTAGGAAACCACCAACCTGTCTTCTCAAGTGGCTATACATGTTACAGTCCCACCAGCAATGAATGAGAGCTTCTGTTGCTCCAAATACTTGCCAGCATTGGTGTCAGGGTTTTAGATTTTGGCCATTCTTATAGTTGTCACATGGTTATCTTGTTGTTTAATTTGCATTTCCTTGATTACATATAATATAGAGCAGCAGTCACCAACCTTCCAGACCTCATGGACCACTAGTAGTCCACGGACCATCAGTTGGCAACTGCTGATATAGAGCATTTTTTATATGCTATTTTGTTATCTGTATATATTCTGTGGTTGAGGTGTCTCTTAAGGATTGTAGTCCATTTTAAAAAATGTTTCCTGTACTTTTTGACTATATATGTTTTCCCCCAGATTTAATATATAATCAATATATGTAAAAGCCTAAGTGACTGTTATGACTGGAACAACTGGTCACTATGACGCTCAATGCAGGAGCTGCCCCAGGGTGGTCAGTGTGCTCCCACAGCCAACCTCCCATGGCTGGCCAACCTCCTGTGGTCCTTCTCCCCTCCCCCAACCCTGTAAGGAATTTGTGCACCAGGCCTCTAGTTGACATATAATATTGTATAAGATTAAGGTATACAATGTAATGATTTGAGATATGTATGTATTATAAAATGATTTCCAAAATAAATTTAACACATATATTCCTCACATAGTTACAATTATTTGTGTGTGATGAGAACTTTTAGATTTACTCCGTTAGCAACTTTTAAACATACAACACAGTATAATATACAATAATAAAAGAGTAAGATGCAAATTGACTACCTTCATGATGCCCACCAGCCAATCAGGAGTGAGTATGCAAATTAACCCAACAAAGATGGTGGGTTAATTTGCATATGCAGACACCAAGTGGCCGGGGGTGGTGTGGTGTTCTGCATCTCCCCAGCCACTCTGGGCCTCTGGGCAGCATGGGAAAGTTGGAAAGACAGCTCTGGGCCAGAGCAAAAAGGTGACTCCGGCTCTAGCAAAGATGGTGCCAGCAGCCAGGGGAAGGAAGGTTCATTCTTGCATGAATCTTCATGCATCAGGCCTCTAGTTAACTATAGTCACCATTATTTATTAATCTTGTAATAGGAAGTTAACACTTTTTTATCACTTTCACTCATGTTCCCCATCCCTGGCAACTACCAATCTATATTCTGTTTCTATGAATTCAGTCTTTGAGATTCCTCATATAAATGATATCACACAGTATTTGTCTTTCTCTGTCTGACTTATTTCACTTAGCATAATGCCCTCCTGGGTTATATATGTTGTTGAAAATGGCAGCATTTCCCTTTTAATGGCTGATGGGTATTCCACATAGGCTTTCCCTGCCTTGGCTAGGGAAAATAATGTTGCAGTGAACATGGCCATGAGTGCAGATGTCTTTCTGAGATAACCTTTTCCTTCAGTTATGTGTGCTGTAAGTGGAATTGATGCACCATTGGTAGATCTATTTTTAATTTTTTGAGGAATCTCCATATTGTATCCCATAATGGTCAAATGAATTTGCCAGCCTGCATAGGTTGGGTCATGAAACAGGCTCTATGGCCTTGGTTTCTCTGACTGTGGACCCAAATCAAGCAGGACTGCCCACTGAGCTTGGCCATATGGGGCCACCCACTCAGCTCAGCCATGCTTTGGGGTTTTCATAATTGCGTCTTGTCTATGGATTGTTGTTAGTAGATCACCTGAGAATATTTTTTCCATTGACTTTTAGAGAAAGTAGCAGGAAGGGAGAGAAAAAGAGCAAAAGAGAAGCATCCAAGTGAGGGAGACACATCAACTGATTGCTTATCATATACATCCCAATAAGGGCCTGGGACTGAACCTGCAACCTAAGTATGTGCTCTTAACCAGGAATCGAATCCTTGACCCTTTGGTACACAAGCAAGTACTGTAACCACTGAGCAATACCATCCAGTTCTGTACCACAGCTCTTCTTTCATTCATCCATGATGAGCATTTGGGCTGCATCAAAATCTTTGCTATGGCAAGTAATGCTGCATGAACTTAGCAATGCATATATTTTTTCTAATTAGTGTTTTGGTTTTTTTTTCAGATAAATTCCTAGAAGTAGAATTGCTGGGTCATAAGGCAGTTCCATTTTAAACTTTTTGAGGTTATTCCACATACTGCTTTCCACAGTAGCTGAGAACTATTGGGGAGTTGGTGGGGAGTATGAGAATAAACAAATCATCTTTTATGTCAAAGAACGGTTTAGACAGCTGCCATTTTGGACTGCATGACTTGGCAGCTGCCATGTTGATCACATGGCTTGTAGCTCCCCTGGGGCTGCCATCTTGAAACAGCAAAGGCCAGACCCTCCCTCAGAATTAGCCAATCATTGAAGACTGTGTGCCTGAACTCCAAACAAGAGCAAGGGACAGGTCACATGCATCAGGGACTATAAATCCTGAGCAGATAGCCTGCTCGGTGTGTGCATGCTTCCAGATCATGTGGGTGCACCCTTCTATGTAGAGGTAAAGATGTTTGCCTTGCTGCCTGACTCCCAAGTATGTTTTGTGTTCTGCCAGGACCCCTGACTTGGGGGGCCTGCCTTGTTTCTAACAATTTGGGCGCTTGTCTGGGATACCGTTTTTCACAACAAGGAAATTGGACCCCTCACCTGAGGAGGTGCACCCTGCTGCCAAGTTGTGGTGACCTCGGTGAGAGGGACAGCCATTACCCTTGGGCCTACTATGAGCTCTGGATTGAGATTCAGCAATGCAGGAAGGGCCCAAGCAAGACCTGTGACAATTAGGTAATCTCATGCATGAGCCAAGGCAGGAAATGGACTGAGTACTACCTTGGTGATGGGATGTCCCTGGAGGTTGAGTGTATGTTACTGGGATGTGTCTAGGACATAAAGCAAGTGCAGAGTTCTGATCTGTAATTCCATTCTCCTGTGAGGGAAGCAGCCAGAGAGGGACGTAGCAGATCTCAGGGAGCACAAGACAACTCCAACATGGCAGGTTAAGTACATAGTCACTAAGGAACTGACTAGGATGGGAAACAGAAATTCTAGGCCTAATGAATACATTCCCCCCAAATTGTCCATTGGGAGAATACTGAGATTCTGAGGAGGCAAGTTCCTGGACCAGGGACAGAGACATTGCTCTTGTTGTAAACTTTTAGTGTTGTGCAATGCCTTAATGAGAGTGTTTCTTGTTGTTTTATGTCTCTTTGTTTTTTATTTAATTTGTTTAAAGATGGAGCAAGTCCTGCTTTGGGGAAGCCCAGTTGTATGTGGTGGGGCTTACCCCTTGACAGAGATTGCAGGAAAGTCCCAGCAGCTGCCAAGAATTCTTAATCTTGGGGATTAATCTTGCTTTTTCTGACAGTGTGTTGGCCCACCAGAAACTCTTAGCTAGTAAGATTTCTGTCTTTATGCCTGTAAAGTAGTGACTTTAATTTGTTCTTCCCTGATTTATGATTTTCTGTGCTGGGTTAAAATTTTAAAATTCTAAATTAATTTAAAAGTGTATAATTGGTAAAGGTTGCAACCCAGGGAAGTTTAAAACAAAGGCCAGCTAATTCCAAGCCTAACAAACTAGTATCTTCCCCACTTGAGGCAAAGTAGGAGGGGAAAGGGAAAAAAAGCTCAAGGTTTCCAAGCAGCAGAATGGGAGGTGGTACTTGGATACTTGCCAAACTCAGCAGGGCAGAGAAATTTGAAAAATCCCCACACAGCATCATGTCCATTAAACATCCAGTTGTCAGCTTTGGTATTAACTGGGGCAGGACCAGAATGGGACCGGAATGGGACTGGGACGGAAGTGGGTGGCCTGCACCTGCTTGTGACATCACAAACCTACACAGTCCAGCCGAGTTGGAACTAAAGCTGACCTTGTGGTCATGGCAGCAAGAGAATGGGAAGTTCTTGAATGACAGTGGACTGGATTCCAAGGCTGGTCCTGGAGGCATATAACTCTCATCCATGTTTTTTCTTTGAACAGAAAGGGCAATCATAGTTAACAGCATAATTCAAATAAAATGGTACTTTCACATTGAATTATCCTTGTTACAAAATTAGTCAGGAAAATGCTTTGGTAATAATTACTTTAAAAATCTCAAAGTTGTTAAGATATAATAAATAGATGTAATTAAAATGATGAATGTAGGTAAAGATTTTCAGTAATAATGATAAATACGTTAATAATGAAAGTCCAGTCACTCAACAGGAGACTGACTGCTCACTGTTGGAGGAAGTGGCCAGTCCTGATTCTCCCTGTAAAGGCAGAGAATCTTAAAAGAGAACAAAGGCAATGAGACCCTTGCCCTGCCTTCCCTTCCCTATGTGACCCAGGGATGATCTGAGGGAACAGCCAAGATGGCGATTTACATTTCCAGCCTCCCCCTCAGGAGGAGAGCTATCTTAATATGGCTCCCAACTGCCATAAGGCCATTACACAATCAAAAACCAGCTTTTCTAGGCTGTGAAAGGAGTTAGAGCAATAAAAAGAGTTAAAACCTCTGCTGGAAATCTCAGCTGACTAGCTAGACTAAAAGGAGGAAGAGTGATTTGAAAGCTGGCTATGGCTATCTGGGAAAGGGAGCACCTGGCTGGCCCTAGAGTGCTTCCAGCAGATGTAAGATTTCCAAACCTCAGTGGGACTCAGAGCCTAAATAAGGCCTTCAATATTCAGCAAAGCAAAGAAGGGCCAAATTTTACCAAGACTAAAATATCAAATGAGAAAGTATTCTGGTCCAGACCCTGAGGACCTGTTGAGCCAAGAAGTATTAAAAGTCACATTTGTCTCCTCTAGTTGGCCTGACATTTCAAGAAAACTGCGAAGTAGAGAACTGGAAGAATAGAAGTACAGAAAAGCTTTAAAAAGGCTCAGAAGCCGAAACCGGTTTGGCTCAGTGGATAGAGCGTTGGCCTGCGGACTGAAAGGTCCTGGGTTCGATTCCGTTCGGGGGCATGTGCCTTGCTTGAGGGCACATCTCCAGTGTGAGGTGTGCAGGAGGCGGCTGATCCATGTTTCTCTCTCATCGATGTTTCTGACTTTCTATCCCTCTCCATTCCTCTTTGTGAAAAACCAATAAAATATATTTAGAAAAAAATAAAATAAAAATAAAAAGACTCAGAAAATCTATGTACATAAAAACAAGGAAGGCAAAAACAGAAAACTAACATAATGTTTACAATTGTAGAACAAACAGCCTAGGGAAGGGCTGGCCTGGAAGGCCAGAGACAGAAGCCACAGCAGTAACCTTAGACATTATCTCTAAGGAAGAATGTAGTAGTTTAAATCTAAGCTTGCTCCTATAATAATATTAATTAACTTAAAGGCTTTGAGCATTGCTGGCTTAAATGGTAAACATCTAAATATTAAAAAAAAAACACACACAAATGGAAACATTAACTGCTAGACAAGTTTTAATTTGCCTGCTCTTAGTTTTTATTACAGAAGTTCTCTTGTACTTTTTTGAAGGTATATTTTCTTGAAAGTAAAAGTACAGTTAAAGTACATTCATAAATTTTAATCTAAGAAATGCTGACTGTTTTGAAAATTTAAGGTTTCTAAAAGTGAAGAATTGTACTTAA
Organism: Lasiurus cinereus; assembly: GCA_011751065.1. Taxonomy (NCBI): domain Eukaryota; kingdom Metazoa; phylum Chordata; class Mammalia; order Chiroptera; family Vespertilionidae; genus Lasiurus; species Lasiurus cinereus. The sequence goes on along the minus strand of JAAGEH010000092.1, from coordinate 1,852,821 downwards.
TGGAAGGACTGAGGCATGGTTATACATTTTTGAAGGACATAGAAAGGTTTGAAGGTTAATTTTGAAGTGTGAAAGTTGTGTATATGATAAGAAGGAAAAGAGAAGTGTTAAAAGGAAACTAATTAAATGATACAGGCCAGTAAGCCAGGACAAGCACAATAGGGAAACTGAGATATTTCAATAGCAGTTTGCAACCATCTAGAAAACTCTAACTTCATTAAACCAAGGACTCTTAAGAGTAAATGATTTGTATTTTACCTCCCTAAAGTAGCTTATGTCAAAATACTCAAGGAGACTGATAGCAGAAATCCAATTAGTTATATGTAATCTTTTGATAAAATCAAGTTTGAAACCTTCTTAGGGTTTGAATTTTAGGAGTATTTTTTTGTTGTTGTTTTTTAACCTAGAGTTAGTGGTAGGTGATTCCAATAGGCTCTGGAATGTCTCAAAATCTTCCTACAAAGGAAACTAGAGACCAATTTTTTAAGAACTATGTACTGGGTATCTCTTCTACTTTAACTCTCTCAGGTTAGAAGGCCTCCTGACCCAAGGCCCTCTTGAGTTTCTGGTTCATCACCATTGACCAGAAGACTACGTTTGTTTTAATCAAGACTTGGAAGGAAAGCAAGTTGGAACCCTACTGGACTGTAGAGTGAAGTTGGACCCATCATCGTACATGGGTTAAGGGCAGACACACCTCAACTGGAAGAGCCATACCAGGACATATCCCCTTAAAGTTGACGCTAAAAACTGTGAGCTCTCTTAATAACCATCATGTACTGGGGTTTATTTGCTTTAGGAATCTGACACATTGCTGGGGCTTACAATGTGGGCTGGAGAAATGTGTATAACCTGGATAATGCTTACCCAGTTAAGTTATTGATTATAGATAACTTGAACGACTTGGATATTTCAGCCTTTAGTCAAAAGATTGGCTAGGGCTAGACCAGTGGTCGACAAACTGCGGCTCGTGAGCCATATGAGGCTCTCGAGCCACAGTTTGCCGCTCTGTTGACTAAGAAATTTGCCGACCACTGACCTAGACTCTCAATTCCAAAAATTACAGGCTGTTGTTCCTTGTGATTAAGCCTCTATCCCAGTGGTTGGCAAACTCATTAGTTAACAGAGCCGGAGTTTGATGACCACTGCCCTAGGCCACTGCCACCATAATGTGAAGAGAAGTAGGATATAAGGGAATGAATGCCTGGGTGGAATGGATTTAATATTCTGTATGTACCCTAAATAAAAGCCACTGTTACGCTTACACAGTAGGAAGGCTAGGGGCCCAAGTGGTCCTATTTCCATTTGGATGGACTTCAGATAGTAACGGGATGGAATATGTGCTTGCCTTGTACCAGGATGAAACCACCTGGGGAAATGCTTCCTATAAGACTCTCAACCCTGTTGTTCCCATTTGACAAAGGTAAAAAGCTAGGACCCTCCCTCCCCCCCCAAAAAATAATTCAGCCCATACTCCAACATACACTCTACCCGCTGCCTCTCAAAGGAAGGTGGGGAGGGCAGTGCTCCGAGTTTATGAGAAATGTATCCAGATGCATAAATGGCTGAGTATCCTCAGAAGCCCAGCGTGCTGCACTGTCGGTACCCTGTGCTGATGTCTGGTGGTGTCATGGGGGATCTTTACTTGTGGCCTTGCCCAGCAAATGGAGTGGAACTTGCACTCTGATACAACTGGCTATCCTTTTGATGTTGGCGTATTATAAACCCTTTTCAATGGACAGACAGACTAGGAAGAGGAGAGAGTGTCTGGAGGGCTCCTTTTAATCCTCATATACACACAGATCCCATTGGGGTTCCAGGAGGAGTGCCAAGAAGTTTAAGGCTATAAATCAGATTACCACAGGGTTTGAATCTGTCCTGTGCTGGTGGCCCACTGTGAAGAAGATGTGGTGGATTAGTTATATTTTCTAGATCCAGCAAAGGCTCATTAACTACACTGGAGACACAGCTAAAGGGATAGTGAACATCTAGATGCCAGCAGCAGGATGCTCTGGGAGAGTAGTTGGCCTTGGATTTGATTCTGTCATAAAAAGGAGGAATATGTGTAATGTTGGGGCCATTGCTATACATTTATCCCTGACAACACAGCACACGGACCATCACTGAGGCCCTAAGGCATCAGCAGCTTTAGTGATGAGTAGGTTGGAACCTGGGAACAAGGGTCCTTTCTTTAATGCAATAGAGTAATGGTGTCCACTTCACTCCTTTGATTAGGAGCTACAGTGATGGAATGTTACATTATCCCATGCATGGGGGGAGGGGTGGGGAGTGGAGGGGCTTCAAGTCTTATCCAAGGGCTAATTGGAACTGCATTGACCAAACAGCAAGGTAGTCTTCTCCTAGACACTGCAGAGCAAGAAAGTCAATGAGTTTCTGTACAGTTTGAAGAAAGGAGTGTAAATAAAGAAAAGGGGGGGGGGATTGTGAGAAGAAACAAATAATTGTGAGAAGAAACAAATCATCTTTTCTGTCAAAGAACAGTTTAGACAGCTGCCATTTTAGACTGTGTGACTTGGCAGCCTCCATGTTGCCCACATGGCTTGCAGCTCCCCTGAGGAAACCATCTTGAAACAGCAAAGGCCAGTCCCTCCCTTTGAATTTGCCAATTGTGAAAGACTGTGCACCTGAGCTCCAAACAAGAGCAAGGGACAGGTCACTTGTGTCGGGGAATATAAATCCTGAGCAGACAGCCTGCTTGGTGTGCTTCCAGACTATGTGTGCGCATCCTTCTATGTAGAAGTAAAGATGTTTGCCTTGCTGCCTAGATCCCAAGTATGTTTTGTGTTCTGCCAGAACCCCTGATTTGGGGGGCTTGCCTTGTTTCTAACAGGGGTGATGGTGGAAGGATTGAGCAAAAAAGAAAAAATATTCATAGACATGAACAACAGTGTGGGCATTTCTGGTGATGGGGGTGCAGAACTGAGGGCATGGGAGGAGGAGGGTATATTGGGGGATAAATGGTGATGACTGAAGACTTGACTTGGGATGGTGAACACTCAATACAGTGTACAGATGATGTGTTGTAGTATTGTGCACCTAAAACCTGTATAATTTTTAAAAATATATTTTATTGATTTTCTACAGAGAGGAAGGGAGAGGGATAGAAAGTCAGAAACATCGATGAGAGAGACATTGATTAGCCGCCTCCTGCACACCCCCCACAGGAGTTGTGCCCGCAAGCAAGGTACATGACCCCGACCGGAATCGAACCTGGGACCCTCCAGTCTGCAGGCCAACGCTCTATCCACTGAGCCAAACCGGTCTTGGCCAAAACCTGTATAATTTTATTAACCAATGTCACCACAATAAGTTCAATATAAAAAAGAAAAGAAAAGGATAAGCAAAGTTATTTTAAATTTGGTTCTGATAATTTTGGCTCAGATTCAGAAATATTGCTTGTAGGAATATTTGACTGTAGGATGGTATTATTTTTGTCCAGATTAGAGTTGTTTTTTATGCCAGGCACTTGTAGGCATTTGTGATCTGGGAATCATCTTCATCTGGTATCAGAGATAAAAATTACTTGAAATTGAGCTGCAATCCTGTGAAGGCCAATGCCCTTCACTTTCATTCTTTTCTTTTTTAAATATATTTTATTGATTTTTTACAGAGAGAGAGGGAGAGGGAGAGAGAGTTAGAAACATCAATGAGAGAGAAACATCAATCATCTACTTCCTGCACACTCCCTACTGGGTATGTGTACGCAAACAAGGTACATGCCCTTGACAGGAATCCAACCTTTGAGTCTGCAGCCCAATGCTCTATCCACTGAGCCAAACCAGTTATGGCCATATTCATTCTTATTCATAAGATATGCCTTCCCTTCTTGGCTCCAAATTTCAGCCCTCTTCCTGGTAACCCCCAAAATTGGAGGTTAAATGTTTAAGGTCACACAGTGTTAGAGCTAGAAAATCAATCTCGGCAGTCTGTCCTTATATCTGGGTTATAGTAACCTACCATGCTGACCACCCACACCATGAGAGAAGGGTTTCTTTGTTTTGTTTTTCATTGTGTACCCACACTTAACGTGGCACATGGTAGATATTCAGAAAATATTCATTAAATGTAAGAATGAATCTGCTCCCATTACTAATGTTCTTTTTTTTTTTAAATATATTTTATTGACTTTTTACAGGGAGGAAAAGAGAGAGATAGAAAGTCAGAAACATCGATGAGAGAGAGACATAGATCAGCTGCCTCCTGCACGCCCCACAGTGGAGATGTGCCCGCAAGCAAGGTACATGCCCCCAACCGGAATCGAACCCGGGACCTTCCAGTCCACAAGCTGACGCTCTATCCACTGAGCCAAACCAGTCTTGGCTCATTACTAATTTTCTTAATGTAGTTATTTCCAATCTCACAAATTGTTGAGTGGCATGTAGGGCTTACAGGTGTGATATTATTTTATGTTTGTTCTTTTAATTTGCTTTTTGTTGATGGTGATGATTTGTTTTGTATTGTTTCTGAATTAGTATTTTGATAAGAATTGGAAAAGCTACTGGCCAAATTTACCTGGAAACTTTCATCAGTAACTCCCTGATCATTTCTTGTGCTTCAAGTTTCGTACATTATTAGAAACTCAGTAGATGCTAAGTAAATTAAAAATATAAGGAGAAACAACTTCTCAAATATTTCAAATGTTTTTTGTTTCTGTTGTCATCCTTTAAGGCTGAGGAGAAAATTAAGTATTTCAAATTTATATAATTGTCTAAAACTTACCTATTTAAAATAATTTTATTTTAAAAAAACTTTTACTTCCTCCTTAGAGTTGAAGAATGGATTTGTTGTGGTTGAACAAATTTATGGTTCTTCTGTGGAAGAACTTTATTTTAAAGGTAAGTTGAGCTATTTATAGGGTTACTAGAGGCCCGTTGCACGAAATTTGTGCATGAGGTGGATGTCCCTCAGCCCAGCCTGCACCCTCTCCAATCTGGGACCCCTTGAGGGATGTCTGACTGCCAATTTAGGTCTGATACTACTGGAATTGGGCTTAAATGGGCAGTCGGATATTTCTCTCACAATCCAGGACTGCTGGCTCCCAACTGCTTACCTGCCTGCCTTCCTGATTGCCCCTAACTGCTTCTACCTGCCAGGCTGATCACCCCTAACTACTCCCCTATCAGTCTGACTGATGCCTAACTGCTCCCCTGCTAGCCTGTTTGCCGCTAACTGCCCTCCCCTGCAGGCCTGGTCCCCCCGAACTATTCTCCCCTGCAGGCCTGGGTTCCCAACTGCCCTTCCCTGCATGCTCGGTTGCCCCCAACTTTCCTCCTCTGCCAGCCTGGTCACCCCTAACTGCCCTCCCATGAAGGCTTGATTGCCCCCAACTGCCCTCCCTTGCAGGCCTGAGACCTCCCAACTGCCCGTCCCTGCAAGTCATCTTGTGGCAGCCATCTTGTATCTACATGAGGCAGCCATCTTTGACCACATGGGGGCAGCCTTCTTGTGTGTTGCAGTGATGGTCAATCTGCATATTACTCTTTTATTAGATAGGATAGAGGCCTGGTACATGGGTGGGGACTGGCTGGTTTTCCCTGAAGGGTGTCCTGGATCAGGGTTGGGGTTCTCTTGGGGCATAGGGTGGTCTGGGTGAGGGGCCTGTGATGGTTTGCAGGCTAGTCATGCCCCCTGGTGACCTAAATGGAGGCCCTGGTATATGGGATTTATTTATCTTCTATAATTGAAACTTTGTAGCCTTAAGTGGAGGCCACTGCAGCCAGGGTGTGCAGAAAGCTTGGCTTTCCCCATAGCCAGGAAAACCCAATCCTCCTGCTTGCTCAATGGCCACAGCTATCTTGGTTGGGTTAATTTGCATATTCTCACCTGATTGGCTGGTGAGGATGCCTTGTGGGTGTAGCAAGGTGATGGTTAATTTGCATATTAATCTTTTATTGGATAGGATTGCAACATCTAAGAGATGATCATAGGAATAATCTGAGAGTCCAGTCATTCATTGCATTTCATTCATACTGTGGCAGTTTCTGGAGAGGGTTATGTCTTGCACATAAGTGGGGTCCTGAGAGAGTGAAAGAACAACAGAATGACTCATAGGAGGAGAAAAAAAGACAGTCCAGGAAACTGCTGTTAGTGTACTAGTATACTGAGCCTTTTTTTCCCATCTATATCTTCTTTTATGAAGAGGCTGTTAATAGCAAATAACCAGTCACTTGCAAAGTTAATATGCTCTTCAGCTAACGATCTCCTTTTCTCTTGCAGCGCCGGAAGTGCATTGCTCTGGTTGTTGAGCTTATCCTGACAGTACTGTTCGTTGGCGTGCTTCTGTTAACACGCAGGTTTGCAGTTATCATGAAGAGTGGGCCCTTCAATTACTCTCGGCAGCCTGTTGATCAGCTGCCTGGATTCCTCAGAGAAGTCCCTTCTAGGGTGTGGGAAATGGCTTTTGTGCCTTCCAAAAGTGTTGTGGTGAAGGATATCATTGAAAATGTGAAAAGAGATTTACACTACAATTTTAAAGGTTAGAAATTAAGGTTTTCTGGGGGGGGGGAGGGAAACGGCATTATTAAATTGTTTCAGTGAAGACACACTTGCAACCTTTACACTGAGCATAATCTTCCAAGTAAAATATTGTAGGATATCATCATAACCAGGTAATAATCTCCTAAGTATAATATATGGCTTGAGTTAAATTCACATAAAAATATATTTTTCTATATCTTAAAGCAAATAGTAGTATTTAAAAACTAGATGATCAATTTATTTTATCCTAGATTATTATACAATCCTGTGATACTCAATCTTCCTTGTTTCTAGTTGTCTTGTTTAAACCTTGGGAAGTATAACTCCAGGGGTACATGGTGGAGTGTCAAAAGGTATTCAAAGGGACAGCAAAAGCAGGATTCCTCCTTCTGGATGCATACAAAGTTGTCAGTTATTTCAAACACTGCTTAGATAAAAATGTTGCCCGAGTCATAGAGGAATGCTGTAAAGAAGACTCGGGCTATTTAGAATTATTATAAAAGTTCCCTATTCTTCACTTACCCTCACATTCTTAACTCAATTTCTCATCTCTTCCTCCCAGAAATAAAAATCATCAGAAGTTTGGTAGGCATCTGTCGAGTGCTTCCTCTCTTTGTACACATATATTTATTAAGCAGCATATTTTTTTTCAAGTTTTGTTTGTTTCTCCATGGATTTGAGAGTCCTTGAGGGTAGGTGACTTCTCAAAACATTTTTTATTAAAAAACACCATTGAAGCTAAAGAATGTAAAATATCAATACTTTTTTAAGTATACACCACAAATATTCTAATAAATTTAGTCTCTTACAGGGTACTCTGTGTTACCCAAAATATTCTGAAATTTCCATTCTGATTCCTTCTTTGATACATGGGATTTTTAGAAGTAATTATTATTTAACTTCCAAATATCTGGGGATTAGTTGTTATCTTTCTGTTGTTGCTTTTATTTTAATTTCCTTAATAAGAGCATACACTTTATAATGTCAGTTTGAAATTTTGAGTTGTTTAAGGCTAATTTATAGAGTATGTTGATAAATGGTCCATGTGCATATGTAAGACTGTGTTCTGTAGCATTTGTGTGTAGTGTGCTATGAATGTCACCTAGGGAAAGTTGGTTAATCATCATGCCTTTCAAACCTCCTCTGTTCTCACTATTTTTTACCTACTTATTCCAGTAGTTGTTGAGGAGGGTATTATATTTTTAACTAGGTGTCATCAATACTTAAAAGGTTATATATATAAATAATATTAAAATTTCCTTTTTGCTTATATATTTTGAAATTATTAGGTCATGGAATCTTTCTGTTGAATTGCTTTAAAAATATTTTTCAATTCTGAAATTTTTCATTCTCTCTAAAAAAGTATTTTATTTTTAAATTTATTAGCTATATTAACTACTAGAGGCCCGGTGCATGAAATTCATGCATGGGGGGGGCGGTGTCCCTCAGCCCAGCCTGTACCCTTTCCAATCTGGGACCCCATGAGGGATGTCTGAATGCGGGATCAGGCCTAAACGAGCAGTCGGATATCCCTCTCACAATCCAGGACTGCTAGCTCCCAACTGCTCGCCTGCTTGCCTTCCTGATTGCCCCTAACTACTTCTGCCTGACAGCCTGATTACCCCCTAACCACTTCCCTGAAACCCTGATTGATGCCTAACTGCTCCCTTGCCAGCCTGTTTGCCCCTAACTGCCCTCCCCTTCAGGCCTGGTCACCCCTAACTGCCCTCCCCTGCATGCATGGTCCCTTCAAACTGCTCTCCCCTGCAGGCCTGAGTCCCTCCCAACTGCCCTTCCCTGCAGGCCCAGTCACCCCCAACTTTCCTCCTCTGCTGGCCTGATCACCCCTAACTGCCCTCTCCTGCAAGCTTGATCACCCTCCCTTGCAAGCCTGGTCCCTCCTAACTGCCCTCTCCTGTTGGCCATCTTGTGGCAGCCATCATGTGTCAATATGGGGGCAGCCATCTTTGACCACATGTAGACAGCCATCTTTTGTATTGGAGTGATGGCCAGTCTGCATATTACTCTTTTATTAGATAGGATAGAGGCCTGGTGCATGGGTGGGGGCAAACTGGTTTGCCCTGAAGAGTGTTCTGGATCAGGGTAGGGCTCCTTTGTGGCATGGGGAAGCCTGGGTGTGGTTTTTAGGATCAGGGATCAGGGTGGGAATTCCCTTGGGGCATGGTTTGCAGGCTGGCCATGCCCCCTAGCAATCCAAGTGGAGGTCCTGGTATCTAGGATTTATTTATCTTCTACAATTGGAACTTTGTATCCTGGAGAGGAGCCAAACCTCCTGCTTGTTCTGTGGTGGTAGCCATTTCTGTTGGGATTTATTTATCTTCTATAATTGAAACTTTATAGCTTTACGTGAAGGCCAAGACAGGCCAGGGCTGCAGAAGCTTGGCTTCCTCCATCACCAGGGGCAACCCTAGCCTCCTATTCTCTCTAGCTCCATGGCTGCCACCATTTTTGTTGGGATTTATTTATCTTCTATAATTGAAACTTTGTAGTGTTGAGTGGAGGCCTGGATCCGGCAGGGTGGATGGAAAGCTTAGCTTCCAGGAGAAATCGAGATGACAACATAGCTGAACACCTAAATTGCTGCCTCACACAACACTCTCAAAACTACAGCTAAAAGACAGAACGGACATCATCCAGAACAACAGGAAAGCTACCTGAGTGGAAATTCTATAACTAGAAGGAAAGAGAGGGGCTCACAGAGAATGAGAGGAGCTGCAAAAGCTGAGGTATGGAGACACTCACATGGAGAGAACTGGCAATAAAATGCCTGGCTGGCTTTCTCTAGTGGGATGGAGATGGAAACTCCCGACTGCACTGAGCCCCAGTTCTGACTGCACTGAACTCCAGTTCCTGGCAAGACTCATATGGGGGGAGTCTGGACTGTTGTGAAAAGAAGGAGTGCACAGAAACTTAGGGGAGCTGCAAAAGGCAGAGGTCTGGAGGCACACACACATGAGTTCGTGCAGAGAGGACTGACTGCTGATTGTGTTGCTGGCTTTCTCTAGTGGGAGGAAGATGGAACCTCCTGACTGTGCTGAACTCCAGTTCTGACTGCACTGAACCCCAATTTCAGGTGAGATCCTGGGGATCCAGACTCATATGGGTCCCCGGAGCACACGGAAACTCAGGGGAGCTGCAAAAAGAAGAGGTCTGGAGGCGTGTGTGCAAGTGCATGCAGAGATGGCTGCAGTGATTATTGAGGGACACTGAAACCCAGGAGCCTCATAAGGCAGAACTGATGAGGAGCCAAGGCTGTCTGCTCAGCCCTGAGTCTCCACTCCATCCAAGCTGAGCATAGAGGCTTTTGCAATTTTGCAAGTCTTGTCTCATAAGGCTGCCTCCAGCACAGGAATTCTCCCAGTGTAGACACAACTGATCCTCACAGCCAATGGGCCTGGAGATCAATTCCCCTCAGTGATTCCAACAACAATCAAGACTTAACTACAACAAGGCTGTACACACAGTCCACAAAGGAGTGCACCAACAGTTTCCATCTCAGGTAACTGGGGAGGTGGAGCTAATGGGCCATATAGGACACTGAACACTCAAAGCTATTCTACCAACTCAGGGAAACAGCAAAAATGTGGGGACAAAGAAACATATCACAAACAAAAGAAATGGAGGAGAACAAACAACTGGATAGAGTTCAAAACCACAGTTATAAGGTTTTTCAAGAATTTCCTAGAAAAGGTTGATAAATTTAATGAGACCCTCAAGGATATGAAAAAGGACCAACTAGAAATTAAACATACACTGACTGAAATAAAAAATATTATACCGAGACCTAACAGCAGACAAATAGACCACAAAAATCAAGTCAAAGATTTGAAATACAAAAAAGCAGAAAACACTCAACTGGAAAAGCAAAAAGTAAAAAGAATCCAAAAACTTGAAGATAGTGTAAGGAGCCTCTGGGACAACTTCCAGCATACCAACATCTGAATTATGGGGGTGCCAGAAGAGAGAGAGTAAGATACTGAAAACCTATTTGAAGAAAAAAATGACTGAAAACTTCCCCCACCTGGTGAAAGAAATAGACTTACAACTCCAGGAAGTGCACAGAACTCCAAACAAAAGGAATTCAAAGAGAACCACACCAAGACACATCATAATTAAAATGCCAAGAGCAAAAGACAAAAAGAATATTAAAAGCAGCAAGAGAAAAACAGTTAATTACCTACAAGGGAGCACCCATAGGTAATTGTCAGCTGATTTCTCAGCAGAAACTGTGCAAGCCAGACGGGAGTAGCAAGAAATATTCAAGATGATGGGTAGCAAGAACCTATAACCAAGATTACTGTACACAGTAAAGCTATCATTCAGAATTGAAGGTCAGATAAAGATATTCATAGAGAAGAAAAAGCCAAACCAGTATTATATGAAATGCTGAAGGGTATTCTTTAAGAAGAGGAAGAAGGAGAAAAAGGTAAGGATTAAAATTATGAACAACAAATACATATCCATCAACAATTGAATCTAAAAATCAAGTGAATTAAAAATCTGAACAATATAAACTGGTGAATATAAAATAAGCAGGGGCATAGAAAGGAAGTGGACTGACAATTCTCAGGGGGAAAGGAGTGAAGGGGAGTGAGAAGAGACTGGACAAAAATCGCATACCTCTGGATGAAGACAATGAGGGGGAAGTAATGGTAGAGGGCATTGTGGGAACTGGGTGGAGGAGAGCTCTGGTGGGAAAAAGAGGAATAATTGTAATAATCTGAACAATAAAGGTTTATTAAATAAAAAGGGGGGGCATAAACTTCTTATATAATAAAGAGGCAAAAAGAAAAGAAAAGAAAGAAAGCTTGGCTTCCTCCTTTGTCAGGGAAACCCAATCCTCTCTGTTGCTCACTCTGTGGCCACAGCCATCTTGGTTGGGCTTAATTTGCATATTCACTCCTGATTGACTGGTGGGCATGACTTGTGGGGATGGCTTGTTGGTGTAGCAGAATGATGGTTAATTTGCATATTAGTCATTTATGAGATAGGATAGTAACTTGAGAATCCGTACAAAAAATTTCTGATATCTAGATTACTTGTGTACATTTTTTTTTTCTCTTCAGTCATTGAGTTCTGTTTTATAACATACTAGAGGCCTGGTACATGAAAATTCATGCACCAGAGGGGGGATCCCTCAGCCAGCCTGCCCTCTCTCACAGTCCAGGAGCCCTCAGGAGCAGAAGGATCAGGGGAAGGCAATGCCCCCTTCACCCCTCTGCTGCTGCCACTTCTTGCAGTGCAAGCCTTGGCTGCTCCTGATTATCTGAGCCTCAAGCAGCCCTGGGCAGCTGGGCAACTGCCTTCCAAGGCTTGCCTGCACCTCGTGCCATCCCTGGGTGGCTGAGGAGCTGAAGGCAGGTCCGGCAGCACCATGTTCCCACCACCCCCTGGGTTGGCTGATAAGACTGGGGAACTCCAGCAGGCCTGAGGGGTCTGGGCACCACCATCTTGTGTCTATGGCTGTGGCCATCTTTTGTGATGTTATGATGGTCAATTTTCATATTCCCTCTTTATTAGATATGATCTTATATGTATTTATTTTACTTTATTTATGAACCTTTTTTTATTTTATTGTTGACAGTATTACAAATGTTTCCCATTCCCTCTCACCCTCTTACCTTCCTATATATCTTATATTTTAATGACAGAAGTTGTAGGCAAAAACTATTAGAGGGTCTTTAGGGTTTAAGTTTTCTTCTGGATGGCTGTCAGTTTGATTCCAGTGAAGACTGGTTTAAGTTCCAGTAAGGACTGCTCTATTCAGTTTTCTCTTTACTCCTGAGGGATGCCTCTTCTCCTAACGTGTGGTTATTGCTCCTAGGGTGTGGCCTGCCTAGGAGTCAGCTGGAAGTGTGGAGTATTTTTGAAGCCTGCCTCTCTTAATGAGGTGTGAACTCTATTCTTGCTCTGAGCATTGCACAGCTGCTGCAATCACTGCCCAGCATTGTGTCCTGCTGCCTGCTGGCTTCCTGCAGTCTTACCCTGTGAATGCCATGGGTCAGAGCTGGACACTGATTTCAGGGGAATGTACATATTGAATTTTCACCTCACTTCTCTGCTATTCTCTTCTCTTTGGAATTTTGCCTCTTAAGCCCCATGCATTTTGGCAGCCTGAACTCTCACCTCTTTTTCTTCAAATCAGTAAATCAGCAACATTTGGCAATTGCTTTCAGGGACAATACTAGGGTGAATATGGCATTCACCTTGTATATATCAAGCAATTTTATAGATTTTGTTAAACTTTTATGCAGTGGGAAAGTTTAATCTTATGTAAGCTACTCTATCATAAATAGAACTGGAAGTTCTTATATGAGAATTTTTAAAATTTTTGCTGGTTATTTCCAAGTATTTTACATTACTAAAGGCTTGGTGCATGGATTCGTGCACTGGTGGGGTACCTCAGTCTAGCCTGTGGGGATCTGGTTGAAACTGGCTCTCCATCCTCTGAGGGGTCTTGGATTGTGAGAGGGTGGTTCTTTGGTGATACACCTGGAATCGGGCTCCCTTCTCTCTGGTTCTGGATGTGTTACCCAAGAACAACAGCTGCCAAGTCACCACAGCTCAGAAGCTCCTGCGTTGAGAATCTGCCCTTTGGTGGTCAGTGTGCATCATAGCTACCAGTTGAACTGTCAGACAGTCGCTTAGGCATATCTATCTATCTATCATATATATATAATTAGAGAATAAAGTCTTTAAGATGTTGATTCCTCAGAATTTATTGATGTTCTTTTGTGTGTCTTAATACATGATTATCTTTTATAAAAATTCCTTATATGCTGTGTAATCCTAAAAAATGAAAGGCTAAGATGCAAATCAACCAAATGGCAGAATGACTGGTTACTATGATTCACACTGACCACCAGGAGGCAGACACATAATAAAGGAGCTGCCCCTTGGTGGTCAGTGCACTCCCTCAGGGGGAGAGCCACTAAGCCAGAAGCCAGACTGGTGAGCATAGCAGTGGTGATGGGAGCCAGACTGCCAGACTGCAAGAGGGTGTAGGCTAGGCTGATGGATCCTCCTGAATGCACGAATTTTGTACAATGGGCCTCTAGTGATATATATGGTCACGGACTAGACCCCATTTAACTATTTATCAGAATTTCTGCCCCCACCTGCTCACTGGCCTTAGCTCATGTTCATTGGAGAGTCATGCCCACATTGCACTCCCCTTTCACAGCTTGAACTCTGAGTCCCCAGGACCAGAGGACTCTATCATTTCCAGTGCTGCAGAAGCCAGAGCTGTTCCAGTGGCCACATCTGACCTATCTTGACATATTGAGATTTACATTTCCCTGGTGACTCCTGAAAGAGGCCAGGGAACAAGATCCAGAATTCAGGATAATTAATACTTCATGGGGCAAAATTTGGTTAGTGAAAGATAGAGATGAAAAGGAGATAACACATTGATCTTCTGCTCCTCTTCCCACAAACAGATTGTCTTAAGATGCAATAGTTACAAAAATAGCCTCTAAGAGACTTCTTATTACAGTGGTACCTAGAGGTACGAGTGCCCTAACATACGAGATTTTTGAGATACGATCCTTCGACCGAGCGATTTTTTGCTTTGAAATACGAGCAACATTTGAGATACGAGTAATCACATGGATCGGCCGGCTGCATACGACCCACCAGTTTACCGAGACTCGAGCGTCGCATAGTTTCCCACACCTCAGTCAGTGTGCTTGTTTACCTCGTTGTTGAAGCATCTTTTGTGCATTTACATACTTTCTCACATTTCTTTTTATAACCATGGGTCCGAAGAAAGTGAGTGGAAAGGTCAGTGCTCAGAAGAGGATGATGTCTATTGAATTAAAGCGTGAAATCATAGAAAAATATGAGCAAGGTGTGCGAGTGGCTGACTTGGCGAGGCAATACGGGCATAGTACTTAAGCGATATGAACTGTGCTTAAACAGAAGGAGTCGATAAAAGATATAACGCCAGCTAAGGGCGTTACAATAATTTCTAAGCTCCGTAGCTCTTTCCATGAAAAGATGGAGAATCTACTGAATGTGTGGGTGACGGAGAAGCAGCTTAAAGGAGATACATTAACACAGGGCATCATATGCAAGAAGGTGCAAGCGATTTATGGTGATTTGCTGGAGCAGACCCCATGGACGAAGCATCCAAAGACTAATTTAAAGCCAGTAGAGGCTGGTTTGATAACTTCAGGAAAAGGTCCGGCATTCACTCCATCATCAGGCATGGTGAGGCAGCAAGTTCGGATGTGAAGGCAGCTGAGGATTACCTCAAAACTTTTTCCGAACTGATAGAAGCCAAAGGATATATCCCCCAGCAAGTGACGAGACAGGGCTTTTCTGGAAGAAGATGCTGAATAGGACTTATATAACGGCAGAGGAGAAGGCAATGCCAGGCCACAAACCCATGAAGGATAGTCTAACTCTCGCACTGTGCGCCAATGCGGGTGGCGACTGCAAGATCAAGCCTCTGCTCGTATACCATTTGGAAAACCCGAGTCTTTAAGTCACGTAAGATTTTAAAAGATAAACTGCAAGTTATGTGGAGGGCAAACCCGAAGGCATGGGTCACCAGGCAGTTCTTTGTGGAGTGGGTAAACCTGGTTTTTGGCCCTTCTGTTAAGAAATATCTACAGGAAAACAACCTAACCATGCAAGCCCTCCTTGTCCTCGACAATGCTCCTGCTCACCCACCGAACCTCGAAGATGAACTCCTCGAAGAGTTCAAGTTTATAAAGGTTGTCTACCTACCTCCCAACACCACTCCTATCCTGCAGCCCATGGATCAGGAGGTGATTTCTAATTTAAAAAGCTGTACATCAAGCACCTGTTCCGGCGCTGCTTTGAGGTGACGGAGAACACAAACCTCACCCTTCGAGAGTTCTGGAAGAACCACTTTAACATCGTGATATGCCTCAGAATTATTGATCAGGCCTGGCTGGGTGTTACAATGAGGACTTGGACCTCTGCATGGAAGAAGCTGTGGCCTGAGGCCGTAGCCGAAAGGACCTTCGAAGGATTCGAACCCGAGGTGCCAGTGGAGGAGGAGATAGTGTCTCTGGGAAAATCCATGGGCCTGGAGGTGGATGAGAGAGACGTAAATAAGCTCATCGAGGAGCACTCTCTGGAACTCACCACGGTGGAGTTACAAGAGTTGCAGTCTCAGCAACATGTGGAGGTTCTCCAAGAAATTGGTTTTGAGGAGGAGCCAGAGGTGGAGGAGATCTCTACAAGTGAGATAAAGGAGATCTTAGGAATGTGGGAGAGGATGTCACACTTCGTGGAAAAGAAACACCCCGAAAAAGTTGCTACTGGTTGTGCATTGGAGCTGTTCAATGAAACTTGCCTCACCCATTTCAGAAACATTCTGAAAGGGAGGAAGAGGCAAACCTCGTTGGACACGTTTTTTTTTAAATCGGCCAAAAATGCAAAGACCAGTAGCAATTAAGTTCAGTGAAGATTAGTTAAGTTACATTCAGTTTAGGGATAAAGTGTAGCATTAAGAGTGTAACGGTAGGTAAATACACTTTATAAAACCAGTTTACTCCTTTACATTCTCAATTATTATGTTTTTATACAATATTTGTCATTTATAAATACATTTTTCTTATTCAAAAACAGATAACAAGAACAACTGGGGTGGCATTTTGGGGGCTGGAATGGATTAACGGCATTTCAATTGATTTCAATGGGGAAATTTGCTTTGAGATACGAGCAACTTGATATATGAGCAAGGTTACGGAACTAATTAAACTAGTATCTCGATGTACCACTGTATATATCTTGTTATGCCAGTTCCAGCTTCATAATGTGCTACTTTGTTCTACTTTCCCTTCTTTCATGCCTCATTTTCGCAGCACCGGGCTTAGGGCGAGATAAGTGGGGCACCTCAGGTACAAATTTTACCCTTGCACAACCAAGCCTGGGTGCTTTGCTGTCCTCATCCTGGCTCTAGCATTGCACTTTCCTTCCCTCACTATCGATGTCCTGGATTCCTTACCACTGGGTAAGACACTGGCATGTACATTTCTCTCTGGGACAAGTGACATCAGCAAAGCAGTAGAATGGGAGGTTCCTTGCCCAGTAGTGATAATTTGGTAGCTATCCATGGACAAAAGGACCTTTCTGGGAACTTTGGGATCCATATAGAAGCTACAGAAGGCTGTGGAGTTCAAGACTGAGAAGGCTGGTGCAGGGGGCAGGCTCACTTACTGTGACCCCAGCCACACATCTGGAAATGGCCTCATCCCCATGTGCATTTATTTATAGTCCTGTTTGGCCTTGGTTCTGCCATGCACTATTGGCCAAGGACATGGGAGGAGTCACACCCACCCAGACCTCAGCTAATAGGCCCACTGACCTTGATTCTGGCTACAGACTCTTTAGTACTGGTTTCTTGGCTCTGGCCCCTCTCATCTGTGTTGAGGTAGTAATCCTGTCCACCCAGGAACTTGTTGGGAGACATGTCTGCTTGTGTACCTGGACACAGGTTTGCTAACCTCAGTCTGACTTCAGATCTTAAACTGACCCTGAAATATGGCTCTAGCCCATCTCAGCCATGGGCCAGGACTACTTAAAGACCCATTCAGTGACCCTGTGGGAGCTGATTCACAGCAAGAGCTCTGGGCCACTTTACCAATTTCAGGAGGCATACCAGCTCTACCATGGAAACAAACACAGGGAAGGAACCAATATGTGGAGACAAAGAAACATGTAAAAAATGAATGAACAGAAGAAATCTCCAGAAAAAGAATTAAATTAAATAGAAGCAAACAAACTACTGGATACAGAATTTAAAAAAAAATGGTTATAAAGATGCTCAAGGATCTTAATAAGAGCTTCAAGAGACTTAGTGAGCCTTTCAAGAATCTTAGAATTTCAAAGACATGAAAAAAGCAACAGTTAGAAATATGCTAACTGAAATAAAGAATAATTTACAGGGAATCAAAAGGAGATCAGAGGATTCCAAGAATCAAATCAATAATTCAAATATGAGCAAGTAAAAAAACCACCCACTCAGTAGAGCAAAAAGAAAAAAGAACACAAAATATGAAGTAAGTATAAGGAGCCTCTGGGACAACTTCAAGTGTACCAACATTTGCATCATGGTATTATCAGAAGGAGACGAGAGAGAGCAAGGTATTGAAAACCTATTTGAAGAAATAATGACAGAATACTTCCCCTACCTGATGAAAGAACTAAACTTACAAGTGCATGAAACAGAGAGAGTCCAAAACAAGATAAACCCAAAGAGGCCCACACCAAGACACATCTTAATTAAAACGTCAAAATTTAAAGATAGAATTTTAAAAGCATCAAAAGGAAAGTAGTCAATTATCTATAAGGGAGTGCCCATATGACTGTCAACTCATTTCTTTTTTTTTAAATTAATTTTAATTAATTTTTTATACATATCTCCCCATTGCCCCCCCTCCCTCCCAGGCATACCCCAACCCCCCAGTGTCTGTGATCATTGGTTATGTTTATAAGCATGCATACAAGTCCTTTGATTGATCACTTATTTACCTCACCTAACTTTAATCTTTCTCCTATAATTTCAGTCTGTTTGATGCTTTATGATTTTTGTCCTCCTGAGAATTATCAGTCTACTCCCTTTCTGTGCTCCTGATTCTATTATATTCACCAGTTTATTCTGTTGATCAGATTTTTAATTCACTTAATTTTTAGATTCACTTGTTGACAGATGTGTATTTGTTGTTCATAATTTTTTGTCTTTTACCTTTTTCTTCTTCCTCTTCTAAAAG
>JAAGEH010000092.1:1802849-1834155 GCA_011751065.1 Lasiurus cinereus | reverse complement strand
TAGTCCTCTTTGGATTCCTTTTCTTTGGGGTTCTGTGTGCTTCCTGGACTTGTAAGTCTATTTCTTTTACCAGATGTGGGAAGTTTTCAGTCATTATTTCTTTAAACAGGTTTTCAGTATCTTGCTCTCTCTCTTCTTCTGGCACCCCCACAATTCTGATGTTGGTACGCTTGAAGCTATCCCAGAGGCTCCTTACATTATCTTCACATTTTTGGATTCTTTTCTCTTCTTGCTTTTCCAGTTGAATGTTTTCTGCTTCTTTATATTTCAAATTTTTGACTTGATCCTTGCCTTTCTCTAGTCTGCTGTTAGTACTCTGTATAATAGTTTTTATTTCAGTCAGTGTATTTATCATCTCCTCTTGGGTCTCACTAAATTTATCCATCTTTTCTAGCATATTCTTGAAAAACCTTATAAGCGTGGTTTTGAACTCTATATCCAGTCGTTTTTTTCCCTCCATTTCTTTTGCTTGTAATCCCTTCCCTTGTCTCGGCATTTTCACTGTGCCGGGAAAACTTCTGTGCTGGATTCAGCCGAAGAAGCCTCGGTTGAGCTTGGGAGGGGTGGAGTTTCAGGGCTTAAGGGACCGCCTTGCCTTCCAGTCGGCCCTGCCCTCCACGGCCCCTGAGTCTCACGTGACTGGGTAATGGCTGGAGTGGTCCTTGTGAGCGCGCGCACCTGCAGTGCCTCTAACCGCTGCCTTTCCGGCTCCCCTGCGAACCAGGACCACACGAGTCTAGGTCTCCAGGGTTTCGCCCAAAACAGGGGCTGAGTGGAGTCAGAAGTGGCACAGTTGGGAGGGTCTGTCTGCCGCCCACTCACTAAAGCCAGTGGCACAATCAGCAATCTGTCCTCCGCGTGGTGCCGTTCGCGACCAGACCTCCGATCCTTTGCAACTCCCCTAAATTTCCGTGCACTTCTCCCTTTTCACAGTCCAAACTCCCCCCGTATGAGTTTCAGCTGGATCTGGGGTTTAGTGTCGCAGGACAAGGGGTTCAATGCCTTTGAGAGTCTCCGTCTCCCTCCCGCCAGAGAAAACCAGCCAGGTACTCCGGCACCCGCTCTCTCCTCGCACGCGTCTCCGTACCTCAGCTTTTTGCAGCTCCTCTGGGTGTCTGTGAGCCCCTCTCTTTCCCTCTAGTTGTAGAACTTCCACTCAGCCAGCTTTCCTGTGGTTCTGGATGATGTCTGTTCTGTCTTTTAGTTGTAGTTTTGAAATTGTTGTGCGAGGCAGCAGTATAGGTGTTTACCTATGCCACCATCTTGGATTTCCCCCCTCAACTCATTTCTTAACAGAAACTTTGCAGGCCAGAAGGATGGCAAGAAATATTCAAAGTGATGAATATTGAGGACCTATAATCAAGATTACCCAATAAAGCTATTATTTAGAATTGAAGATCAGATAAAGAGCTTCACAGACAAGAAAAAGCTAAAGGAGTTCACTACTACCAAACCAGTATTACATAAAATGTTGCAGGTTGTTCTAGAAGAAGAAGAAGAAGAAGGAAGAGGAGGAGGAAGAGGAGAAAGAAAAGGAAGGGGAGGAAGATGAGGAGAAGGAGAAGGAGGAGGATGAAAAAGAAGAAAAGTCCAAAATATGAACAATAAAATGGCAATAAATGCATATCTATGAGTAATTGAATCTAAAAATAAAAATAAATGAACAAGGAATCTAAATGGACAAATAAACTGATGAATAGAGACATGGAAATATAGAGCAAATGATGAACCTTAGAGGGAAGGGCGAGCATGGAACAAGTAATCAAAGAATACATGCATATATGCATTACCTATAGGCACAAACAATAGGGTGATAAAGGCCTGGGACAGGTTGGGAACTGGGTTGAGATGGTTAATGATAGGGGAAAGGTTGATATCTATAATACAACAATAAAGATTTGAATAATAAAAAGAAATGAAAAATGCAATTTAGAACACTTGCATTGAGGTAGATCAAATGGAAGACAGACCAAACAAGTTGGAGGACAGGAATTTTGATATAACCCAATCAGAGATGAATAGAAAAAAAACTGAAAATAGTGATGGTACAGATATTAGGATAATCAGTGTTCCAGAAAGAGAAGAGAGGTAGAAGGGATCAGAAATTTGTTTAAAGAAATAATAACTCTGATATGTGTGTGTGGGAGGAGTGATAGGAAATGGGTAAAGGGAAAAGCTACAAACCTCCAGTTTTAAATTAGTAAGTGCTGGGTACATAATTCATCCCATAGTTCTGTAGTTAATACTACGGTATTTTATATTTGAAAGTTGCTAAGACTAGATCATAAAATTCTCAACACAAGAAAACATTCTTTGTAGCTATGTAAGATAATAAATGTTAACTAGACTTACTGTGGTGTATACAAATATTGAAGCATGTTGTACACTTGAAACTAATAAATGTTATATCAATTATATCTCAAAAAAAGAAATAATAGCTGATAATTTCTTAAGTTGAGGAGATACTTGGACATCCAAGTTCATGAAGCTAATGCAAAACGACATTCTGCAAGACACTTTATAATGAAACCAATAATTTAAAAATGTCCAAAGTATTCTAGATGATCTACAGATTCCATGCAATCTCTTTAAAAATCCAAATGACATCCACTCCTCCTCCTCCTCCTCTTCTTCAATTTTTCCATTATTTTTATTTTCTTAAATTTAATATTATTTTATACTAGAGGCCTGGTGCATGAAAATTTGTGCACTGGGAGGTGGGTCCCTCAGCCCGGCCTGCCCCCTCTCACAGTCCAGAAGCCCACAGTAGGATGGCTTAGACCTGCTCCTCACATGGAGTGAGCCTAAGCCACAGTCTGGACTCTGTCTGTGGGAGGCAACTGGGCTGATGAGGAGAAGGCAGCACCCCCCTCACCCCACAGCTGCTGCCACTGCTGGCTGCTGCAACTGCTGGTCCTTGGCCCTCATAGCTACCACTGCAGTTTCTAGCCCTTAGCCCTGACTTCTTAGTGCTGGCCCCGCTCCATGCCCACTAGTGGATGGGGGTGCAATCTGGGGCCAGGTGGGCTGGGGAGGGGCTGTGGGAAGTTGAGGAATAGCAGGTTGCACCCCATCTAGCCTCTGCAGAAACATGGTGCTGGGACCAGACCGGCTCCACTGCTTCTGTGGCTCCCTCTACAGAAGGGGCAGCATTGGAACTGGGACCATGCAGGCCCCTCTCCCAATGCCTCTGTGGAAGGGGCTGTAGCGCTGGACCAACCCTCACTGAGGCCTCTCCTCTGCTGCCTCCATGAAAAGGGCTGTGGCACCGCCTCTCCTGCACTGTGACCTCTCCCACACTGCTGGCCCTTGGCCCTTGTAGCCACTATGGCTTTGTCTAGAAGGATGTCTGGTCTACTTAGCATATTACCCTTTTATTAGTATAGACTAGGGGCCCAGTGCACAAAATTCGTGCACTGGGGGTGAGGGGTCCTTCAGCCCAACCTGCCCCCTCTCACATACTGGGAGCCCTCAGGGGATGTCCTACTGACGGCTTAGGCCTGCTCCCCCCAGGGAGAGGGTCTAAGCTACAGTTTGGCCTCCCTTTGTGGGTGGTGACAGGGCTGATCAGGGAAAGGCAACAGCCCCATCAACCTGCTGCTGCAGCCACTGTCAGTCACCACAGCCACCAAGGTGTTTTCATCAACACAGATTTCAGTCCCTTGACTATGAAAAAATGACAACATTTTTAGGCATTTTCAAAATATGTTTTTCATATGATATGACATTTTCTTCTTCTTCTTCTTTTTTTTTATCCTCACCTGAGGATATGTTTTCATTGACTTTTAGAGAATGTGGAAGAGAAAGGGTAAGACAGAGAGAAACATTAAAGTGAGAGGAGCACTTTGATTGGTTGCCTCCTGCATGAACCCTGACCTGGGCCCAAGCCAGGGAGGAGCCTACAATCTAAGGACATGCCCTTGATCAAAATTGAACCCAGACTCTGCAGTTGGAAGGCCAAGGCATTATCTACTGAGCCAAACCGGCTAGGGCAGGATATGACATTTCTTAGCCCTCCAGCAGTGGATCTTTGCTTTTTTCTCCAGAAGTGTGGTGGAAAAACCCTAGATCACCTTTTTGGATTCTTATTACCCAAGCTACTAAGAATATTAGCAGTGGCATACAGGAAGCTTAGCCAATGAGCAGTCAGAAAAGGTGTTTCCTCTGTAGTTCACACCGATTGCCAATAGCCTCCTATCACCGGCTCTGTCCCTGCCCAGGCCTAAAGCCTCTGGCCAGTGCTTTAGGCCTGGGCAGGGGACTCCCAGCTCCCTCCAATGGCTGCTCTGCCCCTGCCACCTTGGCTCTGATCACAGGCTTGGCCTTGCCCAGGAACCCATTGGCCCAGGCTGTTCAGGGCACATGTGGGGCCTACCTCAGTGACCTGAATGCCAGGATGTTCCTGAGACCCAGGCGCTGGGGGCCTATGTATGCAAATTAACTGCCATATTTTTGGGGGGTTAATTTGCATACTTAGTTTTATTGGCTATGGGCATAGCAGAAGTATGGTTAATTTACATGTTTGTCTATTGTTAGGTAAGATTGGATTCAGATGTACAGCATAGTGATTAGACAATCACAGTTTACAAAGTATTTTTCCTGATATTTCTAATGCCTAATTGGCACCATACACAGAGGCCTAGTGCATGAATTCATAGATCCTTGCCTGCAGGGATCAAGCCCAAACCAGCTCTCCAAGGGGTCCTGGATTACAACAGTGGAGGCAAGTAGTTGAGGGAATTGTCTTTACGATAGTTTTTGAGAGATTTAGAAACATTATACCTGGTAACCATATAACAAGTGTGACAAAGATTTGAAATGTTCCTTGTGAATAGGAGCTTTTGAAGCATAAGATAGTACCTTTGTTGAAGATGATATTTTCACAGGCTATACCATCAACAATGATGATGATGGGCATACAGAAGCTTTTGAGAATCAGATCATGGGTATTTGCTAGATTTCAATCAAGCCATTGAAATCTTAGTAGTAAACATGCATGGAACTTCATGTGCACTTATGGGTTGTTGAAGCTTTTGTTATCTTCCTCACATCAAAAACATGTTTACAGGCTCCTACTGGCCAAATCTGAGATAATTTAAGGAAAAAAACATATTTTCTCCTAAGAAAATGTTTAGTGTACACAAACTTATATACAGATATTTAAAGGCTTAAGTATTATATCTTAGAACTCTAAATGTTGTCACATTAAAAGAATTTCAATTACGTTAAACTTGATTTAGGCTGAATTCCTTGATGGATGAGCTCAAATATTGAAACATAATTGTGGCAAATAAAGATCCAAGATGGCAATGGAGTAGGTGGAAGCTACACTCACTTCCTCCCAGGACCAAACTGGAATTATGATTAAATTATAGAGCAATCAGCCTGAATAACCAACTTGCTGAAGACCAGCTGAAAATAAGTCACTGATACATCTGATAAGGAATTAATATCCAAAATTTATAAAGAACTTATAAAACTGAGCAGCAAGAAAAACTTAAGAAATGGGCAGAGGAGAATCCAATATGGCGGCATAGGTAAACACCTACACTGCTGCCTTGCACAACAATTTCAAAACTACAACTAAAAGACAGAACAGACATCATCCAGAACCACAGGAAAGCTGGCTGAGTGGAAGTTCTACAGCTAGAAGGAAAGAGAGGGGCTCACAGAAACTCAGAGGAGCTGCAAAAAGCTGAGGTACGGAGACGCGCGTGTGGAGAGAGCTGGTGCCAGAATACCTGGCTGGCTTTCTCTGGCGGAAGGGAAACAGAGACTCCCAACGGCATTGAAGCCCTTATCTTATGACACTAAACCCCAGATCCAGCCAAAACTCATATGGGGGGAGTTTGGACTGTGAAAAGGGAGAGGTACACGGAAATTTAGGGGAGTCACAAAAGATCAGAGGTCTGGTGGTGCGCACGGCACTGCGCAGAGGACAGATTGCTGATTGTGCCGCTGGCTTTTGCGAGTGGGCGGGAGACAGACCCTCCCAACTGTGCCACTTCTGACTCCACTAAGCCCCTGTTTCGGTCAAAACCCTGGGGACCTAGACTCCTGTGGTCCTGGAGCGCAGGGAAGCCGGAGGGGCAGCAGTCTAGAAGCACTGTGTGCGCACCCACACAAGGACCACTTCAGCAATTACCCAGTCACGTGAGACTCAGGGGCCATGGAGGGTGGGGCTGACTGGAAGGCAAGGCGGTCCCTTAAGCCCTGAGACTCCACCCATCCCAAACTCAACAGAGGCTTCTTCAGTTTTGCAAGTCTGGTATCACAAGGCTGAATCCAACACAGAAGTTCTCCTGACATAGTGAAAATGCCGAGACAAGGGAAGGGATCACAAACAAAAGAAATGGAGGGGAAAAAACGACTGGATATAGTGTTTAAAACCACACTTATAAGGTTTTTCAAGAATATGCTAGAAAAGATGGATAAATTTAGCGAGTCCCAAGAGGAGATGAAAAAGGACCAACTAGAGACACTGACTGAAATAAAAAAATATACAGAGTCCTGACAGCAGACTAGAGGAAGGCAAGAATCAAGTAAAAAATTTGAAATATAAAGAAGCAGAAAACATTCAATTGGAAAAGCAAGAAGAGAAAAGAATCCAAAAATGTGGGGACAGCTTCAAGTGTACCAACATCAGAATTGTGGGGTGCCAGAAGAAGAGAGAGAGCAAGATACTGAAAACCTATTTAAAAAAATAATGACTGAAAACTTCCCACATCTGGTAAAAGAAATAGACTTACAAGTCCAGGAAGCACACAGAACCCCATATAAAAGGAATCCAAAGAGGACCACACAAAGACACATCATAATTAAAATGCCAAGAGCAAAAGACAGAGAATATTAAAAGCAGCAAAAGAAAAACAGTTCATTACCTACAAGGGAGCACCCATATGACTGTCAGCTGATTTCTCAACAGATACGATGCAGGCCAGAAATATTCAACGTGATGAATAGCAAGAACCTACAACCAAAAATACTGTATCCAGCAAAGCTATCATTCAGAATTGAAGGGCAGATAAAGAGCTTCACAGAGAAGAAAAAGCTAAAGGAGTTCATCAACTCCAAACCAGTATTATATGAAATGCTGAAAGGTACTCTTTTAGAAGAAGAAGAAGAAAAAGATAAAAGCTAAAAAATTATGAACAACAAATACATATCTATCAACAAGTGAATCTAAAAATTAAGTGAATTAAAATTTTGATCAACAGAATAAACTGGTGAATATAATAGAATCAGGAGCACAGAAAGGGAGTGGACTGATCATTCTCAGGGGGAAAGGGGTGAGGGGTGTACAGGGAGACACTGGACAAAAATCATACACCTATGGAGGAGATCAGTGGGAGGGCGATAAGGGCAGAGGGAAAGGTGGGAGCTGGGTGGAGAGGTGCTATGGAGGGGAAAAGAGAAAAACAAATGTAATAATCTGAATAATAAAGATTTAATTAAAAAAAAGAAATCAACTTTAAAAATAAAAATAAGAAATGGGCAAAGTACCTGAATAGACATTTCTCCAAAGAGGACATACAAATGGCCAATAGACATATGAAAAGATACTCAATATCACTGATCATCAGAGAGATGCAAATTTAAAAACAATATGAGATATCAGAATAAATCAACAAACAAGTGTTGGTGAAGATGTGCAGAAAAGGCAATGCCTCATGTACTGCTGGTGGGCATGCAGGATGATGCAGCCACTATGGAAAACAGTATGGAGTTTTCTAAAAAATTAAACATGGAGCTGCCTTATGATCCAGTGAATTTACTTTTGGGAATATATCATAAGAAACTTGAAACACCAATCAGAAAGAATATAT
Organism: Lasiurus cinereus; assembly: GCA_011751065.1. Lineage (NCBI taxonomy): Eukaryota > Metazoa > Chordata > Mammalia > Chiroptera > Vespertilionidae > Lasiurus > Lasiurus cinereus. The sequence continues at coordinate 1,826,329 of JAAGEH010000092.1, read as the reverse complement.
GTACCCCTGTGTTCAAAGCAACATTATTACAGTAGCCAAGATCTAAAAACAGCTCATGTCCATCAGAAGATGAGTAGATAAAAAAAGCTGTGGAACATTTACACAATGGAATACTAATTGGCTGTATTACAAAGGAATCTTACCCTTTGCAATAGCATGTATGCACCCGGAGAGCATTATGCAAGTGAAATAAGCAATAGAGAAAGACAAGTACCACATGACCTAACTCATATGTGGAATCTAATGAACAAACTGAACTAATAGCAAAATAGAGACAGCTCATAGAGAGCAAGCTGATGGCTGTCAGTGTGTGGTGGGGGGTTGGATGGTGGGGGTGGAGGGATTGGGTAAAAAGAGAAAGAGCTCATGAACAACAGTGTGGTGATTGTCAGGAGGAGGAGGGGTAAGGGAGGTAGAGAAGGGAATAGGCAGGATAAATGGTGATGGATGGAGACTTGACTTGGGATAGTGAACACCCAATACAGTGCACAGGTAATATGTTGTAGAATTACACACCTGAAAGCTGTATGATTTTGTTAACTAGTGATACCTCAGTCCTCATATATAAAAACCCTGGGTCTTAATGACCAGTAATGATTGGAGGCTGGCCAACTGGAAGTCAGTGCTGGCCCTGCCCCCAAGAAAGCAGTAAGGGGCAATCAGGTAGACAGGCAGAGGAGTTAGGGGTGATCAGGTAGGCAGGCCAGTGGTTAGAGGAGATCAGATAGGCAGACCAGTGGTCAGGGGCAATCAGGCAGGCAGGCAAGTGGTTAGGGGAGGTCAGGTAGGCAGATGGCCTCTCGCAGGGATGATCCCACCCACCAGAAAAGACAGAGGGAGGCCCAGGCTAGCCAAGCCATTGCACCCCAGCCTGTCACCTGCAGAGGCAGGCCACCGGTGGCAGAGGAGGGGGGCAGGGCTGCACAGATGGCAAGCAGGGCAAGCAGTGGGGGTGGGGCCAGCTGTCTGCAGCCTGGGGAAGGAAAGCCCCAATTGGCTCTGATCTCAGACCAGGACTAGAGACCCTATCTGAGGAGTCCCAGATTGTGAGAGGGTGCAAGCCAGGCTTAGGGATCCCCCTGATTGCACAGGTTTTTGTGCACTGGACCTTTAGTAAATTTAATAAAAAAGAAAATAATTGCCGTATATGTTAAAACTAAAAAGTGATTTTATTCTTCTATTTCTGACTAGTTTTTATTTATATACTAGAGGCCCAGTGCACAAAATTCATGCACAGGGGTGTGTGTCCCTCAGCACAGCCTGCACCCTCTCCAATCTGGGACCCCTCTCACAATCCAGGACTGCTGGTTCTCAACTGCTTGCCTGCCCACCTGCCTGATTGCCCCTAACCACTCCCCTGCCATCCTGATTGATGCCTAACTGCTCTCCTGCCAGCCAGATTGCCCCTAATTTTCCTCCCCTGCCAGCCTGGTCTAACTGCTCTATTTGCTGGTCTGGTCTCCCCCCATCTGCCCTTCCCTGCAGGCCTGGTCCCTCCCCTGCCAACCCAGACACCCCTAACTGCTCTCCCCTGCAGGCCTGGTCACCTCTAACTGCCCTCCCCTGCAGGCCTGGTCCCTCCCAACTGCCCTCCTTTGCCAACCTGGTTTACCCCTAACTGCCCTCCCCTGAAGGCTTGATTGCCCCCAACTGCCTTCCCTTGCAGGCCTGGTCCCTTCCAACTGCCCTCCCCTATTGGCCATCTTTTGGCGGCCATCTTCTGTCCACATGGGGGCAGCCATCTTTGACCACATAGGGACAGTCATCTTGTGTGTTGGAGTGATGGTCAATTTGCATATTACTCTTTTATTAGATAGGATTAGAAATCACAATGGTATCAGACTTTGAATAGATTGCATAGATAAATTTTGTTTATATTTTCCTTTAAGTTGGAAATTTCAAAACACAATGTGAAACACCCTTTTTCTCAGAGTTATTTCAATGTGCAGTTATAATAGTGGTGCTCAACCTGTGGGTCGTGATCCCTTTAAGGGTTGAATGACACTTTCACAGGGGTCGCCTAAGACCATCGGAAAACAGGTATTTACATTATAATTCATAACAATAGTAAAATTACAGTTATGAAGTATGATAGGGGTCACCACAACATGAGGAACTGTATTAAAGGGTCGCGGCATTAGAAAGGTTGAGAACCACTGAGTTATAATGAGAAATTATATTCTAAGCTTGTGATAAAACTTTTACAACTCCTAAAAATTTTATGCACTCCAAATATGCATTAGTTCATTACACCAATGTTTTAGCAACAGTGGTTTGGAATTTATAATATTTTGATAGCCTTTTATCCATGTAAAGTGTTTATCCAATTTAAAGATAGGAAGGACTATCAGACATTGTGCCTTTAAGTGATCAACTCACATATTAGAATTTTCTCTCTTTGTAGTTCAAGGCTTTCCTTCAGAAAGAGATTTTGAAGATTATGTTAAGCAAGAGAATAACTCTGAAAGAGTGATGGTTGCTTTTGTTTTTGACCATGAGTTCAAAAATAGCCATGATCCTCTGCCACTTAAGGTAAGAAAGGTTTATGTAGAAACTCTATGGTTATACTTCTAGTTTCCAGGGACTTAATGAAGTGGAAGTATTTTATAATCTGGGAGAGTGTAATTTACCCAAGATCATACTGCCTATACATAGTAGAGCAGGGATGTAAACCCAAATCTAATCTGCCTTTACGCACCAGGGCTTTATGTTGGTGGGGAAAGATTTGAATTCACTGTCTACCAGGCCTTCTACTTATAAGTAATTCATAGGCAACAATGACCACTGAAGGGCCCCATTTGCTGCTGTATCTGGTTCAGCAGCAGCCTCCAGCTCTGCAGGTGGCGGTGAGCTGTGCACGTTTCCTGGACAGGGGACCGAGTGACAGTGCAGGTGCAGCTTGAGGTCAGGAGTGTAGAACACAAGCAGGAAACTTCCCTCTTTCTTTTGAATGAATCTCATCATTTCTAAATCTAAACCTGGAAAACGGTGCTAAGATTTAGCCAGGCTAACTTAGAATCAGGACATGTGTAGATACTGAAGAGGAGTCTGGTACCAGTCCCCCAGGAAGAGAGGCAAGGACAGTGCTTTGAACTTAGTGTCTCTGGTGTTGAGAGAAATAAAGTGTTCATGGATAGGATTAGAAATCACAATGGTATCTTGTGGAGACTTGACTTGTGGAAATTGCATTTAAGACACAGATGGTTGACAATGGAATGAAAAGTAAGAAAAGATCCGGGTGTAAGTAGGTTGTGCGAAGCTTTTCATTCTGTCCTCCCACCCGCTCATCTCTTTCCTAGATGCCAACTTTGCTCATGCCTGACGCCATGCAAACTGATACTGGTGTGGGCTTAGCAGCTTGCATAGAGTCTGCTCCAAGTGTCTTGGTGTATGTTTAATCTTCCCCTTATGCCTTAGATACCTTCCTGACCCTGCTCCTCTCACTTGGCTGATTACTCTTACTTACCCTTAAGGTTGCTACTGTGACACTGTCTCTTCCAACCGCACCCACTCCTTTCTTCCTTGGTACTTCCATACATTTTCTATACATATCTTGGTAAGTGATTTTACTATAGCATAAATATACATAATTTTCCTCTACTAGAATTTGAGATCCTTGAGTAACAGGGGCTCTATCTTAATTCTCCAATTCTATATAATAAAGAGAAATATGCAAATTGACTATCACACCCTCAAAGATGGCTACCAGGTTGGCTGTGGGGTTTAGTGAGGGGTGACCACAAGCAGGCTATGTGGGGTAACCAGGCCAGAGGGGAGTTAGTGAGGGGCAACCAAACAACTGCACAAATAGGCTGTGTGGGGTGACCAGGCCAGCAGGGGTTTAGTGAAGGACAATTAGGCCTGTGGGGGGATGGGGGCAGTTAGGGGCAACCAGGCTGTTGGGGAGGGGGCAGTAAGAGGTGATCAGGCCAGCAAGGGGAGCAGTTAAGGATGATCAGGCTGGCATGCAGAGGCATTGAGGGGTGAAGAGGCCAGTATGGTGAGGCAGTTAGGGGTGACCAGGCAGGCAGGCAGGTGAACGATTAGGAGCCAGTGGTCCAGGAGTGTCAGAGGCCCCTGGATAGGGCCTAAACTGGCAGTCAGATATCCCCTGAGGGGTTCCGGATTGGAGAGGGTGCAGGCTAGGCTGAGAGGACAACCCCCTCACCCACACAAATTTTGTGCACTGAGCCTCTAGTACAGTGGTTCTCAACCTTTCTAATGCCGCGACCCTTTAATACAGTTCCTCATGTTGTGGTGACCCCCAACCATACTTCATAACTGTAACTTTGCTATTGTTATGAATTATAATGTAAATACCTGTGTTTTCCGATGGCTTAGGTGACCCCTGTGAAAGTGTCATTTGACCCTCAAAGAAGTCGCTACCCACAGGTTGAGAACCACTGCTCTAGTATGTAATAAGTACCTAAAACTTCGGTCATGATAACTGATCATATGAATATTTACCTTGATTTATGACTTCTGTTTGCCCCAGCTACTTGACTATTGTATCGTGTCCTACATAGAAGCTCATGCAGTTCTCCAAATTAGTACTATTTTTCATTCAACAATTAAACTATGCAGCACTCTACATTTACATTTGAAAATACTCTTCTATCTTCAGGCAGGATTCTTTTTTTTTTTAATGTTTTATTGAGTTTTTACAGAGAGGAAGGGAGAGGGATAGAGAGTTAGAAACATCTATGAGAGAGAATCATTGATCAGCTGCCTCCTCCACACCCCTTACTGGGGATGTGCCCATAACCAAGGTACATGCCCTTGACCAGAACCAAACCCAGGACCCTTCGGTCTGCAGGCCAATGCTCTATCCACTGAGCCAAACTGGTCAGGGCTCAGACAGGATTCTTATGTTAACAATCACTTCTAGGAGGGGAAGGTTTTCCTCATAGGACACTTATCGGACATAATGGGAAGAGAAATTAACAAAACCTTTTGGTATATTTCCTTTTAGTGTGCAAGCAGCCATCTATTTGGGGCAAGTCCATCTACAGCTCCCAGTAGCCTTGCACAACCAGATTGTGCTCACTTCCTGACTTCCACACTCACTGCTGCAGCCTCAGTCTGCCTTGCAGGCACATTCTCCCAATTGCACTTTAATGTTCTTTTGTTTCTCATTCCTGCTTAATTATGCTTTTGTTTATCCATATTGTTTGTTTCCATTTGCTCCTTGTAGGTAAAATATTATTTGCGTTTTAGTAGTTCTCAGAGGAGCAAATATGTGGCGTTTTTCGGACGTGGAAGCTGGGAAACAGATACTCTTTTTCCAAAGTCTCCTTCCATTGGACCCAGAAATGAACAAGACGCAAATGGGGGGAGTCCTGGTGAGCAGATCTTCAACCATACTTACTTAAACAATCCTAGTTTTACAGTAAGAATAATCACTATTTGTACATATATTTCCTCAACTATTTTTCTTTTCTTTGTTTTTTGTTGTTAATATTCACTCTAGGATATTTTCCCATTGATTTTTAGAGAGAGAGGAAAGGAGGGAAAAGTGGAGAGAAAGAGAAACATCCATGTGAGATACACATAGGCTGGTTGCCTCCCGCTCGTGCCCTGACTGGAGCTAGGGATCAAGTTTGCAACTGGGATGTGGCCTTGATTTGAATCGAACCCAGGACCCTTTACCCTTTAGTCTGCGGGCTCATGCTCTTTCCACCAAGCCAAACTAGCTAGGGCTATTTTTTCAACTTTATATATATATATTATATATATATATATATATTGATTTCAGAGAGGAAGGAAGAGGAAGTGAGAGAGATAGAAACATCAATGATGAGAGAGAATCATTGATCGGCTGCCTCCTGCACACCTCCTACTGTGGATTGAGCCCACAACCCAGGCATGTGCCCTTAACTAGCTGATGCTCTATCTACTGAGCCAGTTTTCAGCTTTTGATGAACATTATTTATTTTTAATTTAGTATTCTGGTGTTGTTGTTTTTCTTAATTTAAAAATTTTAGTGTTCCCAAACTCATGAAAAAGCCTATGGATTGGAACAATGTATTTTTATCCTTTCCTGATCATTATCATTATATATCCTTATATTCTCATGTAGATTTACTTATGAAACTTTGATTTTAATGACTTACTATACACATTTCCAGGTACTGACACAGAATAAATAATTATAGCTATATGGTATTCTGTTGAGCTGATGAACAGTTTTCAGTATAGCTATGGTAATTTAAAATTTACTACACATACTACCAGTTGAATTTTGCTTTCACCAAAAATAATGCATATTTATTGTTAGGAAATTATTCAGCCAGAGAAACAAGCTATAACCAATTTAGCATAATTCTTATTTGAAATATTTCCTTTAAAATATGTTTAATATTTTTATTCTTTAAAATATTTTAATATTATTTTCTTTAAAAATATTTTAAATATTATTTTTCAGTTATAAAATTTAAAGGAGAATCATGTTTTTTTCAACTAATGTTACTTTATTATAAACTTTGGCCTAAAGATTAGACTAGTGAAAGACTTAGAAAGCTGGATAATGATGAGAGTTTCCAAGGATGTGATATATAGAAACCCAAGTGTACTGCTGGAGGGAGCGCCATTCTGGGTAGTAGTCTGGCAATGGAAGTTTTATAGTCTGTTTGGGCTGCTATAACCAAGTACCACAACTGGGGAGTTTATAAATAACAGAAAATTGTTTCTCCTAGTTCTGGAGACTGGGAAGTCTGACATAAAAGGACCATGTGGTGAGGATGGCTCCCTTCCTGGTTCACAGCCTGTGCCTTTTTGTTGTGCCCTCAGAGCACTAATTCCACTCATCACTTAAGCATCTCCTAAATGACTTACCTACTAATGGATTATTTACTATCATCTTTTGGTGTTAGGATTTCAAAATATAAATTTGGAAGGGAAACAAACATTTAGACCATAGCAATAGCCAAAGTAAAAATGTGTTCCTGAATATAAACACATTTATAAGTAAATTGTTTTATGGATTTATAAGTAAATTTCTGACATTGTTGTTTGTAGTGGCAGGAGTAAAGGCAATCAAGACAATCAATTAAAAAGACTGGACTAGGTGTATGCATAGTAGAATCTTCAAAAGTATATAAAGTTTATAACTCAATTTCATTTACATAAATTAAAATATATGCAAACAGAATGCTCATATAAGTTTTAGAAGAACACATAAAAAACACAAGGATACTCATGAAACACATTAGGAATGCTGCCAATTCTCAGATGACATGATATTTACATAGAAATCCCTAAAGACTATACTAAAATACTACTAGACTTAATAAATTATTTGGGCAATGTAGTAGCATACAAAATTAACACTCAAAAATCAATGTCATTTTTATATACCAATAATGAATTCTCAGAAAGAGAAATTTAAAAAATAACCCTATTTATCTTTGCAATGAAAAACAAACAAACAAACTTAAAGTACTTAGGAATAAATTTAACTAAGGAGGAAAAAACAACTTATACTCAGAAAATTATAGGATGTTGAAAAAAGGCATAGAGGAAAAATAAACAAGTATAAGAATATACTATGTTCATGGATTGGTAAAATCAACATCATTAAAATGTCCATATTACCCACAGCAATCTATAGATTCATTCTAATCCCTATTAAAATACCAACAACATATTTCACAGATCTAGAACAAACTCTCTAAAAATTTATATATAACTAAAAAAGATCCCAAATAGGTGCAGCAATCTTGAGAAAGGAGAACAAAGAGGGATCACAATACCCAATATTAAGTTATACTACAAAGCCATTGTCTCAAAACAGCCTGGTACTGGCACAAGAACAGGCATATAGATCAATAGAATAGAACAGAGAACCCAGAAATCAAGCCAAGCCACTATACTCAATATTTGACAAAGGAGGCAAAAACATACAATAGAGTAAAGACACTCTCTTTAATAAATGGTGTTGGGAAAATTGGACAGGTACATGCAAAAAATGAAACTAGATCACCAATTTACACCATACACAAAAACAAACTCAAAATGGCTGAAGGACTTGAATATAAGATGGGAAACCATAAAAATCCTACAGGACACATTGGCAGCAAAATTGAGACATATGTCATAGCAATTTCTTTACAGACATGGATCCTAGAGCAATGGAGACTAAGGAGAAAATAAACAAATGTAACTACATCAAAATAAAAAGCTTCTGTACAGCAAAAGAAACCATCAACAACAACAAAAAAAACCAAGAAAGCCCACTGCATTGGAGAACATATTTGCCAATGCTATTTCAGATAAGGGTTTAATTTCCAAAATATACAGAGACTCATACAACTTAACAAAAGGAAGATAAATGATCCAATCAAAAAATGGACCTAAATAGATACTTATTCAAAGTAGACATACAGATGATAAGAGACATATGCAAAAGTGCTCAAAGTCACTGATCACGGAGAGATGCAAATTAAAAGGACAAAGAGGTGTCCTTTTGAATGGCTACCATCAACAAATCAGCAAACAACAAGTGTTGGTGAGGATATAGAGAAAAGGGAGCCCTAGTATACTGCTGGTGGAAATGATACAGCCATTATAGAAAACAATACAGAGTTTCCTCAAAAATTTTAAATGGAGCTGCCTGCCATTTACCCAATAATCCCACTTCTAGGAATATATTCTAAGAAACCTGAAACACTAGTCAAAAATAATATATTTACCCTTATGTTCATAGCAACACAGTTTACAATAGCTAAGATTTGGAAACAGCCCAACTGCCCATCAGTAGATGAGTAGATAAAAAAGCTGTGGGACCATGGAATACTATGCAGCTATAAAAAAAAGCCCTCTTCCCCTTTGAGACAACATGGATGGACCTGGATAATATTATCCTAAGTGAAATAAGCCAGTCAGAGAAACACAAGTATTACATGATCTCACTTATATGTGAAATATAATGAATAAAACAAACTGAAGAACAAAATAGATCCAGAGACATAGAAGCATGGAGCAGAATGTGGAATCTCAGAGGGAAGGTGGGAGAGGGTGGCTAGGTGGGAAAAGATCAACCAAAGAACTTGTATGCATATATGGTGAAGGATTGGGGTGGGCTGTGAGGGTTGGCTATAAGGGGTCAATGGGGGAAAAGGAGAACATATGTAATCCTTTCAACAATAAAGATTTAATTTAAAAACACACACAAGGATACTCATCAACCACATTAGAAATGTTGCCAATGGAAAGGGGGCAAGGTAAGAAAGAAAATGAAAGAGTAAATCAATAAGAGGGTTAAGGGGCATAAACCAATCATTGGGTCATGAACTAAAGAGTATGATTAATTCAACCTTTTGCACATGAAGCTAAAAATGCATGTGTGTATGTACACTAACACACTGAAATATGTGCATGACATAAAATTAGAGATTGTTAAACACTAATTGATTAAAACATTTATGCCCTATTTTTATTCTTCAACTATTGACTTCTCTTCATAAGGTGTTATCTTTTTAAAATTTTATCTTTATTATTAAAGGTATTATAGACATCCGTCTCTTTTATTCCTCACTAACCCCTCCTCTCCATTCCCACCCTCCCCAGGCCTTCACCTGTGACCATGGGTTATTCATATATGCATAAAGTTCTTTGGCTGATATATCTCATTCCCTCCCCCACTTACCTCTGAGATTTTACAGTCTCTTTTATGCTTCTTTATTCCTGGATTTATTTTGTTCTCAGCTTATTTTGTTCATTAGAATCCACATAAAAGTTAGGCATGTGATACTTGTCTTTCCCTCACTGACTTATTTCCCTTAGCATAATACTCTCCAGGTCTTTTCATGCTGTTTCGAAGGGGAAGAGACCCTTCTTTTTACAGCTGCATAGTATTCCATGCTGTAAATGTCCCACAGCTTTTTTATCCACTCATCTACTGATGGGCACTTGGCCTGTTGCCAGATCTTAGCTATTGCAAATAAACCTGCTTTGAAAATAGGGGTGTGTATATTGTTTTTCTAATTGGTGCTTCAGGCTTTATAGGATATATTTCTAGAAGCAGGATAGCTGGGTCAAATGGCAGTTCCATCTTTAATTTTTTTGAGGAAACTCCACCTTGTCTTCTATAGAGCTGCACCCGTCTGCAGTATATGAGGGTTCCTTATTCTCCAAAAATTAACCAGCACTTCTCGTCTGTTGATTTGTTGAGGGTAGCCATTCTGACAGGTGTGGGGTGATAACTGATTGCCATTTTAATTTGCATCTCTCTGATGATTAGTGACTTAGCCTATTTTTTTTATTGGATTATTTATCTTCCTTTTGTTAGGTTGTATGAGTACCCTATAAATTTTGGAGATTAAACCCTTATTAGATGGAAACCAAGATGGTGACATAGGTGAACATCTAAACTGCTGCCTCACACAACAAATTCAAAACTACAGCTAAAAGGCAGAACGGACATCATCCAGAACCACAGGAAAGCTGACTGAGGGGAAATTCCACAACTAGAAGGAAAGAGAGGAGCTCACAGAGATTCAAGAGGAGCTGCAAAAAGCTGAGGTACAAAGTGGTGAGCACGGGCAGCTGAGTGCCTGGCTGGCTTCCTCTAGCGCAGCAGTTCTCAACCTGTGGGTCGCGACCCCTTTGGGGGTCAAACGACCCTTTCACAGGAGTCACCTAAGACTATTGGAAAATACCTATTTCCCATGGTCTTAGGAACCAACAGACCACTCCTCGGTGTAGCATAATGTAGCAATGTAGTTTACTGTTGTCATATTAAGACTGTTACCCATGCTACACCACAATTCAAGACAAAATTTCATTTATTTGTAATTAGAAATAAATATTTCACAATATATAATTACATATTGTTTTTGTGATTAAGCACTATGCTTTAGTTATGTTCAATTTGTAACAACGAAAATACATCCTGCATATCAGATATTTACATTATAGTTTATAACAGTAGCAAAATTACAACTATGAAGTAGCAATGAAAATAATTTTATGGTTGGGGATAACCACAACATGAGGAATTCTATTAAAGGGTCGCAGCATTAGGAAGGTTGAGAACCACTGCTCTAGCCAGAGGGAGATGGAAACTCCTCACTGCACTGAACCCCAGTTTTGGGCAAGACTCATATGGGGGGAGTCTGGACTGTTGGAAAAAGGGGGAGTGCACAGAAACTTAGGGGAGCCACGAAAGGCAGAGGTCTAGAAGTGTGCACGTGAGTGCGCACAGAGAGGACTGATTGCTGAGTGTGCCGCTGGCTTTCTCTAGTGGGCGGAAGATGGAACCTCCTGACTGTGCTGAACTCCAGTTCCGACTGCACTGAACCCCAGTTTTGGGTGAGACCCTGGGAACCCAGACTCATATGGGTTCCCGGAGTGCACAGAAACCCAAGGAAGCCACGAAAGACAGAGGTCTAGAGGCGCATGCGTGAGTGCGCCCAGAAAGAACTGCAACAATTACTGAGGGACACTGAGAACCAGGGGCCACATAGGGCAGGGCTGTCAGGTTTAAGGTTTTTAAAGAATTTCCTAGAAAAGATGGATAAATTTAGCGAGACCCAAGAGGAGATGAAAAAGAATCAACTAGAAATTAAACATACATTGACTGACATAAAAAATATTATACAGAGACCCAACAGCAGTCTAGAGGAAGGCAAAAATCAAGTCAAAGATTTAAAATATAAAGAAACAGAAAACACTCAACTGGAAAAGCAAAAAGAAAAAGAATCCAAAAATGTGAAGATAGTGTAAGGAGCCTCTAGGACAACTTCAAGTGTACCAACATCAGAATTATGGGGGTTCCAGAAGAAAAGAGAGAGCAAGATTCTGAAAACCTATTGAGAAAATAATGACTGAAAACTTCTCACATCTGGTGAAAGAAATAGACTTACAAGTCCAGGAAGCACACAGAACCCCATATAAAAGGAATACAAAGAGGACCACACCAAGACACATCATAATTAAAATGCCAAGAGCAAAAGACAAAGAGAGAATATTAAAAGCAGCAAGAGAAAAACAGTTCATTACCTACAAGGGAGCATCCATACGATTGTTAGCTGATTTCTAACAGAAAATATGCAGGCCAAATAGGAGTGGCAAGAAATATTCAAAGTGATGAATAGTAAGAACCTACAATCAAGAATAATCTATCCAGCAAAGCTATCATTCAGAATTGAAGGGCAGATAAAGAGCCTCACAGAGAAGAAAAAGCTAAAGGAGTTCATCAACTCCAAACCAGTATTATATGAAATGCTGAAAGGTACTCTTTAAGAAGAGGAAGAAGAAGAAAAAGGTAAAGATAAAAATTATGAACAACAAATACATATCTAGCAACAAGTGAATCTAAAAATGAAGTGAATTGAAAATCTGATGAACAGAATAAACTGGTGAATATAATAGAATCAGGGGCATAGAAAGGGAGTGGCTTGGCAATTCTCAGGGGGAAAGGTGTGAAGGGGGGTGCGGGAAGAAACTGGACAAAAATCGTACACCTATGGATGAGGACAATCCATGGGGGGGCAGTGGGAAGGTAAGGGCAGAGGTTGGGGTGGGAACCAGGTGGAGGGGAGCTATGGGGGGAAAAAAGAAGAACAATTGTAATAATCTGAACAATAAAATTTATTAAATTAAAAGAAAAACACTTATTAGATGTAACATTGGCAAATATGTTCTCCCATGTAGTGGGCTCTCTTGTGTTCTGTTGATGGTTCCTTTGTTGTGCAGAAGCTTTTTATTTTAATGTAGTCCCATTTGTTTATTTTCTCCTTAGATATCATCATCCTAGGAGATGTATTGGTAAATAAATGCTATAAGATATGTCTGATATTTTCTTTCTTTTTTCAATTTAATAAATCTTTATAGTTCATATTATTACATTTGTTTCTTTTTTTCTCTATGTCTCCCGCCCACTAGAGAAAGGCAGCAGCACAATCAGCAGTTCCTCTTCTGTGCACAGTGGTTTGCTCACCCCCAGACCTCTGCCCTTTCGCGGCTCCCCTAAATTTCTGTGCACTCCTTCCTTTTCACAGTCCAGACTCCCCCTGTATGACTCTCGCCTGGAGCTGGGGTTCAGTGCAATAGGATAAGGGGCTCAGTGCAGTTGGGAGTCTCTGTCTCCCTCCTGCCAGAGGAAGCCAGCCAGGCACTCTGCCGCCTGCTCTCTCCACGTGTGCATCTCTATACCTCAGCTTTTTGCAGCTCCTCTTGAGTCTCTTTCCTTCTAGTTGTAGAATTTCCACTCAGCCAACTTTCCTGTGGTTCTGGATGTCTGTTCTGTCCTTTAGTTGTAGTTTTGAAATTGCTGTGCGAGGCAACAGTTTAGGTGTTCACCTATGCCACCATCTTGGTTCTCCTCTATGTCTGATATTTTCCTACTTGTGGATTCTTCTAAGATTTTTATGGGTTCCCATCTTATGTTTAAGTCTTTTATCCTTTTTGAGTTTATTTTTGTGTATGGTAGAAGTTTTTTTTTTTTTTGGTTCATTTTTTTGCAAGTTCAATTTTCCCAACACCATATATTTAAATGACAGCCTTGACTCCATTGTATACTTTTGCCTCCTTTGTCAACTATTAATTGAGCATAATCACTTGTTCTATTTCTGGGTTCTTTGTTCTGTTCTATTGGTCTATGTGTCTGTTCTTGTGCCAGTTCCAGACATATTTGATAACAGTGGCTTTGTAATATAGCTTTGTAATATTGGGTATTGTGATCCCTCCAGGATTGCTGTGCCTATTTTGGGCCTGTTTTTTAAAAATTATTCCATATACATTTTTGGAGAATTTGTTCTAGGTCTGTGAAATATGTTGTTTCTATTTTAATGGGGATTGCATTGAATCTATACATTGCTTTGAGGAGCATGAACATTTTAATGATGTTGATTTTACCAACCCATGAACATGGCATATTCTTCCATTTGTTTGTCTTCCTCTACCTCTTTTCCAACATTCTGCAGTTTTTTTTAGTACAGGTCTTTTACCTCCTTAGTTAGGTTTATTCTTCGGTATTATAATTTTTTGTTGCAGTAGTAAATAGGATTTTTTTAAATTTTCTCTTTCTGTGAGGGCATCATTGGTATATAAGAATGCCATAGATTTCTGGGTGTTAATTTTTTACACTGCTACATTGACAAATTCTTTTATTAAATCTAGTAGTTTTTTTACGGAGTCCTTAAGATTTTCTATGTACAATCTCATATCATCTGCAAATAATGACAGTTTTACTTCTTTTCCAATTTGGATGTCATTTATTTCTTCTTTTCTGATCGCATAGTACTTTCAATTACTATGTCAAATAGGAGTAGTGAAAATGAGCATCCCTGTCTTGTTCCAATTTTTAGGGGAAATTGTTTTAGTATTTGCCCATTGAGTATAATGTTGGCTATAGGTTTGTCATCTTTGGCTTTTATTATGTTGAGATATGATCTCTCTTCTTATTTTGCTGAGAGTTTTTATCAGTAAAGGGTGTTGGATTTTGTCAAAAGCTTTTTCTGTGTTAATTGATAAGATGATGTGATTTTTGCCTTTCAACTTGTTTATATCATGTTTGTTTATATAATGTTTATTGATTTGTGAATATTGTACTATCCTTGCATCTATAGAATAAATCCAGTTTGGTCATGGTGCATAGTATTTTTAATTTATTGCAGAATCTCATTTTCTAACATTTTTTTGAGGATTTTAGCATCTATGTTAATCAGGGATATTGATATAAATATTGCTACCCTAGCTTTTTTTACTCATTTCCATTGGCCTGTAAATTTCTTTCTTTGGAGTTACTTTATTTGATTTAGGGATTAGGGTAATGCTGGCTTCAAAAAAAGAGCTGGGAAGTGTTCCATCCTCTTGACTTTTTTGGAATAGTTGGAGGATGATCCATGTAAGTTCTTCTTTGAATGTTTGGAAAAACTCCCCTGCAAAGCTATCCATACCAGGACTTTTGTTTGCTAGAAGTTTTTTTTTTTTTTTAATTACTGCTTCAATTTTATCTTTATTTATTAGCCTATTCATTTTTTCTAATTCTTCCTGATTGAGTTTTGGAAGACTGTATCTTTCAAGGAATATGTCCATTTCACCTACATTGTCCAGTTTGTTGGAATACAGTGTTTGTAGCATACACACACACACACGTGTGTGTGTGTGTGTGTGTGTGTGTATTTATTTATTTATTTATTTATTATTTATTATTTATTTTTACAATACTTTGTGTGTCTGTGGGGTCAGTTGTCAGTGGTTATTTCACCTCTTCTGATTTTGTTTATTTGGGTCCTTTCTCTTTATTTATTTTTTTAAAATATATTTTATTGATTTTTTACAGAGAGGAAGGGAGAGGGATAGACAGTCAGAAACATCAATGAGAGAGAGACATTGATCAGCCGCCTCCTGCACACTCCCCGCTGGGGATGTGCCCGCAACCAAGGTATATGCCCTCGACCGGAATCGAACCCAGGACCCTTCAGTCCACAGGCTGACACTCTATCCACTGAGCCAAACCGGTTTCGGCTCTTTTTATTTCTTGATGAGCCTAGTTAGAGGTTCATCAATCATGATTATCCTTTCAAAGAACCAGCTCTTGATTTTGATTTTTTTGCATTGTCTTTTTGGTCTCTCTGTCATTTATTTCTGCTCTAATCTTTATTATTTCCTCCCTTCTACTTACTCTAGGCTTTTCCTGTTCCTCTCTTTCTGGTTCTTTAAGTTGTAGGGTTCATAACTTAATACCAGTTTCTTTTGTGTGTGTGTGTGTTTTTTTTTGTTTTTTGTTTTTTGAGGTAGGCCTGTAGTGCTATGAACTTCCTTCTCAGTACTGCTTTCACTGTGTCCCATAGATTTTGGATTGTTGTGTTTTCGTTTTCATTTGTTTCCAGGATGTTTTTTATTTTTTCTTTGATCCTTTGGTAACCTATTAATTTAATATCATGCTGCTTGGCATCCATGTGTTTGTTTTAAATTTTTATTATAGTTGATATCTAACTTTATTCCATTGTGATCTGAGTAGATGATTGATATGATTTCAGTCTTCTTGAATTTGTAGAGATTTAGCCTGTGTCCTAATATTTCGTCTTTCTTGAAAATGTCCCATATGCACTTGAGAAGAAGGTATATTTCATAGATTTGAGATGAACTGTTCTGAAGTTGTCAATTACATCTGACCTAGTGATTTGTTTAGGATTGCTATTTTTTTTTTTGCTGATTTTTTTTGTCTTGAGGAATTATCTAGTAATATCAATGAGATATTAAAATACTCTACTATGATTATATTGCTGTTAGTCTCTCCCTTGACATCTTTCAGAAGGTGGGTGCATATATGTTTAATGGAATTATATCCTTTTATTGAAATCCTCCCTTTAGCATTATGAAGTGGCCCTCTTTATCGCTTGTTATGGCCTTCACTTTGAGGTTTATTTTGTCAGATATAAATATTGATACCCCAGCTTTTTTACTCATTCCCATTTGCCTGAATTTTTTTTTCATCCCTTCACTTTCAGTCTGTGTAAGTACTTTGTTCTGAGGTGGGTCTCTTGTAGACAGCATATATATGGGTCATGTTTTCTTATCCATCTATCTACCCTCTGCATTTTGATTGGAGCATTTAGTCCATTTACTTTTAAGGTACTTGTTTGTTGCCATTTTTGTTCTTCCCTTTCTATTCTTTTTGCAGCAGTCTCTTTAGCATTTCTTGCATTGCGGACTTGGTGGTAATAAACTCCATTAGCCCTTTTTTGTCTACAAAGCTCCTGACTTTACCTACAATTTTATGATAGCCTTGCTGGATAGAGTAATCTTGGATTCAGTTCCTTGCTTTTCATTACTTTGTAATTTCATTTCACCCCTTTCTGTCCTGATGTGTTTCTGTTGAGAAATCATTTGATAATCTAATGGAAGATCCCTTTTAGGTAACTTTCTGTCTGTCCCTGGCAGCCTTTAAGATTCTTACTTTATTGTTGACTACAGAAACAGTGTATGAAATTCATGTACTGGTAAGGTCCCTAGCAGATTCTGGCTGTCAGGGCCTCTCTCTCTCCCCCCAGTGCCTGCCACTGCCAGGGCCTCCCTCTCTTCCCCCAAGGCCTCCCTGCCTTCCTCTGGCCAGCCCCGTCTCCTGGTTGAACTTCTGGACAACTCCTAGTTGAGAGGACAATTGCATACTATGCTTTTATTAGATAGGATGTTTGCCAATTAATTATTTTATTTTTATTTTTTATTAATGTGTACACATATACATATCATCACATTGCCCCCCCCATTCCCATGCATGTCCTAACCCCCCAGTATATTGTGTCCATTGGTTGTGCTCATATGCAGCATACAAGTCCTTTGGTTGATCTCTTGTCTATCCCACCACTTCCTAAACTTCCCACTGTAGTTTGAGAGTCTGTTTGATGCTTTACTGCCTCTGTATCTATCTTTTTGTTCATCAGTTTATAATGTTGTTTATTATCCATAAATGAATGAGATCATGTGGTATTTTTCTTTCATTGACTGGCTTATTTCACTTAGCATAATGCTCTCCAGTTCCATCCAGATTGCTGCAAATGGTAAGAATTCCTTCTTTTTTATGGCAGCATAGTATTTCATTGTGTAGATATACCATACTTTTCCTATCCAGTCATCTGCTGAAGAGAATCTAGGCTGTTTCCAAATTTTAGCTATTGTGAATTGTGCTAATATGAACATAGAGGTGAGTATATTGTTTCTGATTGGTGTTTCTAGTTTCTTAGGATATATTCCTAAGAGTGGGATGTCTGGTTCAAATAGGAGTTTCATTTTTAGTGTTTTGAGGAAACTTCATACTATTCTCCACAGTGGCTCCACCAGACTGCATTCCCACCAGCAGTGCACGAAGGTTCCTTTTTTCTCCACATCCTCGACAACACTTATCATTTGCTGATGATTGCCATTCTGACAGGAATGAGATGGTATCGCATTGTCGTTTTGATTTGCATCTCTTGGATAATTAATGACTTTGAGTATGTTTTCATGTGTCTCTTGGCCTTCCTCCTATCTTCTTTCAAAAAGATTTTATTTAGGTCCGTTGCCCCCCTTTTTTTTTATTGGATCATTTATCTTCCTTTTATTAAGTTGTGTAAGTTGCCTGTAGATGTTGGCAACTTATCAGTGATAACCTTTATCAGTGATAACATTTGCAAATATGTTCTCCCATACAGTGGGCTTTCTTGTTGTTTTGTTGATGGTCTCTTTTGCTGCGAAAAAGCTTTTTATTTTGATGTAGTTCTATTTGTTTATTTTCTCTTTAGCTTCCATTGCCCTGGGAGCAGTGTGAGTAAAGAAGTTCCTTCGGCTTATGTCTGAAATTTTGCTGCCTGTGGATTCCTCTAATATTTTTATGGTTTCCTGTCTTATGTTGAAGTCTTGTATTTATTTTGAGTTTATTTTTGTGTATGGTGTAAGTTGGTGGTCTAGTTTCATTTTTTTTTGCATGTATCTGTCCAATTTTCCCAATACCCTTTATTAAAGAGACTGTCTTGACTCCATTGTATGTTCATGCCTCCTTTGTCAAATATTAATTGAGCATAGAGGTTTGGGTCGATATCTGGATTCTCTATTCTATTCCATTGGTCTATATGTCTGTTCTTGTGCCAGTACCAGGCTGTTTTGAAAACAGTGGCTTTGTAATACAGCTTGAAATCTGGTACTGAAATCGCACCTACTTTATTCTTCTTTCTCAGAATTGCTGTAGCTATTTGTGGTCTTTTTTTGTTCCAGATGAATCTATGAAGAATTCTTTCTAGGTCTGTGAAATATGTTGTTGGTACTTTAATGGGTAGTGCATTGAATCTATAGATTGCTTTGGGTAGTATGGACATTTGAATGATGTTGATTCTCCCAATTGATGAGCATGGTATGCTCTTCCATCTGTTAATGTCTGCCTCTATCTCTTTTTTCAGTGACCTGTAGTTTTCTGCGTACAGATCTTTTACCTCCCTAGTTAAATTTATTTCTAGGTATCTTAATTATTTTTGTTGTGATGGTAAATGGGATTGCTCTTTTATTTTCTCTTTCTGTAAGTTCACTATTACTGTATACAAATGCCATAAATTTCTGGTCATTAATTTTGTGTATCTTGCTACATTGCCGAATTCATTTATTAAGTCTATTAGTTTTTTGATGGAGTCTTTCGGGTTTTTTATGTACAGTATCATGTCATCTGCAAATAAGGACAGCTTTCTTCTTCTTTTCCAATATAGATGCTTTTTATTTCTTCTTCTTGTCTAATTGCAATGGCTAATACTTCCAGTACTATGTTGAACAGGAGTGGTGAGAGTGAGCATCCCAGTCTTGTTCCTGTTCTTAGGAGAAATGGTTTTAGTTTTTACCCATTGAGTATGATGTCAGCTGTGGGATTTTCATATATGGTTTTTATTATGTTAAGGTATGAAACTTCTAGTCTCACCTTGTTGAGAGTTTTTATCAAGAAAGGGTGTTGGATTTTGTCAAATGCATTTTCTGCATCAATTAATATGATTGTGATTTTTATATCTCAATTTGTTTATGTGCTGTATCATGTTTATCGATTTGCAGATATTGTACCATCCTTGCATTCCTGGGTTAAATCCTACTTGGTCATGGTGTATGATCTTTCTGCTATACTGCTGGTTTAGATTTGCTAGAATTTTGTTGAAAATTTTGGCATCTATTTTCATGAGGGATATTGTCCTATAATTCTCTTTCATTTTGTTGTCTTTATCTGTTTTTGGTATAAGGGTGATGCTGGCTTCATAGAAGGTGTTTGTAAGTGCTCCTTCTTCTTGAATTTTTTGGAATTGTCTGAAGAGGATAGGTTTTAATTCTTCCTTGAATGTTTGATAAAACTCTCCTGTGTAGCCTTCTGGCCCCAGGCTTTGTTTGATGGAAGCTTTTTGATGACTGCTTCAATTTCTTCCATAGTTATTGGTCTATTGAGATTTTCAGATTCTTCTTGATTGAGTTTCAGAAGGTTATATTTTCTAGGAATATGTCCATTTCCTCCAGGTTGTCCAGTTTGTTGGAATAGAGTTGTTCATTGTATTTTTTTAAACAATCCTTTGTATTTCACTGGGGTCTGTTGTTTTTTCACCTTTCATTGCTGATCTTGTTTATTTGAATGTTCTCTTTTTGCTTCTTGGTGAGCCTAGCTAGATGCTCATCAATCTTGTTTATCCTTTCTAATAACCAGCTCTTGGTTTTGTTGATCTTCTGTATTGTTTCTTCATTCTCTATGTTGTTTATCTCCACTCTGATCTTTACTATTTCCTTCCTTTTGCTTACACTGGGATTTTCTTGTTGCTCTCTTCCTAACACTTTGAGTTATAGGGTTAGGTAATTTATTACCATTGTTTCTTGTTTTTTTTTTTGTTGTTGTTGTTTTGTTTTTATATATTTTATTGATTTTTTACAGAGAGGAAGGGAGAGAGATAGAAAGTCAGAAACATTGATGAGAGAGAGACATCGATCAGCCGCCTCCTGCACGCCCCACAGTGGAGATGTGCCCACAAGGAAGGTACATGCCCCCGACTGGAATCGAACCTGGGACCTTTCAGTCCGCAGGCCGATGCTCTATCCACTGAGCCAAACCGGTCTCGGCTGTTTCTTGTTTTTTGCAGTAAGCTTGTAGACTATGAACTTCCCTCTCAAGACTGCTTTCACTGTGTCCCATAGATTTTGTATTGTTGTGTTATCATTATCATTTGTTGTCATGATGTTTTTTATTTCTTCCTTGATCTCTCTGGTTACCCAGTTGTTTAATAGCATGCTTTTTAGTCTCCATATGTTTGTGTTTTTTGGATTGTTTTTATTGTAGTTGATTTCCAGTTTTATGCCAATGTGATCTGAGAAGATGCTTGATATGATTTTTATCTTCTTGAATTTGAAGAGACTTTGAAAATGACCAATGTGCACTTGAGAAGAATCTGTGTCTTTGGGGTGAAATGTTCTGTAGATGTCAATTCTCTCTGGTCTAGTGAGTCATTTAGGATTGATGTTTCTTTGCTGATATTTTGCTTAGAGGATTTGTCCAACAGTGACAGTGAGGTATTAAAGTCTCCTACTATGATTGTACTGCTGTTATTTTCTCTCTTGATATCCTATAGTGTTTTTATGTATTTGGGTGCTTCTGTATTGGGTGTGTGTATGTTTATCAGAGTTATTTCTTCTGGTTGGATTGCTCCCTTTAGTATTATGAAGTGGCTTTCCTTATCTCTTCTTATGTCCTTCACTTTGAGATCTAATTTGTCCGATATAAGTATTGCTACCCCAGCTTTTTTTTTTTTCATTTCCATTTGCCTGAAAGACCATTTTCCATCTCTTCACCCTCAGTCTGTATGCATCTTTTTTTCTCAGGTGTGTTTCCTGTAGACAGCAGATATATGGATTATGTTTTATTATCCAATCCGTTTCTCTATATCTTTTGATTGGAGTATTTAATTCTTTTACATGTAAAGTTATTATTGATAGGTACTTATTTGTTGCCATTTTTATTCTTTACTCCTGTGTTCCTTCTTCACTTCCCCTCCCCCCTCCCTTCCTCCCTCCTCCCTTCCTCCTTTTCTTCCTTCCTTCCTTTCTTCCTTAACAGCAGACCCTTTACCAGTTCTTGCATTGCTGGTTTGGTGATAATAAATTCCTTTTTGTCTGTGAAGCTCCTGATTTCACCTTCAATTTTTATTGATAGCCTTGCTGGGTACAATATTCTTGGATTCAGACCCTTCCTTTGCATGACTTTGTATATTTCATTCCATTCCCTTCTGGCCAGATGAGTTTCTGTTGAGAAATCAGTTGCTAGTCTGATGGGGGTTCCTTTGTAGATAACTTTCTGTCTTTGTAGTGTCTTTATCTGGTTTTGTGATTAGGGTAATGCTGGCCTCATAAAAAGACCATGGGAGTATTATTCCTCTTGTATTTTGGGAATAGTTTGGATGAGTGTTAAGTTATTTAAATATTTGGTATAACTCCCCTGTGAAGCTGTCTAGAGTGGGGCTTTTATTAGCTATCAGTTTATTTTATTTATTCATTTCTTATGGCTTCAGTTTCATCAGTTGTTATTGGCCTATTCAGTTTGTCTGCTTTTTTTCCTGATTAAGTTTTGGAATATTGTATTTTTCTAGGAATTTATCCATTTAATCCAGGTTGTATAGCTTTTTGGCATATAGTTGGTCATAAGATTTACTTAAAATCCTTTGTATTGATATCAGTTGTTATTTCATCTCTTTCATTTCTGATTTTATTTATTTGGATCTTCTCTCTTTGTTTCTTGATGATTCTGGTTAAAGATTAATTAATCTTGTTTATTTTTTCAAAGAATCAACTCTTGGTTTCATTGAATTTTGTATTGATATTTTTACACTCTATCATTTATTTCTGCTCTGATTTTTAGTAATTTCTTTTTTCTACTTACTCTGGGCTTTTCTTGTTGTTTTCTTTCTTATTTAAGTTGTAGAGCTAAATGGTTTTTCATTAATTTTTTTGTTTTTTTGTTTTCTTGAGGTAGGCCTGCAATGCTATGAATGTCCCTCTCAGGACTATTTTTGCTATGTTCCTAGATTTTGGGTTGTTTAGTGTTCATTTTTATTTGTTTCCAGGATTTTTTTTTTTTTTACTTCTTTCTAGCTCTCATTTGTAACCTATTAATTGTTTAATAACATTGTTATTTAGTCTCCTTGTGTTTGAATGTTTGGAGTGTTTTTATTGTAGTTGATCTCTACTTTCATGCCATTGTGATTTGAAAACATCCTCAATATGATTTCAATCTTCTTGAACTTGTAGAGACTTGTTTTGTGTCCTAATATGTGTTCTATCTTTGCAAATTACCCATGTGTATTTTTGAAGAATATATATTCTATAGCTTTGGAGTTAAATGTTTTGAAAATGTCAAGTAATTCTATATGATCGAGTGTATCATTTAGGATTGCTATTTCCTTGTTCATAATTTGTCTAGAACAGTGGTTCTCAACCTGGGAGTCGCGACCCCATTGGGGGTCGAATGCCCCTTTCGCCGGGGTTGCCTAAGACATCCTGCATGTCAGATGTTTACATTATGTTTCATAACAGGAGCAAAACAACAGTGATGAAGGAGCACCGAAAACAATTTTACGGTTGGGGTCACCACAACATGAGGAAGGGTATTAAAGGGTCTTGGCATCAGGAAGGTTGAGAACCACTGGTCTAGAAGATCTATCCAGTGATGTCAGTGGGGTATTAAAGTCCCCTACTATGATGTATTTCTGTTGAACTTTGCCTTTAAGTTCTCCAGAAATTTTTAAAAATATATCTGGGTGCCCCTATAATGGTTGCATGTATATTTACCAGGGTTAGATATTCTTGTTTTATTTATCCTTTTAGTATTATAAAGTGGCCTTCATTCTCTCTTGTTATGGCTTTCATTTTATTAGATATGAGTATTGATATCTAAGCTTTTTTTTTCCATTTTCATTTACATGGAGAATTTTTTCCATCCCTTCACTTTCATCTTTTGTGAGTCTTTTGTTCTGAGGTGGGTCTCTTATAGACACTGT